>BOPP01000194.1:206373-254583 GCA_017312745.1 Gryllus bimaculatus | reverse complement strand
CCGGCTCGCGCTCCGGCTCGCGCTCCGGCTCGCGCTCCGGCTCGCGCTCCGGCTCGCGCTCCGGCTCGTATTTGACTTTCTCAAGGAACAAACAGAAATTGTCCGTCTACATCCGAATTTTCAATATCTGGGTGTCGAAAGACACACTCTTATTTTCTAATATAATTGCAGATTGGTAATTTTCAGAACTAATAAGGGGACTCTTACTGCACTTGTCAGAACCGCTGGACGCTTCGCTAATCAGGGAAAGAACACTGTCCATCTTTTCACGGTCTTTAGTTTCTCTTGGAACAGCTGTACAACTTTATTAAATAATGTTGGAGTAACGTTATTAAGGACGACTTTAACTGGCAGACTTTTGACGAAATAGCGTGACGTCTTTAATTTTCCCTTTCAATTCAACGAAACACGAACTATATTAGTATCATTAAAAAGGTTTTTGGTCTTTTGGCATTGTCTCTGAGGTACAATTCCTGTTTTGTGAAAGAATACTGACGTTGTTGAAAAGGAAAATGTTGGCAATAAAAGGGTGCTTAGAAGAAAGTGAGAAGAAAGTTATATTCAAATGGCATATTTCTTATCGATTAATACTTGTTGCCTATTTTAATTATATAAGGTTCGTTTGCAGTTTTATTGTTTGTAAATATTTGCATTTGCCGATGCTTTCAATGTGACCGTTATATGTACGATCTAGGCCATTGTGTAACTATTATGTTTCTTGTGCTTAAGAAGTGAAATTTGGGATGTCTAGACATGTTTCCAGAAGTATCATATTCTTGCAAATTAATATTGGATTACATTTTTCTAAAAAAAAAAAAACTTCGGTGGCAGATAAGATAATTTGGTAGTTCCTAACTGACAAGGCTGATGTTTCAACCACAAATTGTTAGAATTATATTTAATTATAAAACATTCGTATTTGATAAGTTATATTATAATTGTAGTATCGATGAAATAAGACGACAGGATATCATAACATATGTACATATATATACACACAATTTATGTACAAGGATAACATGGTTTGGGGAACAGAGCATGTATAGCTTCATTCGTCCGGTGCGAATGTTCCTGTTGTCGCAAGAACGCGCGGCCTTCCGCTGGAAAGCGACCGCCGCGGCGGTCCGCACCGTCTTCTGTCTTTTCAAGGAAAGGCCGAAACGTTCCAGCCCTCGACCGCCATCTGCGGCTAGTCACGTGGTGCCACCAAATGCTCGTTATAACCCACCGACGCTGAAGGGGTACAGAGGAAGAAAAGACTGTTTTTCCGCCTTTCAGAGGAAGTCAAGAGGTTGGCCTTTGTATCAAAAAAGCAGGACCGTCTGCTCGTCCCGCTGTTCGTACTTGCTTTAGTGGACAAGGCCCCTTTGCTGATGTGGCCCTTTCCGGTCGGAGCGAGTCGGCTTCTCATTGGAAGGACGAAAGCTATTCTCTACTACATTACTTAGCTTGTTATATAATGATATTTTTTCTTTGAATTATATTTATATAATTAAATATAATTCAAACAATTTGTAGTTGAAATACTATTTTGCGAAAAAACAAAAATTCTACAAGAGTTTCTAGTTTTTGGAGGCGAAATATTTGAGAAATAGCATGTTGGGGACGTTGGGACACTATAGAAATCTAATACAGTTAGGCGTTTTTTAATGAATATCATGAAGCCATTACTTATGTCTGTTTTTTTGTTACAAGTATATTCTTTAAAATGTGTTGAATTTATTAATTCAATCATTAAGAAATATTGTAAATTATATAACGTAAATTATATAATGGAAATTAAACATATCTTTTTAGTACAATTTTCAGAATATTCTTAAATTGTAATATTAAATACTTCAGCAGTTTTCCCTATCAGTGTAATTTTCTCCACCTTTGTTCCTTGAATCTGAAAATCTTTACCATCAAAATCTTCTTTAATAATTAATCCGAACAGAAAGATGAAAACTCATTGCTACTTAATATTTATGAATTATATTTGGAATGTTAACCATAGAGCGGGGCACGACCATTGTGCGACCATGACTGATTAAGCGGGAATTTCACTATTGCATTTTTTAGTTGATGCAACATTCATTCTCCAATAATCATTAGCGGTATTATTATGCAAGTTGAAGTTTATACCCGAAGCTATATCATAAAATTTTAACCAAGTTTGTTATTTAGGATATGGGTCGTGTGTGGTGCAATACTTTTTGTAATACAACCGTCTTCTGAAAAAAATCATACAAGAAATATCTGTTCATGGAATAAGTTCACACATGCGCAACCTTCAGCAACAATTCATTTGTTTCGATTGTTCTTAATGCAGTACATTTACCAAACGAAATATAAAATCCTGAACGGACATCGGCCATTAAAAAGGTGTATCGTTGCCCTGGTTGGCTACGTTATGGAGGTGTAACAGTACAGTGTTTGGAAAACGTCGCCTCGCCTGGTGCGCACGCGGCGCGGCGCGTGAGGCGAAGAGGCGTGGGGCGTGGGGGCGGCGCGCGGCAATCTGCCAGGCGACAAAGCGCGCGGGCAGCGCGACACGAGCACATAATGCGCGTGTTTCAAAGCACGGCCGCTGAAAGGGCGGCTTTGCGACTCGTCTCGGCGCGACGCGACTCGACTCGACTCGGGTGGCGCTGCAGCCGGCGGCGCCGGAGAGCCCGGAAGACAGAAAAAAGAGCGCGGCGCCAAACGGAGCGGAGCGGAGCGCTGCGGCGCGGCGAGGCGGGGCAAGGCAAGGCGAACCATCGCGTGACACGGCGGGGAGGGACCGTGCGAGGAGGGACGAGAGGGATCGCAGAGCTGTAGGGGAATGGGAGCGGCCATGTTAGAGCAAAGCAAGGCGGGAAAAGGCGGGGATGGGACCATGCGAGAGTGGAGCGAGGGAACAGTACATAGTAGAGAAGGGCGCGTGCCGTATGTTAGGGCAAAGGCGTGTCTGGACACGGCGGGGAGGACCGGTGTGAGGGAGGGCGAGGGGGATCGTAGAGCTGGTAGTTGGAGACGGGAGCGGCCATGTAGACAAAGCAAGGCGGGGAAAGGCGGGGTGAGGGACCGTGCGAGGAGGGGCGAGGGGATCGTAGAAATGTAGGAGAAGGGCGCGGCCATGTAGGGCAAAGCGCGTCTGGACCGGGGGGAGGGACCCGTGTGAGGCAGGGCGAGGGGGACGTAGAGCTGTAGGGGAAGGGAGGCGGCCATTGTAGAGCAAAGCAAAGGCGTGGAAAGGCGGGGAGGACCGTGCGAGCAGGGCGAGGGGATCGTAGTAGAATGTAGGAGACAGGGCGCGGACATGTAGAGCGCAAAGCAAGGGGGAAAGGCGGGAGGGACCGTGCGAGGAGGGGCGAGGGGGATCGTTAGAGAGCTGTAGGGAAGGGCGCGGCCGTGTAGGGCAAAGCGTGCGGGACACGGCGGGAGGGGACCGAGCGCGGAGGGGCGAGGGGATCGTAGAAATGTAGAGAAGGGCGCGGCCATGTAGCATCAAAGCAAGGCGGGGAAGGCGGGGAGGGACCGTGCGAGGAGGGGCGAGGGGATCGTAAAAGTAGGGTAGAAGGGCGCGCCATGTAGGGCAAAGCGTGTTCTGGACACGGCGGGGAGGGACCGCTGTGAGGAGGGGCGAGGGGATCGGTAGAGCTGTAGGGGAAGGGAGCGGCAGTGTAGAGCAAAAGCAAGGCGAGAAGGGCGGGAGGGACCGTGCAGGCAGGGGCGAGGGGATCGTAGAGGCTGTAGTGGGAAGGGCCGGCCATTTTGTAGGGCAAAGCGTGTCTGGACACGGCGGGGAGGGACCGTGTGAGCAGGGGCGAGGGGGATCGTAGAGCTGTAGCGGAAGGGAGCGGCCAATGTAGGGGAGGGGCAAAGCAAGCGGGAAAGGCGGGGGGACGTGCGAGGGGGCGAGGGGGATCGTAGAATATGTAGGAGAAAGGGCGGCGGCCATGTAGGGCAAAGAGTGTCTGGGACACGGCGGGGAGGCGACGGGTGTGAGAGGGCGAGGGGGATCGTAGAGCTGTAGGGAAGGGAAGCGCCATGTTAGAGCAAAGCAAGCGGGAAAGGGCGGGGAGGGACCGTGCGAGGAGGGCGAGGGGGATCGTATAAAAAAAGAAATGTAGGAGAAGGGCCGCGGCCATGTAGAAGCAAAGCAGGCGGGAGGCGGGGAGGGACGCGGCGAGGAGGGCCCAGGGGGGAATCGTAGAGGCTTGTTAGGGAAGGGCGCGCCGTAGATACGGCAAAGCTGGCGGACACGGCGGGGAGGGACGACGAGGAGGGGCGAGGGGATTCGCTAGAAATTAGGAGAAGCGGCGCGCCATGTAGATCAAAGCAAGGCGGGAAAGGCGGGAGGGACCGTGCGAGGAGGGGCGAGGGGGATCGTAGAAATGTAGAGAAGGCCGCGCCATGTAGGGCAAAGCGTGTCTGGACCGGCGGGGAAGGGGACGTGTGAGGAGGGCGAGGGGATCGTAGAGCTGTAGGGGAAGGGAGGCGGCCATGTAGGAGCAAAGCAAGGCGGGAACAGCGGGAGGGACCGTGCGAGGAGGGGCGAGGGGGAATTCGTAGAAATGTAGGAGAAGGGCGCGGCCATGTAGGCAAAGCGTGTCTGGACACGGCGGGGAGGGACCGTTGAGGAGGGGCGAGGGGATCGTAGAGCGTGTAGGGAAGGGAGCGGCCATGTTTAGAGCAAAGCAAGGCGGGAAAGGCGGGGAGGACCGTGCGAGGAGCGGGCGAGGGGGACGTAGAAAATGTAGGAGAACGGGGCGCGGCCATGTAGGGCAAAGCGTGTCTGGACACGGCGGGGAGGGACCTTGCGAGGAGGGGCGAGGGGGATCGTAGAAGCTGTAGGGAAGGGAGCGGCCATGTAGAGCAAAGCAAGGCGGAAAGGCGTGGGAGGGACCGTGCGAAGAGGGGCGGAGGGGGATGCGTAGAAAATGTAAAGAGAAGGGCGCGGCCATGTAGGCAAAGCGTGTCTGGCACGTCGGGGCCAAGGACCGTTGTGAGGAGGGCGAGTGGGGATCGTATGAGCTGTATGGAAGGGACGTCCAGTTAAGCAAAGCTAATGGCTGGGATAAGAGGCGGGAGGGACCGTGCGAGAGGGCGAGGGGGAATCGTAGAAATGTAGGAGAAGGGCGGCGCCATGTAGGCAAAGCGATGTCTGGACCGGCGGGGAGGACCGTGCGAGGAGGGGCGAGGGGATCGTAGAGCTTAGGGAAGGAGCGGCCATGTAGAGCAAAGCAAGGCGGGAAGGGCGGGGAGGGACCGTGCGAGGAGGGGCGAGGGGATCGTAAGAAAGTGTAGGAGAAGGGCGCGGCCATTAGGGCAAAAGCGTGGGGCGGGCACGGCGGGAGGGACCGTGCGAGAGGGCGAGGGGGATCGTAGAGCTTGTAGGGGAAGGGCGCGTTGCGAGTAGGGTAAAGCGTAGGCGGAATACGTGCGAGGAGGCCTGAAGAAGAAGGGCGGGATAATGGAGCGGAAAGACGTGTGGAAAAGGAGAGGCGACCAGACGAGAGGGGCTGCGGAGCAGGGCAAGAGCCGGGTGGAGAATGGCGGGACGTGACATGCCGTGTGAGAGTACGGAGCGAACAGCGGAAGTGTGAAGGGAGGAAGGGCAGAGCGGAATGTGGTGGAAACAGGGCGTGAGAGTCAGACCGAGGAGGAGCGCGGGGATATGGAGCGAAAAATGCGGCCAGGGGAATTAAAGGAGGGGAGGGGCGTGTCGAGATGGGGCGAAGCGTGGGGGAATGCGGGAAGTGCGGTGCGAGAGGGGTAGAGGTGTGGAGCGAAGAGCGGAATGGGGAAGTGAGAAGGAGAATGCTGCGGGGCAGGGCCGATTCGAGGCGGGAACAGTGAAGAGGTGCCAGGAAAAGGAGGGGCAGGGGGTGGAGCGAAATGCGGCGGGGGAGGAAGGGAAGGGATGGGAAGACGCGTGGGGCAGGGCGAAGCGAGGCGGGAAAAAATGGGGTGGTGACGTGCGATGAGGGGCGGGGGTGTGGAGCGAAGGTGTTGGTAGTGTGGGAAGGAGGGAACGGCGAAGGGTGGCGGAAGGGACGCAGGCGAGGATGGTTGGGGAGTGGAGTGAAGCGCGGCAGGGGAAAGGAAGGGTAAGGCGCGGCGGGGAGGGCACGGCAAAGGAGAGGCGAGTCTGTGGCGGAGCGAAACGCGCAGGGGGAAGGGAGGGGAGGTGTACGGCGGTGAGGGGCGTGTTGGGAAGGGGCGCGATTAAGCGTGGGAGGAGAAAGGGACGGGGAGGAAAAGGGAGTGTGGCTGAGCGAAGCGCGGAAGGTGGGGTGAAGCACGGCGGGAGGGAAAAGCGGAGCGGGCTCGGGAATAGTGAGGGCTCTGGCGGTGGGATGGCGTGGGACCTTGCGTAGGCGAGGGGCGGCTGCACCACTGGGCGGAGACAGCAGGGGTCGGGAAGGGCGGGGAAGGGCGCGGGGCGAAGGCAAAGCGCGGCCATGGGCGAAAAGCGGGCCAGACGGCCTCTCGTCGCTGCGATTACGTGTTTACGATGCGCCAGACACAGCTAATATTTCGGGTAGTGATTAGTACGGCAGACGAAAGGAAGGGATGCAGCGAGAGATTTCGAGAGTATGTTTTGAAATAGGAAAAACAGCAACAGAAGGTCGAAGAAGAGGACAAGAATAAGAAGGATGTAAGGGAATGAGTAAAGGGAGGAGCTGTAAAGCAGAAGATGAAGTAGAATTCCTGGAGCGAGTACAACAGTGGACTAAGCCACTTTTCTTAAGAACAGACAAAAAGCAAATTACAGCTATGAAGAAGTTACAAAAGCTAAAAGAAGCAAGTGTGCTACGGGTGAAAGGGTGCCACGAGAGCACACGCTTTCTCACATCATTTACTTTTGCAATTTTTTTTTTAATTTAGGGAGTTCGGAAGCATTTTAAAAACGTACTTTGACTCTAGTCGAGAAAAAGTTTTAGCAGTCTTTGAGAAAATGATTGTTTAAAAATTTCCTATATTTCACTCAAAATTACACAAAAGAGAATAGGCTTGAGAAAGGGAATAATGTGGGCGTGTTTCCATTTATCAGGGAAGTACGTTTGTCTCAAAGCGACATTAAATATTGTTGCATTATGTACGACTACTTTTATGGGAAGGCGTTTAATAAAAATATTAAATTAAATCATGGTCATTTCATAATTTTGAGTTTGGTAGTGACTTTGGTAGATACTTGATGATTTCTGATAGTGAAATACATTTAGAGCATTCAGGAGCTGTTATTTCTGGTCGTGCAATTACTTCTTAAGTATGATCATCGTGGTGCCAATTTTGAGAAGCGTCAGAAGTAGAGGTTGTAGCAAAATAATGACCCAATATATCGCATTTATCAGAAGGAGAAGATGCTTCTCCAGTTGAAGTAACAAGGGTCGGTAGATTGGTAGGTTTTTCGCAAAAGACGTCGGGTTATTTTCCACATTGTATGATCATATGGGTTTACCGTTTGAGTTTGAAGATGAATCTTTTGCGCGTGGATGGACGTAAAAAGTTGTCTTACAATTTGAGTTAG
The DNA here is from genome assembly GCA_017312745.1 of Gryllus bimaculatus. Classification (NCBI taxonomy): domain Eukaryota; kingdom Metazoa; phylum Arthropoda; class Insecta; order Orthoptera; family Gryllidae; genus Gryllus; species Gryllus bimaculatus. The sequence continues at coordinate 247,082 of BOPP01000194.1, read as the reverse complement.
TTGAGGAGGCTTAAATAAGATTTTTAAACAGAAGTTTGATGTCTCAACAAGTGATTACGAATATATCGTTTATAATCGATCACTACGGTGGTATGGCGGAAAGCGGAGTGCGTTGATGGGCTGTGGGGGACGTATAAATCGAAGGCAGCTAATATAGTATGAGTAATTGAGTCAATGGCGCTGTCAATTTCCTGTGTAGATTGGAGTAATGGCAGTGGAGATACAAGATGTGTAACAAGCATATGATAATAAGGCCAGTTGACATTACGTAAATGATAAGGATGAGCGGGGCGAATTTCTTTTCGAATTTGGGGAGAGAGAAAACTACAAGGCAATGATAAGATTGTTGGGCGATATGAGTTACAACTTGAATGTTACAACTTGAATTGTTAATGTTGTTAGAAATGCCGAAATCTAGAATATTAGCTTGCCTTGACGCGCAGTAGGGATAGTAGCTAGGTGTCTCAGGAGTCTGGAAAAGAAATGTTCTACCTATTGGGAGAGAAGTTGTTCCAACTGGTAGGGCTCCTCAATGGGCAGGTGTATGGGCTGTTTGAAAACATGTGAATATGGTGGCATTTGGTTTGGTGATGATGGTTGTGAAATTCTACGACGGGAGAATATGGTTTTTGAGGCATTTTGATAGGGATGGAAGGGGAAGGATAAGGGTATGCTACAGGAGAAGCCCTTGGAGGGGTTAATGAACGTGGATGATATGGCATCGCTTGTTGTGCGAATTGTTGTCGGATGGCAAGGCGGGATGGGAGTGATTTTCTATGGAGAATTGTTTGATAAATTTTACAGTCGCGACTAGAGGACCGATGAGACTTTCTGCAGGGTGAACATTTGGTTTCAGTACTAGAACATTCGGCTGTGTCACGCACCCTATGTCATGCACATTTGTCGCAACAAGGAGGATTACCACAGTTCATTTTTGTGTGTCCGACAATCTGACATCTCGACACTGCACTGGCCCGGGTCTATGACGACGTTCATCAACCGTGATTATAACATTGAACAGTTCTTTTAGTTCATATATTGCTCTACTTCCTGATGATTTCGTAAGAGTGACCGCACATAAAGGCCAAGATTTGCGATTAGAATCAGTGAGTCTGATAACTGTTATTACTGATAAATGTTTGTTCATTAGTTTTTGATGAATTTCTTCCTTAAATTTGGGTGTTGGGACATTTTGTAGCACCACAGAAATAGTTTTTGTCGGGTCCCTGTAGGTGTGATAGTACAACTCTTTCGTTTAGAAGTGCTTACAAAATAATGTAAAGTCTTTGACTGTCCTTGTTCAGATTTCAGTATAAGATCCTCTGATTTTGGTAGCAAAATTTTAATGTTTAGCAATTCTTTAATTTTTTTGCAACAGTTCCGTTTGAGCAGGTGGATCGTGAATAATGATTCGAGGTATCTTCATTGGTTCTGAGGAAGGAGAATCGATGTTTGAGGCACCTTGCTCTGAGGCAGGGTCGGGGTCAGGATCGAACGTAGAAAATCTATTGCCGGTTGGAACGTTATATAAAGGCACATTTGCACTATAAGGCATGCTGGATATCTGCACATACGAAGCTTGGTTATACCCTGAATCTTGCAATCTGGGGCGCTTAAGAGAAGGAGAATGCGCTGTACTTATCTGTGGCGACGGTTGATAATATCTTGCGGGTGGTGTATACAGCTGCTTGAAGGTTGAATTTGCAGGTAGGCTCGTTGCATATAGCTGATGATGCTGCTGCTGGTGCTGCTGGTGCGGTAGGTGATTAATTAGATGCAGCTCCGTATAATGATAGTCGTTAAGTGCGTATAGAGCTGATAACACCACATCTGATAGCGGAGGAAATGATGCATTCGCGTTTTCTACCATTCTTGGATTGAACATTTAACAAAGATCGCACCAAGTGGCCCAAGAGGGCCCGTCGGCGGGGCGACACCTCGTGCAGACATTTCTCGTAATAAACACTTATTAGAATGCATTTCGCCGCACAGAGATATCTAAACAAGTCACTCGCTTGATAAACGGACGTAACACAGCCCCGCTGGGACACTTCTTATAACTGGTCACAGTCGAGGTACTGCGGACTGATAAGCAGCGGACGAGGTGTGCACCGTTCGGCAGCCGAGCGCGGAATCTAATTTAATATTATTGTAATAATATTATGTCATATCACAGAAAAGGGACAGTTTGGTGTCCCGTTTTCCTGTCAAATACCTACGGGTCAGGGGCTGGAAATAAGGTACTATCCCGGCTAATACGGGACGTTTGGTCATCTTACCCAAATCCAAAATATCCATTTCAAATTTACAGGGTTTGAATTCGGCTACATCGACCAGGAAATATCAATTTTGGAGAAAATAGTGTGAACGGTTTGGAAGCCAGGGTTGACCAATGACGGACGAATGGACACATGTTCTTGCGTAAACCAAATTTTCGATATCAAGAGTTCCAAAAACGTGAACCCTGACAACAAAAAGTGTTACAGGATGTAATTTATTGCATATAGGAACAAATTGTACTCACTTTCCCATAATCTGAGCCATGTGGTACAGGTTTTCTTTGGCAAATTGCAACACTTCCGTTGCAGCATTAGAATACATTCTCTTTACTACATAAATAGATAAGTGGGAAAGTAATAAATTCAAATTTAAAATGATAATGCATTTTTTTGTTGCTGTGATATCTACATGAGCCTTTCGGGTGGCTCATTGGTTAGCGCGCTTGCTTTCCGCGCCGCAAGCCAGGGTTCGATTCCCGGCTGAGGCTAATTATAACTTTGCGCTTTCCTTACAAATGTTACAGTATTTATTGCTATGTGAAAATGAGAAATACCACCCCACGGTCAAGAAGACCAGGATATACTGTGGAGGGATGTCTTTGTGCTAACCACAGAAACCTCTTATCCCATGGCCGAGAGGGTCGTCACCGGTGGTCGACCAAGACCTGTATTAGGCTGTGGAGCCAAGAACAGGAACAGAACAGGAATATGTTTGTTGGGAATGAATTAAATGCAAAAATGATGGATTCACTTTCTTTCTGTAGAAGGTACGTTAAGAGTCAGTAATGCGTATCACGGAAGCCGCAACTACAAATTTTAAAATCTCAAGAGAAATAAATAACTTTTTAAATAATTCAAAATTGTATTCAATACAATCAGGGATGTACTTCCAGATGGAAGATCAACGATACATAAAGTTTTGTCGTAATATGTTTACTTGCAAACAAAGTGAAAATGTCAAGCAAAAATCTAGTTAGGAATTCATAATTATTTTTTACGAAAATACTTTTAAAATACAATCAAATGTAAAAGCAAAGGTGAAATCCACTTTTGGTATTTTAATTTCAAAATTACAGTAAACTACATTTTAGTTAAAATTGAAACATCATTGTGAAAGTGTTGCCTCTATTTTTATAATCCAATCGCTTATAAACCCCAAGTGTTTTACTCAGCGTTCATATCACAGTGGTGTACAGCATATAACATATTAATGAACAAGAAAACTTTCTGAGATGATAAATATGAACTTATATTTTAGACAAATATTATATACAAAATATTTTAGCGACTCACATGAGTGCGTGTTTTTTCACATAATAACAAAAACCTGACGGCGGCAGCTGTTGATTCGGTTGAAGTTCGGAAGTTCTAACACAGCGATCTCACGTTCCTCCATTACCCCGCCAAAGGGGGTGACTAATGCTAGCACCTGTCGAGAAGGAAAACATTATTATTATTATTATTATTATTATTATTATTATTATTATTATTATTATTATTATTCGCGCATGGACCATTACTGACCGCTAAACACATTTCTCTCTCCGAGGCCCAGATGATTTCTACCCTGGAGATATACAGGTGTGAAATTATGGGGATCAGCGTCTCGGCTGCATCCGTTAGTTAAGACCGAGCTCAAGGTGGTGAGCCTCAAATATCAATTAGGGGGGAACAGATTTATGTTCTTATTCGAATAATTTATTCATTCGAAATTATTCATTGTAGGACATGGAAAAGACAACGCCCAGATGGGTCGCAGCTTACTTGACTGTGTTATAAGCTGCAAGTGAGCGATTGGGGATGTCTTACTACCTCAGACTTCCGCCACAAGCGGGAAAAATAATGACGGAGCGGCAATGTCAAAAGGGTGCATTTGGTGAAAAGAAGATAATATTGTTGTTAGTTGAAGGGGAGGCGCATCTATGCTCTATCACACAATGACAGGCTCGCCACGAATTTGTGCAACTGACTGACTTTGAGAGAACCCCACCGTTGGGGCCCTAAGTTTTACTTTCTCGCTAGTAGTACAGGGAAAGTTATGTAAAGTAGAGCGGAAAAACGGCGAATTTTCGGGAGAAAATCTCTTATTAAATGACTCTGGTAACAAAGAAGTGGACAAATCCAGTTGCTAAATTTAGAAACAAATCCTCTAACACGTGTTGTAGCAGGAATCCGTGTTTTGTGGTCCTTGATAACAAAAAAAATTATTGACGGCAAAACGTCTGTTGGTCCGTCTATCCGTCAATCTGTCTGTTCATCCGTCGGTCCATCTGCCTGTACGTCTCTGAATAACACTAGCGGCTGAAATTGCAAAAGTTAAACATTTTTTCATATTCTTCCGATAACTAAAATACTAAATATTTTTCCTTTATATTTTCTCAATATAAAATACTAGATATTTTTCCTTCAATGAAATCTGTTCCTTACAGATAGATTTTGAAATAAGGACATTGTACAGTTTTTCTAAAATTTGAGTACTTTTCGCGTGACGTTTCGTGAAAGTACGGGGCAAAAAGTGCGTGCTTAATATACTCGACGGATGGCCCGAGAAGGCCGGCGTGGTGCCTCTGTGCTGAACGTTCGGCCACAAGGACACTCATTCGAGCCTCTGTTGAACCTGCTGCATTTAGAGAGGCCAACTGAGAATTGAACTCCTCCTACCGAGGGCGCTGGCGGAATCGAGTATTTCAGTAGCTTCCCAAGTCTGAAGAAAACTTTCAGGTCAGGTTAGCTCCCTTCCCGAGTAAAACAAAACTCTGCCCACAGAACCACGCGAAGCCTTGGAACTTCACACAATAAGACAAACCGGTTAAGAATAAAGGAAATAACAAATAAAGAAACAAGGAATAATTAAAATAGAGACTCGGAGTGTTAAATCCTAGAATAGCAGACGTCAGAACATAGTGAAGGAGATCGCAGAGAAGAAATTAAATATATGTAAAGGCACTGAAATAATAAATGATTACATCTTGATCTATAGTGGGCAAGGTAAAGACGAAAGAACTACAGCCGGGGTAGAACACTCCTGTACAGCACTGACGATAATGTGTTGAATACATTACGTTACCAAAGGATTACTTAGAATAAAAATGAAAATAAATGAAATATGTATCCATATTAATAGCGTGTCCCTGTCATATGGCCGAGATCTTTGGGGCAGTAGTCTCATAGCGGTTTCGGACCAGAAGACCGCGTGTTGGAGTGCCTCATTGTTCAAGCAAGAGATACATGCATATGCATCAAGTTGATTATAGTATTTCTAGACTTTCGGGTTTGGGGGTACTACTGCATATTGGCGATTTATTTTGGACATTGCCTTTGAGGTTCGTTTCTAAACAACAAAATGCCGACCGGACGCTAGGAAAGAGAGCGGAGTCTTACAGGCGTGCGCGGGCGGGTGGCCGCTACTTCATGTTGGCGATCTCCTGCATGTAGGCGGCGACGATGCGGTGTCCCTGCATGTAGTCGAAGAGTGTGATGTGCTCGTTGTGGCCGCGGGCGGTGTCCCGCGCGCCGCCCAGCGGCAGCACCACCACGCTGCGGCCCGTGAGCGCCTGCAGGACGGGCGCGCCCGGCACCGCGCCGCCCAGCCGCCCCGTCTCGGGCTCCACCGCCGGCGCCACCAGCTTCAGCGCGCGCAGCGACGCCTGCGCACGCCCGCCCCGCACACGCGTTTCTCGTGTCGATGGTGGAAACACCGGCAAAGGCGGCTCGGGGCATCTACTGATGTCATTGCAATGCCTCTGAGTGGGAGGTGCTGGGGTTCGTGGCCACGCGGGAGTCACGATTTTCGACACTATCCAGGTCGAATTCAGCCGCTGACTGGACTAGAATTCTACCGCTAGTTCCTGTGATGGGTAGTAGGCGAATGCCAGAGAAATACCCGAACAAACGGGTCATGGACCATGCCCAATTTTTTCCGTCCTCTTCATTTTCCTATCCCCGCCCCTTACTTGCAAACACACTCGTATACACTACAGTACCACACATCCCAGGATAGCGATCTGGACCAGAACCTGTCCCGGTCGGTACACTGCCCTGCTGGTGAGAGATACATGGATGGGAAAACCCCACAGGCGGCGCCAGATCTCGTCATGCAGCGGGGGGAAATAACCGCCATTACCCGTCAAACAAACATGCATTAACGTATTGGGCTACCTTTTCAACAAAATTATATATAATTTTAATTTGATGGGAAATGTTAACAAAATAACTTTACTTCCACTTGTTTTGGAACTAGAAAAACTTGAGTTCACGGTAACGTGAGTAGATAGATGAGGATACGCAACACGTGAGAGACAACTTAGAAGACAGAGAAGGGATAGGCAAATGAATCACTAGCTTAAACAGGGCTTGTCAGGGAGCAAACTTCAACGTTCATGAACAAATATTTATGAAGGGCTTGGGGCAGAAACAAGATGAGCAGTTTGATCGAAACCGAGATCTTAACATTTGCGAATCGCGAGAGTCTCACTGTGACTGGCGTGGCTTATTTTTTCTCTCTCACTACCGTTTAGTCAATAGAAAGTTAAATAATGCTACGCGGAAAAACGGGGAATTTTCGGAAGAAACACTCTTATTGCAAGACTAGTAACGAAAAAGTGGATAAATCCACTGTATAAATTTAGAAACAAAAACACTAACGCGTGGTGTAGCGAGAATCCGGGTGTACATAGAATGTTTTGTTGGTCCTTGATACTGAAAATTCGAACGACGTCTGTCTCTCCATCTTTGAACTACGGTCGCGGCTAAATAGTTCAGGCGATTTTCTCGAAAATTGATATTCCCCTGTCGATCTGCCTGATAACACGGTTCCTTCATTTTGAAACCTGTATTTTAATTTAGTGGAGTAGTTTACATAAAGATCCTAGGACCCTTTTCTTTTTTTCAAAAAAGTGACTCCATCATTTTTGATTAAATTTTGTTGTTGAATAGTGTGAAGGACGTTTAAGAGAATGCTGCAGGACTCATTTTCGGTAAAAACTGATTTCTCAATAGATGCAAAAGTTCAAAACATTTTCGGCATCTTCCTACAACTACAATTATGAAGATAGACATTTTCCCCTTAATGAAATTTGTTTTTTCAAGATAGATTTTGAAATAAGGTCATGTAAAATTTTTCGAAAACTTGAGTACTGGTGGAGCGATGGTGTAACGGTTGGCTTGTGGGACTGTTACACCCAAATTTACGGGCTCAAACCCGATCGAAGCCGTCGATTGTTAGGGGCGAGAAAATCCTTCGTACAATCCCTTCGGCGGGGAAGTAAAGCCGGCTCACCCATGTCAGTAGATTGATTGCATGTAAAAGCTCCTCAAGCCTAAATGAAGCCTGATCTAAATTCAAAATTGCCTGTTTCGTCGCCCAAGAAAATACCCCCTTTCTCCACTAGTGGGTGAAGGAGTCTAGCGATATTTGCGTGGTCTGACGGAAGAGCGGGCCTGATGGCCTGAGTCTCGCCACGTAAACTAAGACAGCGATTGAGTTCAATTCAACCCAATTCGCGTAATCTTGCGTGAAAGTACGGGCGAGAGTGTGCGCGGTGGTTTCGCCCCACTAGTGTCGTGTGTTGGATGCGTGCTTGGTGCCGGCACCTGGAAGTGCTTGGTGCCGGCGCTCTCGATCCAGGGCTCGACGGCGGCGGTGAGGTGCAGCGTCATGGAGTTGGGCGAGGCGCGCTGCTGCCACGCCGCCGCCACGTGCCGGCGCACGCCCCGCGCCACGCGCTCGCAGCGCTGGTTCGGCACCAGCCGCACCGAGAACTTGCCCACCACGGCGCGCGGGATCACGGGCCGCCCGCCCGGCTCCGAGAACGCTCCCTCGATCCCTGCAAAAGGCTTTTTTTATTTTTTATTTTATAAATTGCATAATTCAAAGCCCAAATTATGAGAAAACGAATAATAAAAATAATAATAATAATAATAATAATAATAGTAATAGCAATAATAACAATAACAACAACAACAATAATAACAATAATAATAATAACAACAACAACAACCCACCTAGGGAGTACATGACTTTGACGTTGGTGGTGGAGCTTGAGTACCTTAATGGTACTGAGAGCTGTGCCTGCGGTAGCTTAGCTACTGGTAGGGCCTCCCTTGCCGGACAGGTCGATGGTGAGGGGACAGACGAAGAAGTACTCCAGAAGATAAGGACCTCAACAACATCAGAAGAGGACCATCCTGGCAGTCGGAATAAAATGCGCCCATTTAATTTAATATGGAGACACGTACTAGAAAGAAAGCTTCGAAAAATATGCTGCTACCCGAGGAGCGTCGCTGCGGCACGTCTGGAGCCATCGCTGAGGGTGACATTATGCGAGCCGATGGTGACCAGGAGTTGTGCTGGCGATCCCTGGTCGGGATACCCGAATTGCGACAGCCTCAAAGGAGTGAACCAACATCGAATGTCTCCCCGGCTGAAGGTGTTGCGCAGGTGCTACAACCAGTGCCTACCCAAGCAAGACTGTCAACGCAACGCAGGAAATGGCCAACGGCTGTTAATGAACAAATAATGCGGATATACTACCGGATCACAAAAATTGACACAGATGTGACCGAATACAGGCAGAAATTATATAGGGAATTTCAACAAATTTTTCCTGAACAGAACGAAGACTGAACAAAGAGTGTCTAATCACTACAGAGTGAATAAAGATTGTGTTTTGATTTTTTCAATTTGTACATAACGCAACGGAACGCAACGGACCGCAACGGACCGCAACGGACCGCAACGGACCGCAACGAACCGCAACGAACCGCAACGGACCGCAACGGACCGCAACGGACCGCAACGGACCGCAACGGACCGCAACGGACCGCAACGGAACGCAACGGAACGCGACGCAACGCGACGCAACGCGACGGAACGCGACGGAACGCGACGGAACGCGACGGGACGCGACGGGACGCGACGGGACGCGACGGGACGCGACGGGACGCGACGGGACGCGACGGAACGGAACGGAGTCTGGCTCTACTACTTGTTAGAGGGAGTAATTTGTCATGTATAGTAAGATAATTTTTCCACTTTTTCGTCACCAGAATGCTACCCAGAGATTTTCTGCCGAAAAAACGCTGTTTTCCAGCGCACAGTTACATAACTTTCTTACAATGTGCGAGAAATTAAGTAGATCCTGAAGACCAGCCAACGCGAAATATCCAATTCATTTTACGCTTATAATTGTGAGAATGTGTGAACCCTTTTAATTGTGAGAATTATAATTTACGTTTATAATTGTGAGAATGTTTTTCGGAAGATTTTTTATTGAAATGCTTAATGATGGGGGTGAGCATTATTAAGAATTTTGATTGTGTTACATATTGATTATGTATCATATTGTTTAAGAAAGCTAAAGATTGTGCTAATTCAAAGTGAGTTTTTAATATTTTAATGTGAAGCGATTGTTTTTTAATTATTTTCTAATTTTTTTCAGTGGATGTTTTGTGTGTTAAGTATGAAATTGGAATGTGAGGGGGGTTAATTTGTTGAGTTGAGATGATGGTTGGCAGGTGATCTGAGTCAAAGAACGGAGCTGAGTAAAAAATGATTTGAGTGTTAGAAATTGCAATATTTAATATATCTGGGTGTTTATTATGATCTGTGGGATAGTGAGTGGGTTCTGCTGGGATAATTAACTAACGTTTGAGGTCCGTAATTATTTTGCTGAGTAGGTGTTCTGCAGTATTGGTATTTCTGCATCCCCATATGGTGTTTTTAGCATTAATACCCCCCATCAGAAGAGTGGGCGAATTCATTTGGAATAGCGCTGCAATATTCGAAACAGAATCTTTTGTTTTCGGAATTTGTATGCCGCTATTAGAGTTATTAATCTATTGTTAAAATGGAATGGAATGGCTATAGTTTTGAGACCTGGAGTTTGGGAAAGGTTGATTTTAATAAATGGTATGGATTTTTCTCTTAGTATTAGTACACCACCTCCGTTTGCATTTGATCTGTCAGTTCTGACTACACTATAACATGTTATGTTAAATGTAACATCTGATTTTAAATGCGTTTCCGTTATGCAAGCTAGATTTATTGTGTTATCTTTTAGAAAACAAGTTAGTTCTAATTTATTGTTGATGCCATTCGCATTCCAGCTGAGCAGATTTAAATTATTTTTATGGCACTGTACGCAACTCCCTCGTAGATACGACTCTCAAAAGGTAAGATTGGGGATTATAATCGCTGTTGATTTAGCATAAACACCTTGTGGTGCTACAGAACGGAGCAGACTTTACCGTATTAGGTTTCTATTTTCTTTGGTCTCGGCTAGCTATTCGGACTTGTCACATACGAATACTCTTGTCAGCTGCCAACTATTGCCGCTCAAAGATCATTTTTTTTTTAAATTTGGGATTTCCAAATAATAGGACGGAAATATTATTCTATAAATATTAAAGAACTGTAAAATTTCGTCGTAAATGCCTATTTTCTCTGAAAAGTTTGCAGACGTTTTTAAGAAAATGGTGTTAAAGCGCTACTGTAAATTCGAAATTTGAAGCTCTCTTTCACAGAAAATATTTGAGTTTTCGAAAAACTTCACTTAGAGTAATTTGAAGCGCATTAAATTACAATAATGTTATGAGTACAGCTCATAATAATACAATAGTGTTTACAAATCGTTGGAAATGTGCAATATAATGATTTGAGAGAAATGTTTCCATATCAAATTAGTATCGTAATAGTTTTTTATCTAAATATACTCGGTCTCTTTTAAATTTCATTAGTTTTGCCTTGTTCCTATTTACCTTGCAAAGTTAATTATTTTCATTCATAACTCGACCAAAAGAACATTTTCATTACACCTTTGCCGATAAATTGTAAAACTATAAAGATGACACCACTTCTTGTTCTTCTACCAACAAGGATTAGGCTTCAACCTGTTCCGATGTCCATTTTTTCTTTGGACTGCCTACATCTCTTCTTCCTTGTGGAATATATCGGAGAGCTAATGCCGGCAATCTCTCATTTGACATCCTTTTCAAATGTTCGCACCATTTCTTATTAGTACGTATTTTATCTAACACAGGTGTGACATTTAACTCTTTTCTTATATTCACATTCCTCTTTTGATCTAGGAGGGTGTATCCTAGAGTACTTCTTAAAATTATCATTCCCGCCGCCTGAATTCTACTTTTATCTCTTTCCAAAATTACTTTTTGAACCCATACAAAAGTACAGGAACAACAATAGTTTTTAAAAACTTTACTCGTGTATTTTTGTGTTTTATTTTTTAAATTCCTGTGAACGTTTCCACATACATATATTCCTAAACTTATTTAATTAATCGTCAAAATCCATATATTTTTCATATGTAGCATAGCATTCTAGGTACTCGAAAATTCCTCACTTGTTCAAAAATTTTGTTGTCAATTTCAATTTTCTTTCTAACTGAGAATTTGCCTTCAAAACAAAAACAATGGCTTTTATTGGTCGACATTTTAAAATTGTTTATTTTCGCAATATTATTTATCGCAATATTATTTAGGATGATGCGATAAAGGTATTTTTTTTAAATGTGAAAAACCTTTTCTTGGCTAAATTATTGAATTATAACAGTTCATCGTTAACGATTTTTTTCAAATTTCTAACAATTTTTTTGCTCCATATACATATCCTATTAAAAAATCATAATTACGACAAATCAGACTACTGCCTCTTAGAATGAAGAGAATCGTAAGTGTATCCACTCTGAGAAAAGTATTAATACATTTGTATTTACATGAGAATTGTTTAATTTGTATATCTAGAGTTTCAAAAGATAGAAGTCATATTTCTGTCTTCTCCTCATTGACCTCTATTACTCTTAAATTAAGCGAAATTAAACAAAGTAAAAGAAAATTAACTAAGTACTTCGCCAGCCAACTTGTGAAACATTTCTGTAGAAATATTGGTATCTTGTTTCGTGAGATCAACATCTAGATCAACATCTACATTCGTGAAATGTGGGTGAAAGCAATAATAATGATCTATTTCTCCGCCATAGAAAACATTTCTATCTGTAATGTTTTGTTGTGATAACAAAGTATTTCTCTGGCTTCAGTGAGATGTAGAAGCACCGAATTATTAGGCCACGTAAATGTGTATGGCGCTGTGTTGCCGACTCGCTGTTGTGGATTCGCTGAACTCTGACCGTGACGATACGTAAAGCTTAATCCGATTTGCATTTCCAATTGAGTTGAATACACCTATCATCGAGTTCAAAACAGGTACCTCGAAGCAGGTACAGACAGCTAATTCCAGCTAATGCCAGCCAATTTCTAAATCCGGCTAACCAGCATCCGCCCCATTGCAAACATTTGGCTCAGCAGTCTTTAAATATATGATAATACCTCTGTTCTATTAGATTGGAGTGTACGTAAGTGCATTAATTTTTCACTGCCGAATTTTTCAGTTTTGTGGTAAATTAAACGTAGACATATCCTTTCATAAATGGGAAGCATTTTCTAAATCCTAACGCACGCTTACGATGTATCTCTCAGATAATAGTATTGTGAATGTCATTCATTTATCCTTATAATTTATTGCAAATAAAGTTTTAAATTGATATCTAGTGTAAGTTATCAAATTTCAGCAATTTTATTTTTCATTTTTGATATCTAGATTAATTTTCAATTGAATTGTGGTGCCAAGGAAGATTTAATTCGCAAGTAAAATTGCTTTTTAATCTGTGACAATAATTTGCAAATAGTTTATTTTATTTCAATTTAATTACTTATTAAAAACCATATAAATATTCTGAAAATTTTTACGATTCTCAAACACGTTTAATGATAATTATCATTGGAAAAATTTACTGGCCAGTCTTGTTAATTTTTGTCTGTTTTTTTAAAGGCATGATTTTAATTTCACACAGCGCGAATAGTAGTTTACGTAACAAGGGCGCAAAACACGTTATTCACGCACGAGTCGTCCACTTTTTCGTTCGAGCGTAGCAAGCATGACAGAAACGAGTGCGGGAATCACTTCGCGACCGTGTTGCGTAAACTATTTTTTAACACTCCGTGAGCGAAACGTCGCAATGCGTCAAGAAAAAGGATATAAAATTATTTTTAATAGGAATATTTCTACCGGAATACATAAGGCATTAACGAGTTGAAATGTATCTTCCAAAGCGAAGAATCATCGCATCATCCGAAATCGACAGCTTGGAGATTTCACTAGCGCACCACAGTGAAACCTTTATTTACGAGCGCTACTCTTTGAAAGTCGGGGCATACGCGCCCATTACATAAAACCGCATTGAAAACGCGGTTACGATGAGCGCTCGCATAAACGGTCGATGCGCGTTGCGGGCGCTTTCGTGATTGATAAAACTGGATTTCCCTCTAAAAGCTCGTGACGACCTCGAGCAGGGTTTGCCGTTGTCAGTGCGGATCGCCGCGCTTTGTGCAGGTGACAAACCAATAATTTAAAATCACAGTTGAAAACAAGCGTTTGGTTGTGAGAATCGCCTTCGTGTCAATTTAATTTATTTTTGCTTTGAGGCAGATTTAGGTTAGGAAAATTCCGAGCTATTTTTTTTTCGCTAGAGGAGCGTTGGAAAACAATAGTGAAGGTTTTATGAACCATTTTCTTACTATTAAAACTTTTTGATGGTGAATGATTGTGTACGTTTGGTGGCAGTATCCTTTCAAGAAAAAACGATTGTAATCACGTTGGTAGTAAAACCAGTTGTCAACTAGAAGTAGATGTGCCAGAAGAAGTGTAAGATAGTTTTGACACTGATGGATTTGTAGGCTTCCGCAGCTGGAGTCATTTGATACTTGGCTGTCCGGGATGATTTGACGCTTTTTACATTAAATTGTGTGTAAAATGTAATGTACTGAGATATACCATGCATACTTGAAGCTCAAATGCCGACCAACTACCATGATACTATTGTGCAACACGACCACCATGCCGCGCAGCAATTGCGTTTTGTGTTTCAGATCACGAAAAAAATATTGATATACATTTGAAGAATTAGGTCATCAACACTACCGATTATCTCTCGAAAAAGTTAGCAACTTAGATCCCAATATTTCTCCAAATTCTGTTATTAACATGCAGCTGTTAACGAACAATAGTTACGCAGAAGAGCAAAATCGATGACTCAGTACTATGGAATTAAGTGCAAGTAAAATGTTCATTCATTTTAAAGTGAATTTGTCTTCATTTCCGTAGCATTTCAGTTTCGTGGCTGATAACTTGGCTGTAGATTAAATGCACGAAAAACTGTAGCAGTACGCAGGCAAAATAAGCATTTGATTATTCATTTCTTTAAGTATAGATCCTCATTTACTTCTTTAATAATGTAATAAACACAATAATGTCAAACTAGCGTACCCGTGCGAAAACTCTCGCATGTTAATCCCCACCCTCGCCTATCCCTTCCATTAAGAAGAAAAGTTCTTAATGAAACGTGTTTATTTGTTAAAAAATGTATAAATGTAACTTCGTACTTACACAACACCAATAAAAACAATGCAACTGACATTAGAAACAAATTTTCAATAAAGATTTACTCAGCATTATAGAGATACGCTGTTCGAACAACTCACACTTCCTTAAAAACATTTGAAATTCCGTGATAGCTTTTAGCTTTATTTGATAGTCATAAAAAGTAGTAGAATAGGTTTTTACTCTTGAGTAAGCTAAGTAAACTTTTCCTTGCGAAAATATAGGATTGGGGAAGTACAACCATACGCTTTGCAATATTATTTAACTTTCCTGGATTTATTATGAGATACAGAGGGGTTTTTGGAGGGTCAGGGCGCCAGCTTTATGGGGTGAGAAAATTGAAAAATTATTGTATACTAAAAAGTATTGAATTATTTTCTTCGTTCTTAAGTACCTCAAAAAAAACTAAAACTAATTTTCATATTTGGGTAATAAATACCATTTGTTTGAATTAGAAAAAATTCTGTTCACTTGGACATCAACGTGGCACATGAGAAGGTTACGTATTGAATGTTTACATATTCAACATCTTAGCAAACCGACATCTTAAGTTTAATATCAAACGGCCTATTATTTACAATAAGAGTTTACAACTGGTAATTGGTCTAGATTATAGAGATCCTAGATTATAGAGATACGCTCATTTAAATCGTCCATCTGCATTGTGATCGTTGGCAGTTGTTGAGTGTCTTGCACTATTCTTTCTATAATATTAAATTTAGTTGCTTTTTAAAATTAATTCTCGTTGTATTGTAGGTTAGCGAGTTTTGATTCTTGTTGTTCATGAATTTCAAGGTATTTTACTTTAGTTAATGTAAAAAATTTGTTCTTTGTGTTGTGCCATAGCACAAGTTTTCCTCTATTACCTTCGCGTACCCGTGCGAAAACTCACGTATGTTAAACCCCACATTTTCACCTATTCTTCTATTTCCATTCAGAGACGAAAAGTTGTTAACGAAACGTATTTATTTTCAAAAATGTAAAATGGTAACTTCTATTATACTAACACAATATCAAATTTAAAAAAAACAATTCAATTGATCTGGAAAAGAAATTTTCATTAAATATTTATTCAGTATTATTGAGAGATTTCTTGGAAGAATTGAAAACACTTCCTTAAAATATTTGAACTAAATATTCAATGTTCCTTGACAGTTTGCGTTTCGTGATAGTCACAAAAATATTTTAAAAAGCTTTTTACTCTCGATCAATCTATGTGACTAAATACGCTGACTTGACCTACTGACCTCTGCAAAAAATTAAATGAATGTTTTCACTTCACGCATAAGAAACAAACTTTATCGGTATCAAGCAATTATTAATAGTACTTCTGGTTGCTGCGAGGGCAAATTAATTGAATTAATAATTATGCAAATAATCCTCGTCATTTTGAGCAAATCACGGTGGAGCGTAATAAAACACAGAAAGCATAAATATTATATGATATAGGAATCTAAACCTTTTAAGCGTGACGTCACAAAGATGGACACCATCATCAAAGGTTGAAATCTAGGTGGCATTGGTAATATCGATAAGTGCCGATCCAGAAAAAAATTAATAGAATGCCCAAAATTTAATAGAATGTCATTCTGTAGATTACGGTGGGAGGGACATTTCTTGGAGGCTTTTGGCTTACAAATATAAGTTTTTTAAATTCTAGAACGCTTCGTTTAGGAGTTATTTAACGATATAGCTGACTGAGTGCTGAAGGTTGCATTTGATATTAATATTTAGAAGCGTTTTTTTTTTATCAAAACCTTCATATTGTTAGAGTCAAAGTGCAATTCGTCAAAATTCGCGGATTATCGCGAAAATTCGTCCACTATATTATTAACCTATAAAGATTATAATAAGTATTGGCGTACGGTTTTGGCACACCATCTTATTAGGAAACTTGGCCCCCGTATTAAATACCCACAGGTCCCTGCCAGCGCCGTGGCTAAGGAGCAGCCGCAGGCGCGCCTTCTTGCCGACGGGGCGGGCGGGGCGTGGCCGCATTGAGCGGGCGAGACGAGAGAGAGAGACGAGGGAAGACGGCTGGCGCGGCGCGCCGCGGGGATCCCGTGAATGCGCACCGCGCGCCGCTAGTTGAAGTGCGGGGACAGGCAAGAGCGGCGCAGAGACGTATAGACTGGACGAGAGATAGAGCGGGCGGGGCGGGCTAGTGGGCAACAAGGCAAGAAGCCAGTGGAGCGCAAGCAGAGGGCGAGTGGGCGCAGGCGATGGGTGCAGTGAGAGGACGCAAGTTGACGTGGCGCCGTAGGGTCGCAGGCGAGGGTCGCAGGCGAGGGGTCAGCAGGCGAGGGGTCGCAGGCGAAGGGGTCGCAGGCGAGGGGTCGCAGGGCGAGGGGTCGCAGGCGAGGGTCGCAGGCGAGGGTCGCAGGCGGAGGGGTCGCTAGGCGAGGGGTCGGAGGCGAGGGGTCGCAGGCGAGGGTCAAGTGCGAGGGTCGCAGGCGAGGGTCGCTGGCGAGGGTCGAGGCGGGGGTGCAGGCGAGGGGGGTCGCAGGCGATGGGTCGCAAAGGCGAGGGGGTCGAGGGGAATGGTCGCAGGCGAGGGGTCGCTGGCGAGGGGTCGCCGGCGAGGGGTCGCTGGCGAGGGGTCGCTGGCGAGGGGTCGCAGGCGAGGGGTCGCTGGCGAGGGGTCGCTGGCGAGGGGGAGGGCAGACGGGCGGGATTCCGTTTGATATTAAACTCAAGGTGAGGATTCGCTAATATATTTAAGTCGTAAATATCATTTGAGCAACATTCCCATGTACCGAAGTGAAGTCTAAGAATGCAGAATTGTTTCTAATGGTAACATGATATTTATTACAGGGTGAAAGCAATAGTTTTATTAGTTATTGGCGCGGACTTGTTTTTGAGGTAAGTAAGAACGTAGAAAACAATCCAATATTTTTTAGTATACAAATAATTGTTCAATTTGCGCTTCTCAGCAAGCTGGCGCCCTGCTTCTCCGAAACTCCCTCTATTCCTCATAACAAATCCAGGAAAGTTAAATGATATTGCAAAGAGTATGGTTGAATTTATCTGTTCCTTTATTTTTGCATGGAAAACATTACTTGGTTTCTGAAAAGTAAAAACTATTTTTAATATTTTTGTGACTACCAAGGAAAGCGAATAACTAACTGTAAAGGAACTTCAAATGTTTTTAAGGAAGCGTGAATTGTTTGAAGAACATATCTCGGTATTACTGCATACACCTTTATTGATTTTTTTACGTCAATTGCTTTTATTTTGATATAGTGTAAGTATGAAGTTACATTTATACATGCTTTAACAAAATACATGTGTCATTAACAACTTCGCTTCTTAATGGAAAGGATAGAGAAAGGGTGGGTTTAACATGCGAGAGTTCTCGCTCGGAAACGCTAGTTATTTATTAAATTCAGGATTCGTCATGCTTTTGCTTCCGCTGAAGCTAAAGGAACTTTTTTTATTATGTTGCTATTCGTGTTGTTATTGGTGAAAATTGTCTTACATAAATAAAACAGTTTTCAAAAGCGAGGATTTTTCAATTCGAAATTGGAACTCTGTTAATTTCAGTCCACTCCTCCATGGAAGTGCCGTGTATTTAATTTTAGTGGGTTACGTACTCGGAGTAATAGCGCGCTCACGTAATATTCGCATATTATTGGTGTTCCCGCAGGTGCTAAATCAATACTTACGGAACAGATAAAATGAAACTTGATTCTCATCGGCGGTTTATTGGATTTAAAGAAGAACTCCCTATTAATTTTGAGGGCCACAAAGGCTCTGTGTTTTTACATTTGGCCATTTATATTGATGCGTAATAAAAAAATTAAATGTTTTTCAACATAGTTAAAATTGCGAAATTGTCGGAGATAAGTATATTTGAAAATTTCGTCTTATTACTTTTTTTGTGCACCATAAGACTGTAGTTGTTATATTTTAACCATTCCTACGTGCTTTACTATTTTTTTTATTTTCTATTTTACAAGATTATAAAATAAATTGGTCTCATGTTTGTTTAAAAGAACTCAAACCTTCAATTTTTAACCTGCCTAAAACTATGCAGATTATATCCTTCAACAAATTATCTGAATAACTGAGTGCCTATTAAAACTTATTTTTCTATATAAAAATAAGAATGCTCAATATGATCCCTATATTCTTTATATAAGGAGTCAAATCTGGACATATTTTAAAAATGTGTTTTATTCTTAAGGATATACTTCTAGATAAATAGTACAATGTCAACTACTTTTTAATCCGTAAAAACACTTTTAAAACGAAAATTTCAGAAATAAAAATATCCATATTATGTGCTACCATAACTGCAATACGCATTCTGGTAAACCTCATTCTTTTCTCGGTTTCTTTCTTGAAACGAGCCAACTCTGCCCATTATGTATGCAGTGCAGTAACGTAGACCAACTTCGCGACGTCCTTGCAAACGTCGAACTCCTAACCCCGGGCCCCGACCCACCCACATGACTTCACAACGTTATATATTACTTTCCTAGTTGTAGCTAACCCCATATTTTATTACCGCAATGGACTGAAATGAAATAAACTTATATTAATCTTTAAAATATTTTGAAATCAGTTATTAAACAAGCTGCTGCTAATTCCTTCCCTCGTTATGGTGTCTAACAGTTTCCTTCTGTCGTTAAGATGTCTGTACGGCCAAATATGATTCGTACTCATTAAAAAAATATTATTTTGTTTCATTGTTAGTGAGTGTATTGCAGTTTCATTATCTCGGTACGGTGTCCATCTACGCGGACAGCATTACAGCAACGCGGAATAGTAGAACACTTCGCGACCTCCGTTTAAACGGCCAGCTCCAATTCTCTTTCATGCTGTGTCAATGAGACATCTTCTACTTCCTCGACTTGGGATTGTCAGTATTACTCTAAAGTTAGAAATAATGTCAGTAATTTTTCTAATTAAAATTCGTGGATATTTTTGCTAAGATAATCCGTCTTACGAAGAGTTACATTTTGAATAAAGATTTCCGAAACAGAACAATAGATTAAAGTTTCACTTAAACAGTTCTGATAAAACGTAGCTATGAGGGATTCATTTAATGAATTTATAAATATATGAAACAACAAACAACCAAAAATCGTCGAAAGAAAATTTCCTTTCCGCTTCTTTACTCTTCAATCATACAAGTAATATTTTATGTAATAATTACACTAGATAAAGTTGTTAAATTATCAAACAACGTGTGAAGTTTTGTATTTTTTAAAATACTAATCCTCTCTGTGAGATAGATTTTCAACAGAGCGCGAATATTTTAGTAGAAGAAAATTCAATCATTTGCATAACTGCATATATTCCTATAATTACGTTTTGTACCTATTGTGAACTTTTGTAATTGCATTACTAACTTTTTTCGTAGTACAATTATCTTGATAAGCAGAACAACCACTGAAATTTATTTCTGTTTCCTCTGTATTTAATTTTTCAATATATATTCCAGTACAATGCAAGTATTTAATAATTACTACTAAAATTATTGCAAATACAAATTTCACGCCCTGATAATTGTTGAAATTGTCAATTTTCATGGTCTACGAAGCGGGGAATTGATGATCACGGATGTGCAACAGTCAGGTACATATTGTTGCTACGATTCGTCAAGACGAAATTGATTGTTGTAAAATTTGCATGTTTTTATTTTACAGAATTTAGATAACAAAAAATCAATTATCATGTACAGAATGTACTTGGTATTTTGGTTTGTATTAAACCGACATCTGCCAGCTAGGGGTGTTCCCAGACCTGAGGCCGTTTTTAATTATGATCCAAGCCTGGGGGTAAGGGAGCTCTGATGGGAAGTAATTCATTAAATATTTTCTTGTTCGCTTTTGAGCCACATATTCCATAGAAATTTAGATTAGTTCCATTTATCCTGTCTGGTAAAACGTGGTTAATTGGCACGTTTAGCAACTAAACTGCTTCTAATAATAAATTTAATATTTAAGAAAATGAATTATAAAAATGAACATTTTTGCTTCTCACAACACAGGGAACCAGCGAAGTACAGTAGTCACGCTTAAGGACCTGTATTCTACCAGAGCACATTTACAACGAATTAGCCAGTGTAATTAACCACTCTTTTGGATTTCGTTGGCGGGAGTAGGTCTCTTCACCTTTTTTCTGTCTGGAACGTTTCTCTCCATCTATTGGAGTCTGCCCTTGTCCCTAGAACGCAACGTATGTCCTTTGCGCCATGCACATAGGCTAGAGCCCTTCATAGGAGTAATTGCATTTTGCTTCGTCATAGAGACGGTTAACAATGGGGAAGGGGGCGCTGGAGAGTGCTCGAGAAAGAAACGGTGACGCTCCGTGGAGCGCGGCGTACACTTCTCACTCGGCTGACGTCACTCATAAGCGAGACGGCTAAATTGAATGCCGTCTCAAAAACATCGACCTCTTAGTTTTCGACATGCGGGATCATAGAATCTACGCATTCGATTGACTTCACTTAGGAGCGGGACGGCTACATTGAATGCCGTCTCAAAAACAACGACCTCTTAGCTTTTCGAAATGCGGGTTCATAGAGCTTCGCGAGAGGAATCTCCACACTCGACTGACGTCACTAAGGAGCGAGACTGCTACATTCAACGCCGTCTAAAAACAACGACCTCTTGGCTTTTCGACGTGCGGGATCATAGAATATCGCGTTCGATTGACGATTCGCTCGAGTTCGATCGCGTTCTCAAAAACGTACCTAGATACTTAGGCCGGGTTCAGCCACTATTTGGAGGAGAATTAAAACCGCCAGTTGCTGTTATTAGTAATTTTCTGTGATTTCTCGGAACAATACCAGGCGAAGGATGCAGCAGTACCTTAACAATGAAGCTATGGGACGCATGCGATTTAACCTTCCTCATTCTACCACTAATGTCGGGGGACCACCCCGACATGTAGATCGACATCGATCACACTTGTCGTCGGAGAAGCAACTACGCCACATCCCTGCAATAACACGCACTACACACAAGTTCAAAGACCAACGCTGTCGACGCGCCCGAACCCTCGCAAAACTCGCTCAGCTGTAGTTGATTGATTGATTAGTGATTCAACTGCTACTTTTTTTAGTCCTTGGGAAATAGCGGCGATCATCCGCCGAGAGATGCAGCGAGATCCGACGCCGACGTACCGTCGTCTAGCGGGGTTTCCCTCAACCAGGTATCCTCACCAGCGGGCATCGCATCATCCAGGACAAACTCTAACCTCATCAGCGGTCTTCCGGCATGTGTGGTAGTACATGTTTGTGTAATTGTGTGTATGATAGTGTAAGTGTGCGTAAGGGGTGAGGTCAAGGTAGATGGCCCGTTTGTTTGAGTACTACCCCGGCATTTGCCTGGTATTGATCGGAGAAACCACTGGAAACCACCGTTCAGAGCAGCCGGCCGCTAGAGTGCTCCTTCGGGCAGCGACTGAACTGGACAGAGCTTGTGTCGAAAATGCCGTTACCGTCGGGACTCAAACGTAGGTCCTCCCAGTCAGAGGCACTGAATCTCGCCTAGTTAATTTCGATGTTTCGTGAATGCACTGCCGTGCCCCAAGAAAGTCTCTCCGCACCAAGTTGAATTAGGGTGATCTATTAAAAATGGCATTTATATAGGTAGCAACCAAATCACTGGGAAACAAGTGAAGGGAACCACACTTCCAGCAGCTGTTATGATTGTGGTAAGGACGCATTTTACGTTTTCAAACTTCAGCTCGTGCTACCAAAATAATTTCAGTTTCAAGCACTCTCCCGCGCAAGGTGCCAGTGCGGAGAGACCTTCCTGGCGCGCTGCATTTTCGCTGCCCCGAGCGCTGTCGTGGGTGATGGGGGCGGCGCGTCGGCTCACCGTGCAGGGTGATGGTGGGCATGCGCCAGCGCTGCATGAGCAGGCGCGTCTTGCTCTCGCCGCTGAGCAGGTTGGCGTTGCCCGCGTGGCGCCGCATGTCCTCCATCTCCAACTCCATGCGCGAGTACGACGTCTCCTCGTCCGCCGTCGCCTGCACCACGTCCTCCAGCAGCTCGGGCACCGCGATGCGCCCGCCCTTGCCGTGCAGGCTGCGCCCACGCAACGCCACTTCACACCACTTCTCGTCAACGTCATGAAACTCTATTGTTTTTACTTTCTCGTATACGTACGTATATACCGAGTAATATACGCAGTATAGGGAAAGTTATGCAACGCTGCGGAAATTCGGTTATGAGATTTCGCCACAAATACACGTTTTGATAGCGAAAAACTTTTTTTTTTTCAAAACATACGTCTGTCCGTCTATCAATCCGTGCGTCTGTCCGTCTGTGAACATTACTACCACCTAAACCATACGAAGGAATTGTTTTTTTTTTTCAAATTGAAGAAACCCCTGTCCACCTGGCTCGAGTAGAAACTTTGAGATTTTGAAACACATTTTTAAAAAATTACGAATACTTAACATGAAGCCCTTCGGACATTTTCAAATTTTCAAAAAGCGCTCCAAGTCTTTTTCAAATTTGAACATTTTAATTTTCGAAAATTCA
This sequence comes from Gryllus bimaculatus, assembly GCA_017312745.1. Taxonomy (NCBI): domain Eukaryota; kingdom Metazoa; phylum Arthropoda; class Insecta; order Orthoptera; family Gryllidae; genus Gryllus; species Gryllus bimaculatus. Next base: position 223,849 of record BOPP01000194.1, on the reverse strand, counting down.
GAGTTAACCGTGAAAATCGGACAAAAACCACGTTTATATGTCCCTCTAGTCTTACAAGAAATGTAAAGAAAAAACTTTTTTCGGTGTTTTCCTACAACTACAAAATTAAAGATAGAGATTTTTCCTTCAAATAAATTTTTTTCTCCATAGTGAGTTCTTTCATTAAGGTCACGTACATTTTTTACATCATTGTCCGTAAATTCTACTATTATTAACTATTTTTTATCTCCTGACAGCGCGACATCTCTTTAAGAATAAAAAAGTGATCTTGAGGTATTACAATTCAGTTGCGTAAATCGTCTATCGTCAGGAACAGAGAGTTACATAAGAATTAAGAGAGAGCAAGTGCCCTAAATCTGGTTCTGAGAAAATCCAGTTCCAAGTTAAGTGACTTTAGCAAACGCTATGGAAGGCATTTTTACACCACTAGATAGCGGAAACTGTTTCAGCTATTAAAATACCATTTGTTCACGAAATAAAATTGAGTTTTTAATTTACTCTCCTGGTAAGAACAGAAGATTTGCCAAAAATGAAGTTATAGCTCTTGTGCTCTGGGCCCCTCAAATATCGATAGTGGTAATTTTAAAAAAAATTAACTCATATTTTAGGATTCACGTTATGCTGATCGTGGTTACGAGATGACAATTGAATGGTACAATAGAATAGAATAGTAATTCTCTGTTTCACCACATTCCCGCCCCTTTTCCACAATGACATGAAAACAGGGAAACACTAGATTGATCTTGTTAAGTAAAACAAGCGTGCAATTTGGCGACGCCTGCAGCGCCTGGCTGAATTCGTTGGGCGGCGGCGGTGCGCACCTGTCGAGCAGGAAGAGCAGGTCGCCGAGGGGCTCGTGCATGACGCCCCCGCAGGCGCCGCTGTGCGCGTCGCGCTCCGCGCCCGCCACCGTCAGGTGGAAGTAGCAGAGGCCGCGCGTGGCGTGGCACGCGCACAGGCGCTTGCCCACGCGCTGCCCCACCGTCGCGCACACGAACTCCACGTCGCGCAGCAGCGCCCGCCGCCGCTCGCGCAGCAGCGACGGCAGCCCGGGGCTCCCCACCTGCCACGCCTTCACGATGCATTGCTTGCTTGACTTGCGGTTGAGTATCGTCTCAGCAAAGTTGGTCTGATTGATTGATTGATTGTTAGTGATTGCGAGCGCGTCAAGTACTAAGGTCATTAAGTGTGGTGGACGTTTTTCCTCGAGAGGTGACTGTGACCTTCCCCGATAAATGTCGATATCCGGCGCCGACCTATCGGCGGCTAGCGGGGTTTCCCTCAACCAGGTATCTCCCACCAGCAAGGCACCGCCCCAGCCGGGACAAGCTCTAAGCTCCCGACCAATCTCCCGGCATGTGTGGTAGTGTACTGCATGTAAGTGTGTGTGTGTGTGTGTAAACCGTGAGAATATGACAAGGAAGAGGAAGGAAAGATCGCGCGCGCATGGTGTTCCATTTGTTCGGGTACTGCTCACGCATTTCTCTGATGTTGATTGGAGAATCCACGGAAAACTACCGATCAGAGCAGCCGGCCTCCAGACAACGTCTCGATTCGACATGACGGGCTAGTGTCGAAAATTATGCCACAGTTGAACTCGGATCTAGAACCTCTCGGTAAGAGGCAGAACAGTGACGTCAGTTGATGCACTGAGCCGCCTCTTCCGGTAGTTTTGTTGAGAGGCGTTGCAATGTTGGGCTGGAGCAGGTTGAGTTAATATTGTCTAGGCCAGGTGTGTCCATCGTGCAAGGCCTCAACGGTCAAAAATAAAACTTCAATAAGGTTACGGACCACATTTTCATTACTCGGGCAGTCCACACGCAACCCTGTATTGTTGATCTCTTTTGCCTGGCTGCTCTTAAATGGGCTGGGGATGGATCCATGCGTGATATCAGGCCGTATCATGCGTAGCGCAGTGAGTCACATTGGGATGATTTTGAATTTCTGAATTTACTAAAAAAAAATTCTTTAACTCTAAACTTAACCTATTTTTACGTTAAAGGAGTGTAAAACCCAGCAGGACACGTAATCTAGGCGCACAATTTTCTCCCCCGACATGTCTGCAAGGGCTTTCACTTTTGACTAATAACCTTTCGCATGCCACACTAAATAGCACTGCGGACCGCCAGTTGGACAACCTTGGTCTCGACTACTCAGGAGGAGCCGCATCTCTGTCGTGGTGGCTGACGTTTCGGCCATGATCTGGAGCATACTGCTGAAGAAGGCCATAACATGTTGGCCGAATCATTGGTCTCCACGACCGAGACGGGGCTCGACCCAGATACCCTAGACTCCGGCCGCGGAAGCCTACGCAATCATACAGGTTGAGTTCAGTTTTGGATCGACTGAAGGAGTTAGATTCAGGATTGCATTGAGTTACGTTGGATTAGATGAGTTTAGTTGAGTTATGGCTAGTTGAGTTGCAATCAGACGTGGTTGAGTTACTTGTTGAGTTAAATTGTGTTCATTTCAATCGGGTTCAGTTGGGTTTGGTGGGGTTAAATTCACTTGAGTTGTGAAGGATTAAGTTAAGTTTGATTGGATAGACTTGAATGGGCTTGAGTTTGGTTCGATGGAATTGGTTGATTTGAATTGAATTGAGTTTGAATTGGGCTCTTTTGGGGAGAAGGTTTGTATCTACTGACACGAGGAGGGACGACAGAATGGGTGAGTATATGTCCGATCAGTTCGAGAATTTCTTTAGCTCGATTTATATTAGACTGGGACTGATTCGATCGGGCTCGTTATCATGGAGATTCAGAGAACAGCTCGGCGGACGTTCCTTCTTCACTACCGTCTTTGTTTAAAGAAAAAAATTTAATATGGTGGAGTTAATTCTCCGAGTGAATGAAAGGGACTTCAAAACCCATGAATTATACCACATTTGCCTCTCAACTGGTTCTCGTTAATGTGCGAGCGAGCACTCTGTGCCGTGCGTGCGCACCTCGGCGGCCGTGTCGAAGATGAGGCGCAGGTTGACGGGCGGCTCGTCGCCGCGCTGCTTGAAGGCCTCGAGCACGTGCAGCCAGCAGAGCGCGGGCCCCTTGCTGGCCGACGCGCCGCGCCCCCACAGCGCGCCTTCGTACTCCGTCAGCCGGAATGGGTCGGTGCTGCAACGCCCGCGCCCGTTGCGATCCATCCCATCCCCGACTCAGCTTAACTCAAGTTCAACTTAATCCAACCCCTTCATAATCTAACCCCTCCCTAATCCAACCCCTCCCTAATCCAACCCCTACCTAATCCAACCCCTACCTAATCCAACCCCTACCTAATCCAACCCCTACCTAATCCAACCCCTCCTTAATCCAACCCCTCCTTAATCCAACCCCTACTGAATCCAATCCCTACTGAATCCAACCCCTACTTAATCCATCCCCTATCTAATCCAACCCCTATCTAATCCAACCCTCATCTAATCCAACCCCTACCTAATCCAACTTCTTCTTAATCCAACTTCTTCTTAATCCAACCCCTACCTAATCCAACCCCTACTTAATCTAACCCCTACTTAATCCATCTAAAACGTAACAAAACTCCATCTTCACCCAATTCCAACTTAACTCAGATGCAGCCTAACTCAACTCCGTTGTGAAGTCAACCTCAGTTCAACTCAATTCTCAGCCCAATCCCTATTCGACTCAACCCAAGCCCAAGTTATAACAATACCCCAACTCATTTCAGCATAATCCTAACTCAACTGAAGACACACCAAACTCACTTCGACTCTAGTCAACCCTAACTCGACCCAACTCACAATTCAACAGCCGCAATTCTACTTCCGAACCCACAACGCATCTCCACCAAAACAACCCAAGTGTGATTCTTTGAGACAGGCTTCGTTGGTTAAAGGCGTAAAAAGTTTATATTATCAGCATGTGATTGTGGCGTTGGCAAAGACAACCTACTACGTAGAGGTTCCCCCATCTCCCCCAGCGTACCATTAATTTTTTTAAAAATAATTGTTTAAACTATTAACTCTTAAGTTTAAGGAATATATTTGCCTAAAATTAGGAATGACTTAATCTACTGTTTTGTGAATCGCATAATGAGTATGTGTGTCGTTGGCTTTGAAGATAATTTCAATTCACGTTTAATTTTAGCAGTAGACAAAAACAAATTAGTTATGGAGTGTGGCTGGAAAATTTGAAAGGTAACTAATTTTATGTTAATAGTAGTTGAATTAAGAGACAAATATCATAATTTAAAATCATGTAAAGAATGTGGCAAAATTGTATTCAATTACGTTCTTAAGACAAAGAAACTGTAGTTCTTAGCAGGTTTTACAACCTGTTAACAAAGAAATATGCAATTGACAATATTACTTTAAATAACACTTTTATTCGACGTCTACACTCTGTAAATTCACTTTCTTTCGAACAACGACCAAATATCGTACCATTATTTTCTTGTCAGTATTAGACTGCTGTAGCACTCGTTAGGGGTCGTCAACGATGCGAAATTGAAAATTGGGATCTCATCCAGTACCTCATTAACGACGTTGTCAACGAAGCTTTCGAAGCATCAATGCAATTTCAATCTCAAAATTAGGACGGAGAAAATATTTAAACGCAAAATTATGCGTAGAGTAGTAATTTCCGAACTCCATTTTTTTTGCATAAAAATGGGAGATTATGGGAGAATCGTCGGAAAAGAAAATTAATTGAAATTTACAGAACAATTTTCCAATTACTTTCTTAAGTGGAAGGAGTAGTAGTTAAGTCACGAATAAACGATGTTAATTATGGGGTGAAAGGTTGAAACTGGTTTTGTTAATGATGATGTTGACTCACTGATATCTGACATCTTAAGTCAAAATACTTCGTGAAGAAATGATCAAGATTATAAATAAAAAACCTCAGACTCACACCTTCGTCGAAAAGTAAATCATCGTTTATTCCTGTGATCTCAATAGGCATTAACAGACAATGACCTTTTGACGTTTTTAATTTTAATGTGAAATTACACTTCCCAAATCACTTCAAAAACTGGATATCATTTCTAATGATCCACAATACTTACCTTCAAAATAGAAATGTATTACTCTTGTTTTTCCGTGTTTAAGAAATCCCAAAATTCACAAAGATAACAATAAAAATAACAAGTTTGCTGGGCTTCGCGCTCAGCTTTTTCTCCGCCCGCAATGTTTAGAGGGTTTCGCGTTAACGTAGCGCTTTCAATGAGACCTTTACAGCTCTCAAAGGCCGGAAAGTTTTCGCTCATAAAAAAGGCTAGAGATTAATCTTTTGACGTTTCCAGCGACTGAGATGAGAAGCCTCTTGGGTTGCGCGTCTCTCTTCCCACGCGGACATCGCGACCCCCCTCCCACGCCGCGACAAGGTCCGTTCTTCCCTCCACGTACTGACCCCCTCTTCCTGCCCTGCCTTTCCTCCCCCACCCAGCTTCGTGCCGCTCTGCCCGGTCCCGCCGTATCAAGCCAGGCCTGACCATACCGCTGCATGCTGAGCTCTGCTCCGCCCTGTCTCGTCCCGTACTCCCCTTTTGCACTCCGCCCTTCTTTCCCCGCCCATCCCTGTCGCTTCTCCTCCCTGCCCTCCGGGATACGTTCAGCAGTCCTCAGCGCTCTTCCCCGCTGCGCCCCGCAACACTGCGCCGCTCTTCTCCCCGAGCCCAGCGTATTTCCGCCCCACTCTCCCGGCCGGGCCCGCCATATCCCGAACCGCACCCCCTCCCCCGCACCGCACCGCCCGGCCCTGCCGGATGAAGCCAAGTCACGCGAAGCCACCCCACACTTCGCTGAGCTGTGCACGTCCTGCTTCGCCGCGTCCTTGTCCACCCCGTTCCGTTCCGTCCCGTCCCGTCTTGCTCTGCCCAATCTGCTCCGCCCCATTTTCTTCGTTCCGTCCGACCTTCCCCGTCCTTGGTCTATGCTGCTCTGCCCCGTCCTGCTCTGCCCCCGTCCTGCTCTGCCGCCGTCCTGCTCTGCCCCGTCCTCCTGGCCCGTTCGTCGCACCCTTCCCCGCATGTCCGCTCCCCGCATCGCTCGGTCTCTTTCCGCCTCTGCTGTGCGCGGGGCCCCGTACGCGCGCCGCGATTTATGGAGCAATCACGGCGCTCGACGCGCGCCCTAGCGGCGCATCTTCCCACGGTGCACCAGCGATCCTCGTTTCTTTTTCGCTCTTGCCATGTCGCTCCAACCCTCCCTTCTCTTTTCTCCTTTAACTAATCCTTCTTCTTTTTCTCTTCTCTCATTTTCTGTTTTCTCTTCTTCCATCTCGTACTGGCCTTACACTATTCCATCCGTCATTCTTTTCACTTCCATGCTGCTCTTCTCTTCATTCTCCCTCCCTTTTCTTGTACAGTCGTTCTATAATCCTTCCCTGCACCATCCTACTTTTCTCGTTTTCCTTCCTCCTATCCATCACTTCCATCCTATTTCACCATCCACACGGTCTTGTCATTTCCTCTTGATTCCTTTTTTGTGTCCTCATATTTCCTTTTTCTTAATCCGCTCTCCAGGCGCTCCCGAAATATAGTAAAACGATCACTCTAAAAAATATAGACTGATAAATACAACAAACCAATAAATGGAATTATCCTAAAAATCATAAGAAAATATTTAAAAAATGATCATTCGCTAGAATTTGATCGCTTTAATCTAACCTCCTGCCTCATCTTCCCACGAATTAGATGTAATTAAAGTTTCATTGTTAATAATTGCTGAAGCCTTGAATACACCCCTGAAATGGAATTCGATCCTACCCAAATTTCTGTTTAATAAACAAATATATTCGCATCTTCTTGCTTTTGAAACCGTGTGCTGTCTGTTCATTTCATAGACTAGGCTCCTGTACAATGCGTGTTAGAAGAGGACATTTTTTATGTCAAAGAAACTTAGATTTCAGAGATGTAAAGGAAGTCTCATTTTTAGACTGGTCGGACAACGTAGTTCTGCACAATCACATCACAAGAAGAACAGAGAGACTCAGAACATACACCCAACGCACTTCCTTTCTACCTCTGAGTACCAGGATTCAAACACCAGTACTCCGTGTGGATGTATTGGTTATTCAAATATCAACACACTTGAACTTCAGATCCTCTCGGACAGAAGCACTGTAGTGACATCAGTTGATTTCCTGAGCCACCTCATTCGATCCGATCGGTGAAGCGGAAGTAGTCCGGCCATGAGTGACAGACGGACAAACAGACACAATGGATTACTTTAGAGTTCGATCTACTTTATCGCTACTGTTCATTCGTGTTTGAAAGTGCCTATCTCGTGGGGCGGCCCCGCTTCACGCGCCTCATCTTCCGCTAATTGGGTCGGAATGTTCCTCATCCACTTCATTAGCGCCCGCGTCAGATCCCCTCCTTGATAGAGCGACCCCTCCCTGTGCTGGGGATGTACGTTATTATCGTAGACGCACACACTCCTACTCAGGTTGTCACGACTACTTCCTAGCGAAATTGAACGTATACACTCTTTCTTTCTCTCTGTCTGTCTCTATCTCTCTCTCACTCTCACTCTTACTCTCACTCTCACTCCCCCTTCTTCACCTCTCTCATTCACCAATTTTTACGACCCTTTAAATGCGCTGCATAAACTAGCAATTGTTTTTGTGTCATGTGTACTGTGAATAGTTTTCGGCGGTCAGAAAAATGAGAATTAAAAATAATAATTAGAAGCCTTTGGCTTCACATGAAATTTGGATTTAAAAATCATAGAACACACAGTTATTGAGTTATATACTATCAATGGTTAATGAAATAAATTGTTAATAAACTGTTGAAAAACATGTGTAAATGTGGCAAGCGCAAATGCAGTCCGCAAAATTTGGTCTGTTTATCAATGTTACCTGGCTCATTGCACGTCGTATGGCTTTAAAACTTGGATTTCCAAGACGGAGCTCAAGTAATGTTTCTCACACTGGTATCTACGACTTTAAGGAACCCTCTGTTAAAGTTTTTGGGTGACCGGCACCGCTGGAAGGTGGAAAGTTGTCAATTTTATCCTAACATTATTTCCATTCTTACAAATGTGAGGGCAACAGAACGTTCTCCGCGGTAGTTCTCAATGCTGCAGGAAATAGTTTGTTAAGCGGATTGCAATTGGCGAATTGCATTTGTACCCAAGATATTCAGCAGCCCTTTTTCAACAAATTATTGTTTTATTTTATGTAAAAATGCAATTTATTACACCTTTTTATTTTCGAAATTCTCCTACAAAAGATATTTCATGTGTTAAGATTATTTTTGCATGAAGGCCATAAAATGTAGCGTTTATCCTGGAGTGGAGATGATCACTACCTGCCTACAGTAGCAAAATGCTGGTGTCGAGTGTGTAGCAGAAAAATAACACTGAACTGAAACTTCACACGTAAACACTTAAGTTTCTTTCTTCCTCGTCGCATGTCGCCAGCGGGTTATAAGCAGTGACGAATTGGGTATGAGTATATATTCGTAACATCACCTACGATATATTGCTGTTTAACTTAATCAAATATTTGCATTTTTCAGTCAAATACGAACGTTTGTATTTAATTACTTTTGTATATACGTACGTATTACATACGTAGTATAGAGAAAGTTATGTAATAATTAGGAAAATTGATTTCCAGATTTCAACGGAAATGTACGACTGGGGGTCCCCTGATACCAACAAAGTGTGTTTTTCAAAGCGTCCGTTGGTCCGTCCGTCCGACCGTCGGTCCCTCGGCCCGTCGGCCCGTCAGTCCGTCGGTGCGTCGGTCCGTCGGTCGGTCCGTCGGTCCGTCGGTCCGTCGGTCCGTCGGTCCGTCGGTCCGTCGGTCCGTCGGTCCGTCGGTCTGTCGGTCCGTCTGTCCGTCGATCCGTCGGTCCGTCGGTCCGTCCGTCCGTCCGTCCGTCTCTCCATATGTCTGCCCGTCCGTCCGTCTCTCCATATGTCTGCCCGTCCGTCCGTCTCTCCATATGTCTGCCCGTCTGTGAACATCACTAGCTCTTAAAACATACGTATGATTTTTTTTTGATAGTGAATATTCCCCAGTTCATCTGCCTTTCTTTAAAATTTGATAATTATTTCCATGAACCCCTGGGTTTATTTTCAAACTTTCTCAAAATTTTTGCTTGCGGCTCCAAAACAGCTAAATTTCTTGTAAGAATAGAACAAAATACACTTATAATGGTGGAATAGGTTCGATTTTCACTGTCGATTTTACATATTCGAGAATTTTGCAAACATGTAAGTTTTTGGCTTGTCTCTCATGTCCTTAATATTTACATTAGTTTGTTTGTTCACATTATTGTATTTATGGGTACATGTCCTTTAAATAATGTCATATAAAGTTCTGTTGAAACGAACTCAAAATTCCGCATTTTCAGAAACGGGAAAACGCTATTTTCTCATAAATGGCTTAAAATTACCTCTTCAAAATTTTCGAAATGATAGAGCTAATAGCATTTTTTCATATGACGTAACGTTCGCTTTGGAGAACTTTTTTTTTTCCAAAAATTACACAAATATAATTTTTTAAAGTTCTCACACACCATTAATATGCACATTTCCAGTAATTTTTAACACTAATTATGATTAATTAATTATGAGTTAGCCAAAAAAGTATTACTGCAATCCTGTACCAATCATTGATTTAATGTAAAAATTAGTTTCTTACATGAAAAGAAAAAGGCGAACTTTCTGAATTCGGCAGTGCAGGTCGACTCTATCAACTACGAATTGCTTGTAATGAATTTAAAATGTTTAAAATAAGTTGTTTTGACATATTCTATCGATTATTCTCGTGAATATTTTACAATTTCCGATGTTTTACGGCGATGCAGATGTTTGTTGAGTTATGGCATTTCAGTGAAAAAGGCACTAAAAATAATTCACTCAATCACCACGTCACGTACACAATCACATACCCACAATTATAAACCTATCAATTTTGGCACTGTAATACAATTAGTTTTTTTTTCACTCATTCATTCTGCACATTTCAAATAGTTTTACATCCTCACGGCCGCGGTCCGCTGTTACATCGAAACTATTTCCTCGCTTCGTTTACACTTTTTGGCTGATATAATACACATCTTGTAAAGTAAGTTTAATATTATTTGCGATTACTTTTGATTTTATGCTGCACAGTACAGGCGTTTACTTGAATTTTACGTAACTTTTTTATTATGCGCGTATTTGAAGTACGAGGAGCAATGTATATCGCTGACCTGCAACCAATCAGCGAGTGTCTACCTACGTGGCAATGTTTACATTCACTTCTCACCGGGAGAGGTGACTCAGGACCTCAACTAATGTCACTGCAGCGCCTCCCGACGGTGGCAGAATTTTCGACACTAGCGAAGTCGAATTCAGTCTCTATCTGGAGAAGAATTCTAGCGACCGGCTGCTCTGATTGGTAGCTTTTCGTGGTTTCTACGGTCAACACCTGGCAAATGCCGGAGCAGTAGAAAACTTAGAGCTTACATCGGCTCGTACGTTGCCCCGATCGTGAGAGATACCGAATTGGGAAAACCCCGCTGGCCGACGGAAGGTCGGTGCCGGATCTCGCCATCGAGCCGTGGACGCCCATCGCCAACCCCCCCGGGGGGGGGGGGAAACATTCAATACAATTTTGGGACTAATGACCTTAGTAGTTGTCACTACCAATTAATCAATCAATCACCAACGTCCACTTGATTCCCTTGTCGGATAAAGAACAGTTACAGTAAGTCAAACCGCGGGGGCAGAAGGAGCAGAGCGCGTCGGGTTACTTGGGCGGACGCACTTCCAGACGGCGTCGCTCTCCACCGCGTGCACGTCCAGGTGGCAGTAGACGCAGACGGTGCGGCGCCGTCCGCCGCGCCCCGCCCACGCCAGCAGCACCGGCGGCGCCGCCGCCACGCCCGCCGCCCCGGGCGACGGCTGGTCGCCCTCCGCCGGCGACGACTCCTGCCGCACGCGCCCACGCGCAACGATATGTTGGGAGGCGAGTGTGCGGCGGTGGACGGTTACACAGAAAGTGCTCAAAACTGATTTGGAGTTTTGACGCAGTGGGCTCGCGTCCATGCGCTATCTACAACGGCTGCGTGTGCACGGCTTGTTATCAGAAATTTTCACACTTGCCCGACCTTCCTTCGCTTAAAATTTGGCCCCAATCTTACTGCTAGGTGCAGTCAGCATTGACGAGTTCCAACGTTAATTATCATAATTTTTAACACAATTCAAATGAACATTTTGTTTACCGAGTTATAATTTATTTTCACTTCTTGTATTTACAAGAGAGGGTGATTTCGGAAGCGTTACGTAATAATGTAAGGGGTGTTTAATCGAATGTTATGGGTGCGTTAGAGGGGGAGAGGGGCTGTTCAAACTACTCCAAATTTGAGTTACGTAATTGATGGACGGCCCCTTTCGTGGTTCTGCATTATACATTATCTAATTATGTCAGTATTGATACCTTCCAATACCTCTTGAACAGTTGAAACACCATCCCACTCTACCAGAGCCCACCCGCACATCACACGCTTGCAACGGCAGCGCAGCGATGACCACGCAAGGCTGTGTTATCAGTCATGTGACTTCTTGGTTGCCCAGGAGACACCGCGTCCTTGGCTGAGAGACCTGTCAGAGTCGGCTGAGTTATCCCTCTTAGCCAACGACACGGCTACGCCCTGACAGCCAGGAAGTCGTGGAGTCGAGCCGCGGAAGCATATGTGTACTTAAAAGTATTACGCGGTCGTTCATTACATTTTATAATAGCTTCTTATAACAAACTTATTACAGTCGACTCCGATTATAGTTAACTTCTGGTGACTAATTTTTGGAATCACTATGTGATATCAGAGGCGAATTATGTGTTATGATGCCACAATTAATTAATATTTTCCCATTATTATTGATTTTATCAATATATAGATACCCCAATATACTCGTACATTATCAGCACGAATGCAAAATTTTCATAACTGTATTTGACGGCAAAAATCAATTATTTTCAATAATTTGCTTCCTAAATTTATCATTAGTAATTTCTCCACATCCTTCTTCAAAGTCCGGTCTCTCCCACAGCGTCCATAAATTATGTAACGCTAAAGAGAGGGGAAGGGGATTGAGGCAGGATTACGCTTACGTTTCATTGGGACAGGGGGGTATTCGATTAGTGATCCGATTGATATTTATTTTTTACAAGTTTTAACATTTGTTGAAATACTTATTTTTTAGTCATATACTAAAACATTAAAATTTATTATATAATTTGCTTTAAAACAAAAATAATTTAAATTTATTAGAAATTGTTATGAAAAATAGAAATATTTTCATCACTTTTGTATCGAAACTGTTCGAAGAAAATTGCGAAGAAATTACGAAGGAAATATTCAAACTCGATCTGTAGTATTTTCTCGAATGCAAATTCTCGCCTATGCGCCATCCACAAAGGCGGTGTGTGCACGGATTGTGATCAGAAATTTTCTCGCCAGTGCGTCCTTCCCTCACTCAAAATTTGCCCCCAATGTCACTGTTAGGTACAGCGAGAATCGACAACTAATTCCGACTTTAATTATCATACATTTTAATACGCAACACAAATATAACCCGAGTCGACTGTATAAATAAGTATATTTTCTTGATGTGTGAGTTCTCATCCGCCATCTTTAGTTACAACTCGTTTGTATTTTATGTAAAAATATTTTCTATTATTTCTGCCTAATCACGTGAGGTTCCACGATCTGATGCTAATTTGGCTCCCCTGACGGACTTCTTCCTTCTTCACCATTCACGTCCTGTTTTGAACGAAAAAAGGCTTATTTATAATTTAAACTCGACGTGAATGCTTCGTAATATCAATACTCTCAGAATTGTGAAACCATAATATATAATTTACGGTAAGGAAAATCGGCGACTAAGTTCGTCTCATCACTCGGGTCCTACTGCACGCTCTCGTGTACGGATGCGAGTTTAGGCACCCCTGTAGGGCTTCCCCGATCGCCATTCAGTTGGCGTCGCGTCGGTCTTACGACGTCCCTCCGGTGTCGTTAACGTAATTCAAAGCTTTGCGAATGGAGATGCTCGCGCGAATGGGCGTTTACGAGAACCGCCTCCGCGCTGCGCTACTGCGGTACCCCGTCCTGGTAGCAGAGCTCCGTGCGCGCGCCCACGCGCTTCAGGCGGTCCTCGAACCAGAAGACGACCCGCACCAGCTGCAACAGCCACGCCCACGCGCCGTTAGCCACGCAACGTCGCAGGCAAAGCAGATACGACATCCGTATTAAACAAATCTTCAAAAAAATGTTACTCTTAGAGCAAGTAGAGGGGTCCAAGATAATCACTTTTTGTCAATGAACATGCGGTCGGAAATTTCATATGACGAAAATAACTTTTTGCCAATGAACAGGCAAACAAATCAAACGTGCTCCAATTTCATTTACATTTAAAATGTCTCGGAATAAATGTTACAAACTTCTCAGGCATGTAAAGGGATTGAAGATGATATTTTCTTCTGATTATTACGCAACTTCGCAGGGGCTAATGTTCGGCTGGTACAAAACATCACAGCGTGAGAACGTGACCTGCTGAACACTAATGTACAACGAAATGCCTAACAATAAGGGGAAATGCCACCACGTGTATCTTCGTTACATGAAATTTTCAATCACACGTTCATTAGCAAACGTTATCAACTTCAATCCCTCTATATGTCCAAGAAGTTTGTAATTTTCATTCTGAAAAATTTTGTGTATAAAGAAAATTGACGTGCGTGTGATTTAAAAATAAAAATAACTTTATAAACTCATATAGCTATTTAGAAAAACTCATACAATTTTTTTGCGATTTTTGGTTGTCCGTCTATCTGATTGTTCAGGCTAATGTTGAGAATAGCTCTACTGATTTTGAGGAGATTTTCATCGAAAGTTTGGGTATTTTGTCTGACACATCTTACGCTTCATTTTTCGGATATTTCTTTTCTATTATATGAAGATTTTTTGTTCGTTTTATACAAATCTACAGTTTTTGGACCTCAATGAAATATTCTACACGTGACCTTCAAAACAAGGGACAAGGTTTAGGCATGATACTTATAAAAACTACCCCATCTCACTTAACTACCCTACAAATAAAATGTAAGTGTGCGCTTTTCACTTTTTTCGCGGATATATTTAAAGCAATAACAATATGAACCAAAACTGATTTAATGTCTTTTAAATCTCACACAATTTTCTAAAAAAAATGATTAATTTCAATAGCGAAATGAACCTTTCTGAAATTAAAGGTCAAACTTGTATCTAAATGTTTATCAGGAGTATGCAGTAATGCAGTCGTTTACATGTGCGTAATAAGGTGCTGCAATGATGGTGGTAGCGTTGGCGATCATAGTGAGGCGGGACCGGGCTGCATGGCGGACTAACGGAGCCGCGGGATGAAGTCGGGCGGGGTGCGGTTGGACGGCAGGGCAAAGCAAAGTGTATGGTATGGTGATATGTTATAGGGATAATTCATTCCATTCCTGTTTGGTAGACGATTGCGACTGGTCCAGTCGCGAAGTTAACACCATCACCGTTGAACTTTACGTCTGGGGTGGACCAAACAAGACGGTCTATCACCGGGTTATGTGTCTCAAGAAGGCAACGATTGATGTCAGTGTAGTGCCTCTGACCGAAACGTCTTAAGAGTTCGAGTTCCGGAAAAAACGGTATTTTCGTCCCTAGCTGCATATCTAGATCGAAATCAGCCGCTGTTTAGAGAATTCTAGCATCCGGCTGCTCTGATCGGTGGTTTTTTTCGTGTTCTCCTATCAACACCAGGTAAATGGCGGAGCAGGACCCTAACAAACGGGCAACGGAGTGTGATCTATCCTTTCGATTCTTTGTCCTATCCTCACACCTTACACCCACACTTACTGCACTGCACTGCACTGCACTCTTCTTGCCGGGAGACCAGTCGGCAAATTAGAGATAGTCTCAGTTGGGGCGGTGCCCCAGTTTTCAGAAAGTTTGGGCACACAATTAAACAAACCATTTAAACTCAATCATTACGACGGAAAATAAAAATGAATCTTAACATGTTACTGTTTTCGACATAAATAGCGAAAAACTGAAAGAATGTGACTTTGAGTTATGCTACAAGGAGAGTAAAAGAAAGATGAGTTGATTTTTTTCAGAATTTCATTTACACAGTGATCAAGTTCCATCAAAGGAAAAGTCTATAAAACTTTATTGATATTGGAATTTGGATTTGTACCATAGTCATCACAAAATCACTGTCTTCTTAAAGTAAAAGAAAACAATGATCTGGAAAACCTACGTCCAATATTCCAACAAAATACTATTTCTTTTAGTGAAAATACTAGTAAAATCGGTTTAGATCTTCCTGAGATTAGCCCAAACACACAGACAAAAAAGGTAGAAAAAATTGTAAATACAATTGAATCGGTTTTATAATGTAAACAATCAAATCAGAAAAAAAGAGTTACTATTTTGACATCACAGGCAGGCACATACATTTTAGGAATATAGATTAATTTGTAAAGTAGTCTAATGAAAAACTGATCCCATTGAAATTTTTGCAGTGGGTTCTCCTATAATAGATATACAGCCCCGGTCATTAGTGTTCTAAAGCCGGGTCTACAGTGTCTGCTTAAAATGTATGCTATACAATCGGAAATAGCACGGAAAATATCTTGAGTAATCGTCTTTCTCTTCATGCCTCAGAAATCTCGTCGCAGTTCTCTTAAACCAGCAATAAAAACAGTCACGCGGAAATAAATCAAGTGTATGGGAGAAAATCGTTGTGCCAAATGAGAAAATCATTTAGTTTCATTTTTTTCCTTCACAACAATTAATGTGTTTTGAGATAAATATCATTGTGACGCTCTTAAATAGAACATTTGAAGAACATATAATTAAAAGAGGACGACAGATATCTTAAAGCATTTTGAAGTGAACCGGTCATTTTACAAAGCCCTCTTAAACTACATTTGCTTTTGAAAGTGAGTTCTTGGTGCCAATTTAAATCTACGGGAGACATTAAAACTTGCCCATTTGTAAACTCTGTTAAAATACCTAGAAATTTCCAAAAGTATGTTGTCCTGCCTGCTACAATTGTAAGGAGTTCAATCGCAACACCTGCGAAAAAAGTAGTATTCTTGCAAAACTAGATAAATGCTAATCGCTTATTAAGATACAGATGCCAAACCTCCTAAATTTTGTTTCCTGACATCTACATCAATATAATGTATTTATACAACATCATAAAAAGTTGTAAGTAGGACAATAGTTCCAGTTGTAAAAGTAGGACAAGATTGCGAGAGTGTAAACACTCGCAGACAATAATACAAGAGGAAATAGGGCACAAGCATGGCCTTAGGCGGGCGTAGCCTAAAATAAAAGGAACCTAACTACATTTATGGGCCCCTTTTTCATTGTACTCTTACACTAATATATATAATAACATATTTTACAAATAAATACACTCTCCACAAGGAGAATGAAATTACTCGTATAACTTTAATCATACAATGAATGAATACAATTGATTTAACTTTACTGTCAGTTCCAAAGTCTGCTGTCCGTGAACTTCAATTTATAATAATTCAAAAACCATTTTGGAGGGGAAAACCATGAAGAGGGGGTATTTAGACCAAAATACACAGTGTGAATAGGCCGCATTCTACAGCACAATGCCGTAGGGTATTAAACATTACAGTTTCTTGATTTTAATTCCTAATATAAATTTACAGAATATAAAACGAATTTACGTTGTGAAAACCGTAGAACGTAGATAATAAATTGATTCCTAACCAACGTTTCTTCAATATTACAATTGCTTAAATTATACCGCCACAATGTGTTATTCTATAACAGTGTATTTGCACTCTATTACAAAAATATTTGCAAAAATATTATTCTGCGAATATTATATAGCGTATTCTGCCACCAAGTTTCGGTACTTAATTTTAGAATTAATAATAAATCTAAATCTAATACAAAATTCTCCTCATATAAGACCAAGAAAATAGTCTAATACGATCCTCTTATTTCAAATAAATACAAGAATAAAATCTTTCAATTTTGTTTAGAGAGGATTATTTATTTACTTCAAGATGCATAATAATGAGCAAAATATAATGGATTCTTTTGAATTATTATCAAAATAACAAGATATATTCACTATCTATTTGTAATATGAAAAATAAAATCTTATTCTTTGATTAACCGTTCAAAACTGTTATTGTATGAAATAAAGTTCTATCACCAAGTAAGATATAAGCTGCACCACCGATAATTCACAAGTTTCTTAGAAAGTTGATGACACGCCACCCCCAAATACTTTCATCAAGGGCAATGTAGGAGTTCAGGAGCGCTCTCAAAGAACTGGCTTCATCGCGTCCGGGAATCGGGGGAAAGCCGACATGCGGATCCTAAAGCCAGAACCGAGACAGATTGATTTCCGGCCCGGCCGCTCCCTCGGCGCTGCGCCGCCATCGCACCAGCGCCGCCGCCGCCGCCGCCGCCGCCTCCATGATCCGCTTCGGCTGCGGCGGCA
>BOPP01000194.1:103134-196870 GCA_017312745.1 Gryllus bimaculatus | reverse complement strand
GTCTGTCTGTCTGTCCGTCTGTCCGTCTGTCTGTCTGTCTGTCTGCCTGTCTGTCATTTTTGTTTCATTTCTTAAAGTAAATCAATACTTTTCTTGACTATTGAAGTAAATGCAGATATGCACAACAAAGGCTTCGTTTGCATTGGCTGAATTTAGCTTTTTCGAGTTATAGATGCTGTAGTGGGATAGAATTGGCATTATTCCAATATTACGTAATTGTTTCCCATAATTCAAGAAATTATGTGATGTAGCACCTCTAGTTTGACGATCTATTACCCTCTTATTTTCTCGCCTTACTTCGTAAAAAGAGAGAGTACTGTTACCATGCGCCGGAAAACGGCGATTTTCAACAAAAAAGATTTTATTATCGGGCCCTGAAAACGAAAAAGTGAATAAATCTTGACCCTCTATATAGTAAATTACTGCCTCTAAGAGTTCTTAAAAGAATTTCGCAGGTCTCATTCTCTTGTTGAATCCTTTTTCGGCGTCGCCGTACAACAACAATGTTGAAGATAGAAATTTTGAATAAGAGATACTTTTTAGAGATCCCTGAATTTTTTTTTAAAGATCAGATAATGAAATCACTTCATATTCAACTTTTCGAAAATATTAGTATTTTTTGCGTACTTTTGCGTGGCAAAACGGCTTTAATTTTTTGTTTGAATTTTCTACTCATATGTATCAAAGGTTGTTAAAAACCAATGTTATTCCTATTATCGGAGAACTGTCTGCATCTTCGATAGTTGCTTAATGTTAGCATTGCAAAAGTTCAATATGAAAGACAGATTTTTTGACTTCAATAAAATCTGTCCAAAAAAATTAATGTTTAAAAGGGTCGTGCACAATTGTTTTTAAACAACTTGTAGCTTTTGCGCAATTTCTTCTTAAAGTTAATGCAAGTTATAAAGAAAACAGTTTTTCAAAAACGGCTCCAATGTTTTACTTAAATTTTTTCACGGTTAGAAAAAGGGTCACTTAAAAGAAGGGAGTAGTTCTCACATTCGTTAAACTCTCTTAATTTTCGAAAATTGCAGAAGAGATAAATAATGCTAGAAAGTATGTGCCATTGTATCACCACTTAAAAATTTACTCCTTGTAATACGTAATCTTCACATTATCTGTAACTACACTTGAATTGGTGAGACAACCTATGGATCACAAACACTGAGTTCTGTTTTCACTCGCGAGGTCAAGTTGAGCACAAATCCGTGATTGAGGGCAGCCTCCTAGAGAAATTAGTGTTAACTACCATGGTGCTTGTCCGAACTACTTTCGGGCGGGAGATGCAGGCAACATGCACAACTTGCACACAAAAAGAGGAGGTTCTTAAAAGCGCTGAAATCACAAAATATTATACAAATTATACACATGTACTATTTTTCTAAACTACAATTTAAATTGTGTCATAATTTAAACATCAGAAAATGTTATATTTATTATTATTATTTTACGGAGTTTCATCGGATTTTTAAAGACAACTGTAAGTCGATTTCAGTAAAAATTATGAAAAATTGTAAAATATTTCTGGCGCTTCAATGGAAAGGAACATTAAGTTAATGCTCTCTTATAATCACGAAGTAATAAAGAGAAATCGCGAAAAATTAGAATATAAAGCTGAAGGTGCAATGGAGTAACACAAAAAATAAAGTCATGAAATAAAGAAATGAAAAACAACAATCAGAAGGGGAAAATATCGAAGAGTTGAGAATAGGAAAATGAACTACAATATAAATGGTAAGTACAAAAGAACAAAACGAGAGTATGATCTGTTTCATAGGTAAACGAAGAGAACAAGCGAAAAATAGAAAAAAAAGGAGAGAATATACTTCGTAATACGCAATACAAACCACAAACGGCCGGCCAACTCCGATTGAACGGCCTTGGCCAGATCGAGAACGGCCACTTCCGACCGCAAGAAGATCTCACTGGCCGTTCGCGCCCACCCTTCGCCCGGGACAATCGCCTTACGCTCCCTCCCGACTCGAAGCGGAGCCCGGCGCGGCGCCCCCAAAGCTTTGCGCCGCCGGCCACGGGAAGCGCGCAAGTGGAAGGCATTGTTGATGTCGGCGTCCGCGGCGGCGGCGGCGGTGGCGCAGGGAGGCTGCGAATGGCAGCGACCAAGCGGCGGAAGCGGCGGAGATTGCAGCGGAAATGGCGGTGACGACAGGAAAGTGGCAACGGAGACGTTATGGAACGGAAGAGACGGTGCGGGTCGCACAGATAGCGCTGCCAATGGCGGTCTTAAAATTCGGTGCTGGGACGCTGGATACGACAGAAACATCGACTGTTGGGCTGGTGCCGCCGCGATACTGGATGTGCTTGGTACAGCGACGGAGTGTTTGTGGTGACGGGTTCGGTTCATTGATGTTTCCCAGTGCGTCAACTGCTACGGTCATTAGTTGTGTTAGCGCAGAGAAAGTTTTCGTCACGGCTGGTGGCGGTGTTCCACCCCCTCTAGTTGGTGAGATCCGGTTCCGATCTACGCGATGCATTGCAAGAGATGTCCCACTCCATATATCTTCACCGGCGCGGCTACGCCACAACCTCTGACATGTGTGGCCAACTGGCCTCCAGACATGTGTGGTCGCGTAGTGCATGAACGTGTGAACATTCGTAAGTAAGGGGCGAGGATAGGGCAATGAAGAGGTAGGAAAAATCGCATGTGGTCTTTGGCCCGTTTGTTAGGGTACTACTTCGGCATTCGCCTGATCAGAGATACCACGGAAAATTACCAATCAGAGTAGCCGGCCGCTAGAATTCTCCCCCAGACAGCGGCTGAATTCGACCGAATATAGCTAGTGTCGAAAATACACCTCGCTGAAAACCGACCTGAACCACAGGTCGTCCGGGTAAGAAGCGCTGCGAGACTGCGGCAATGCTGGCTCTGAGCTAAACTCAGCCGGTTGGAGTCGGTAATGTTCAGAGATGAAAGTGGTAATGGTTCAACGGTGTGAGGAGGTGGCGCTAATGGAAACGACGGCGACGGCGGTGATAGCGTTAGCGGTGACAATAGGAGCGGCAACAAAGACGGAGGCAGGAGCGAAGATGTGTAGAACAGGCATGAGACGAGGGAAAATGCGGAGGGACTGGTCAAAGACGAAAACGACGCAGTGGGTACGGGAAAATAAGCGAGAGTGGTGACGATGTGAGAGGCTGTGACGTCAGAGACAACGTGGTGTCGTGAGAGTGAAACAAAAATAGTTAATGATGTCCCCATTCGCGGCCAGTATCGCGGGAAGGGGTACGAAAATGTAATCTCATAGGAAAGGTGAACCCTGTAGATAAAACGCCCTATAACGGTGATGCCACATCAGCCCCATAGAAGCGACTGCCGGCAGCGCGCAGGGACTCCCAGCGTCACCCGGTGCTGGGATTATTGATTTCAGAGGGGGCGGCATGGAGGCGGCGGCGGCAGCTCAAGATGGCGGTAGTCAGAAGACCGGTGGCGCGGTAACGACCCGCGCGTCCTCTGGGGCTGGCGGCCCCGCGTGTTCCCTCGCGATTCCGCTAATTCTCGGGAGAGGCGCCGCCGCTGCCGCCGCCTCCGCCGCCGCGGACTCCCAAGAATGCGGCCGAGGCATTCCCCGGCGCTTCCGCGGCGCTTTTAATAAAGGCAGCCGGCGCCGCGTGGAGCTGTCGGCGCTCGTGGAGGAATCTTCGAGGCTGGAGGCGGCGGCGTCCTCCTTCTCCTCCTCCTCATCGGCGATGGAGGCGGCGGCGGTGCGGGCGGCGCTGGTGGCGGCGGCGGCGGCGGCGGTGGTGGCGGCCGCGGCGGCCGCGGCGGCGGCGGCCGTCGCCGTGCGATGGATGGTGATGGTGGTGGTGATGGCCGGGTCGGCGGCCAGCGCCGTGGCCGCCGCCACCATGGTGACGGCCACCCTGTTGACGGCTGGAGTGCTGCTGGTGACGGAGAAGAACCGGCGGCGGCGGTTGCCGCGGCAGCCGCAGGCATCTGGAGCGCGCGGGATGAAGGCTGCCGCCGCCGCCGACCAATAAATGCGCGACGTGACCTCGCAGGGGGATGAGGGAGGCGCGGCGTCGGCGCTTCAATGGACAAAGGGACTCCTTAAAGAAGTGTAAAGAACCGCCCCGAACGCACAGTGTTCTTTGACGTCCGTCTGCTACGGAGATGGCTCAGTTTATGGACATTCCGAGAGAGATGAAATATCACACTTCTGGCTTCAGTATTGAATCTACCCAATCTCTGGCTTCAGTATTGAATCTACCCAATCTCTTGTTACGTTTATTTTAATTTATCTCTTGATGATCGCAGTGTTGTTGTTTTTTTATTTCCTTAGAAATTTCTCATTATGCTCACATGTGTTCAAATGTATTTGTTTAGGAAGTTTTAATATAGTGACATTGAAGTATGTGTATAGAATTGTGTCGAAATGGAAATTTGTTGAATTATTAACAATATTTATTTCAGTTGAGAGACGTTGTTTTGTATCAAGAAAACTATATTACAGGGATAAAACAATCAAACTGACGTAGACCCCATGAAATGAGAAATGAAATATTTTTAAATCCTACTAATTTTTAAGTATTTATAATATTTATATTGAAACAATCTATTTTTATATGAATTATTAAAATGTATTTAAAAAGTTAATTTTCTTTTTTGGTTCATTTCTAAAAAAACGCATTTTATAAAGTGAAATGCATATACTTTTTGACTCCACTGCTTTCACTTTCTTTTAATTTTAATCAAGTGCGTGTTTAATGTAGTGTTTATACCTTAGATGTGATACCCACATGTAAATCGCTCGTAAAATCATGGTATTTCACTAAAATGATATTTGTCTTTAATGTTTCTTCTTCCGGATTAGGTTCCCCCATTCTTCCTTTCCTTTCAGCACTTTGGTTTCAGTGACAACTAATTTTATATGTTTCCTTCATAACAAATGACACGATCATTAGACAACCAATACTTAGACTCAGTGATAGATATCCAATAATTGAATTATCTAATAATTATATGAAGAGATTTATACCCTACAGTTGCCATTCAGATCAATGATAAACTTTGCGTTTAATTCCATTTTATAGTTGTGCAGTTGAAATGTAGAATTTCATAGCTTAGAAGAAAAGAAAAGATAAATTCAACAAAAAAGCCAAGAAATCAAGGGTGTCTTAGAGTAGAAGAAATCTGTGTAACGTGTTTCTTAACACACGTTTTTCTCATCATTTGGCCAATTTTTGGCTTCAGGAAGAGCATGACAGTTTAAAAGATAAGGTTAGCTGTATACTAGTTTTTTTACTTTCAAGCACAAAATATGAAATGAAACTCTAAAAAAAATAATGAAATCAATTGTTTCGAATAAAAATAATCAATAATACGTGTATTGGTGGACTTGTATGCAGAATCATACGTCACAATGTTTACTTAAATCAGTGCAACTCTAGAAGAAGCAATGTTGCAGAACAGGAAAAATGATTTGTCTCCTTTCCTTTATTTTGCCTGATGATTGCACAGTTTTCCGGAATAAAATGTAATTTTATTCCCTACTACCTGGAAGTTTACTAATGCCGATTTTAAAAATATTAAAGTGAACATGTTTATCTGGTTTCTTCCTGTTAATATTTCAATTAATTTTATCTTCCGCATTAATATTTTCAATTTTAGTGTTTAGCTTCTGAATTTCCTTTTGTATTTCAAATTTTAACATACATTTTGAGTTAAACGTCAATAAATGAAGATTCCCCTAAATTCTCATCATTTTATCATTATTTCTTTCGTCAATTTTCGTTTATCTTTCGATACTTTCTGATTAACAGTCGCGTACCAATGTCATTCAGCCACACAGAAAACACCAATGGGGCGGGGAAGGGGGGCAACGTCGCATCTCTGAATCAATTGCAATACAATTGATGTTTTTTATATTTAAAACTAATAATTCATGTATTTTAAAATATGAGCAATCAACTTCGACATTTTTGTATTAAATATTTTCTGGGTGAGATTTGTCAAGGGCGTATTATATTTTAAATATTTTCTGTACTAGCGTTCTTTTCTACAGTGAGGCAGATGGCGACGTCTTTTATAACAACTAGTTCAACATTCACTGTATTGCTCCGATTGCACAACAACTGTTCTCTGCATCAACAAGAATAAAATAAGATTTGAGAATCATTTTGGCAGGCCTGGGTGTAAGGAACACAGGAGATTCCACGATGTGACAGTTTCGATTTTTTTTTTTTTTTTTACATCGAATAAGCGTTGAAACTAGTGGTGCTACAGAATGGCACAGACTTTCCCGCGTTAGTTCTTATGGTCTCTGGGAGCTATACGAGCACGCTGCATATTCTTGTCACCAGCCATCTATTGCCGCCCAAAGTACGTTTTTTAAAATTTTATTAATTTTTCGGTTTCTTAATAATAGAACGGAAATATTATTTTATGAATAACAGTAAAACCTCGTCTTAAATTGTATTTTTCGCTATAAAATTTGGAGCCGTTTTTAAGAAAAAGACGCTTACGCTTAATGCTACCGTAAATTCGAAATATAAAGCACTTTTTCACAAAAAAAGTTTGAGTTTTTGAAATCCTTAATTTGAAATGCCTTAACTCACAAATACAATAGTGTTTACAAATTGCTGGAAATAGGCATTTTAGCGGCGTGAAAGAACTGTCAAAGAAATTACATTTGTTTAATTTTTTTTAAACAAAAATATACCCGAAATGAACTCAACGTCGTATTAAAGAGAGCAATTAGCACTATCCTTTTGAAAAGTTTGAGGAAATTTTGGAGTTGTTTTTGAGAAAGTGGATTTTGAGCTGAAAATGATGAAATATGTCATATATTTTTCTTTGTGTAATTTGTATTTAAAATGTGAGTTAAGCATGATTTTACCCTTGACTAAAATTACGCAATTTTCATGTATCATATCCAGTCATATTTTGGCATTTTAAATCCATTTGTCGTTTTTCTTCAATATTTCATATTATGATTATATATTTACCATGATTTTCTTTTTACAATTTTCATATTTTAATTTTTTCCATTTTCACGTACTTTCTAGCAGTTGCCTCAAAGAGTCTTTTCTCTTCTCCCATTTGTTATCGAATTTTTGCATTGTGGACTGGGGGATAAGCTGTAAATGACGGGAAAAATAAAGTGTAGAAAGACAAGAGAAGAAGGAATGTTCGTTTAGTTTTCTGAGATCTTTAGTTTCTGAGTTTTCTGACAAAGAGGTCCATCATCGACCTCCCCCTATTGTTGTGCGACTCATAAGCTGCATAAGTTTTCCCATGGTTTTACAATATATTAATTTCGTATTCTTATTAATATTTTAATAAAAATGTACGAAATAAATTCAATCGCAATTAATAATAAGCAACAGAAATTTTTGAGCGCCTCTTTCAATGTTTACTATAAAAAATTTAATTTCAATTTTAATATAAATTGGAATAATTGAGACAGACATTTAATATTAATAAAGGAATAGAAGAAATCATTCTAAAAATTCTCTTAATTCACATAATACAGAACAAAAATGTATGAAAACTTACAAACCCCTTGATAATAAGTATATGCGTAAAAATAAGTTTATTTTTTCTTGTGACTTTGCATGAATACAAAAAATATTTATAATGCATAACAATAATAAAAGAATGTAATGTAATCATTAAAATTTAAGGATAACGTAAATCTGCAACCATATTTGTTTTTTAATTTTATAAGAAAGTTTTGCTTTAGATAAATAATCCTTTTTAGGTTCTTAATTGTAATTCCAACTTCAGAAGAGTAACATTGTGGTGCTAAAGGTGTGAAAGTTCTAAGACAGATTTCATTCTCACATTTTGAATTGTTTTATTTTCTTTCATGTGTATTTTAAATGAATTTTCTCATCATGCGTACTTTATTTTGAGTGGCTGGGAGGAAAGATGACGCTTAATAACCAGATCTAAAACAACTCATCTTTTTATCAGTTCATCCACAAATAGTTTAAATAATATTTTTCAAAAGGTGGTAATAAAAATATATGACGCTCTATTCCATAAAAAACACAAAATAATTTATGAAAATTCAGTCTGAGCGAAAATAAAATTTCAAAGGCCTTGGATGAAGTACAATTTATGTGCCAGGGAGCAGATTAAATAACAATTAAACAAATGGTTAATTTCTTCATCTTAAACCCATTTAACCCATTATTAATTTTCATCGATTATTAAACTGGTAAATTGTTAATTTTGATGAATAATGAAAATATACTTGTGCGTAATAGAAATGGTGAAATCATTTGGATGAACTAAAATCGTGATGTCTTGTATTTTGAAAAATAGTTTTTTTTTCTTGTCAAGGTCAATAAACTCACTCCAAAGTTCATTCACAGGCAGCCCATTTATCCGATATTTTAGCTCGCAAAAATTTAATAAAATCGCGAATTCCACCCATCCGCTGCACCTGCCGTGGAGAGCGGCAACCAATGATGCTCCATACGCAGAAGTGATGTGGGTTGCCTATTCATTTCCCGAACATTTGGGGGCAATATCGTGTCCGATCCGCTATCCTTCTCAACATGGAACCAAACGAATTAAAAAATATAGTTTTGACAAGATGACTCCTAACTGAACAAAACTAAAAGTAATGTATTTTACGTTTGGACTTCAGTTTACGAAAGTGCGAGTCAAAAAATTGTGCATCAAAGGAAAACGTATCGCATTGAATATCCTCGACGCTCTCCTCCCGAACAATTACTTTTAACGTATACTACGTTTGTCAATCCATTAAGGGGTAAAATATTTTTTGAAAGGTTAAATATATTTAAAGAATAAATCAACGAGAATTAAAAGCTACAAAAAACAATGAATAGTGTAACTAAACGTAAATCGTGTTTTAAATTTTAAAAATCCTTTTCTTTCTGAAATTTACCATATTTTTCTTCGGCTCGTGAAAGGGGCAACTCAAAGGGGTATTCTTTCTTGCACACGTAGTTTAGAGAAAGTTGTTCAACGCTTAAAAAATTGACCTCGTGATTTCCACGCAAATGGCGTTTTGATGGACCCTGGCACGAAAAATATTTTGTTGTTCTGTGTCAGGGAACGTCTGTTCGTCCATCTGCCCATCTATTTGTTTCTGGCCCCATGACTGTCCGTCCAATAAATTACTCTGGCGCTAACACCTTACACAGAACTTTCCCCAAAATTGATATTCTGAAAATTCCATTTCATTGTTGCTTTGCATGCGAATATGCCGCATAATGCAAGAATCACACATTTTTCCTTTAACATCTCCGCGCAGGCAACAACGCAACGCAACGCAACGCAACAACGCCGCGCCGACTGCGCAGTTTAATTATGTAGTAAATTGCGGTTTAATAATATTATGTAATCGTCAAAAGGGGGCGAGAAAGTACGTGCTGTTTTTAGCACCACTGATTTAAAATTACTGGGAGCACATTACACGAAGTTCCCAGGAAATTTTACAAATTTAAAAAATGGCTAATTTTTTTTCATAACATAATAGCTTTGTGCACTTATAAATATGGTAGGTGTATTGATTTATTGAAATGCATCATTCTTACATTCACAATTCTACCGCTTGTTGGTGAAATACTGCACTGTAAGATATGATGCTTTTGCTCCTGGAAGTTTCATGAATCTGCAAATCTGGAGAGTGCATTAATTAAAAATTCGTATTTGTCAGTTGTGCCGCTATTGCAGCCCATGAGCGATATAATACAATGGTTTTCATTAAAAATACGAGGTTATTTATAAAATTTTAGTTAGACAGCCCTTCTTATTATATAAAATCAATTCTCCGACTAAATTTGAAAATAGTTTGGCCACCCTTTGACATTTCTTAAAAATGACTTCAAATTTTGCAATGAAAACGTACCAAATTCGTATTCAGTATTGCAGCTCACGAGCGATATGTTCTTTTTTTAAATATTATTTCTAATATTTTTGATATTCTATCCAGCAATGGTCTTACCTTTGGTCTTAATTAATTGTGAGGCATTTTAAATCATTTATTTCGTTATGAAGAAAAATGGCACATTAAAGATACATTAATATATTATTGATACGTATTTCATTTAATATTAGCATCAAAAATGAAATATTTTCATTAATATATCAATCACATTTTATCTACGAAAATCTGTTAAAAAATCCCCGGCCCCCATTCAAATTTTGGTTTCTTTTAGCATTTCACCCCCCCCCTCCTTTTTTTCTTTTTCCTAAGATCCCCTAGCTGCCATTGCCAGGCGCCAACCTCGTCCCAGCGAGTCGAAACCGGCCCTCTCTCCTCCGCTCTCGGGCGGGCGGTTAGCGCCGGCGCACCTCCCGCTCGCCCACACCCGCGATCGATCGAGAGCCCCCCCCCCTCTGCCCCCCCCCTCTCGCATCTCCAGCATCCTCTCGCGGCGCTCGCGACCGCCTCGCGCGCCGGCAATTTCCGCGAACGACTGCCTGCCTGCCGCGCGCACCTGACGCTCGAGTAGTCCGCGGGGCCCTCGACGCCGCCCCCGCTCGCTCGGGGGGGGGGGGGACCCGTCCCCCCACGCGCCCGCGCCCACGCCCACGCCTGCGCCGCCGCCCACCCGAGCAAATGGACGTGTCAGCGAGTCAATTAGCGACGCGCGCGCCCACAGAGGAGGAGAACGCCGCTGAATGACGGCGCTGCCGACGACGGCGACTTTTGCATGATTGCGTCGCGGTGCGGCGCGGCGTCGCGAGACGCGGAGCGCCCCCGAGGGGCGAAGGCGTCGCGACGCGTCGCCTGCCTCTAGGGCGGGCAGTGCGTCTTAACTGTCATCAGGAGAGAGTGTTGTCAGTAATGGGACCGGGAGAGGTGGCTCAGGGCATCAACTGATGTCACTGCGGTGCCTCTGACAGGGAGAGCTACGTTCGAGTCCCGACGGTGGCAGGAATCTCCACACCAGCCAGAGAGCTAGGCAGAATTCAGCGCGCGACCATTCCTTCTTCTTCCCTGACCTATCCTCACCCATTATTTACACACACTTACATGCACTTTACTACCTACACACTTTACTACATGCCCGGAGATCGGATTAGATCTTGTCCCGGCTGGTGCGGTGCCCCGCTGGTGAGAGATATCTTGCTGTGGAAAACCTCGCTAGCCCACGTAGGAAGGCACCGGATTTCATCATCTAGCGGGGGAACACCACCGCCACCTTATCGAGATAAAACATGCACTACATTTACGGGAATAATGACCTTAGCCGTTGACGCTCCCGGAATCACTCAATCTATCACTCAATCAATCAATCAATCAATCAATCAATCAGTCAGTGACGCCCGCTCGAAGACTCGGGTAGCGCTTCTTGACAGGCGTCAGGCGACAGTAATGTGTAAATATTTGCCGAGTATAGAGAAATTACTATAAGAAGGGGCCGCTTTGACAGTTACTCCTTGTCATTGACGACAATATAACTGCGAGTTATCCCATGCACTTATTTTTTCTGTGCGTTTGTTTACATTTACCTCATTGTAAAATGCTTTATTTCTATTGCAACCATCGCCCTACACGAGTTTATTTGTTTCCCGACCTATCAAAGTGATCCCTTCTTTGAGTAATTCCTCTATAACACTTAGCGGCTAACTGGCAACTGTTTACATATCACTGACAACATTGCCATCTGATAACTGACTGGAAACCCTGCCTGTGTAAAGGCACCTTTAGGAGAAAATGCGTCGACTGAACGGTTCCTACGATTTTTATTATATTGCGCAGTCTTTTCACAGCCCAAGCAATATACTACTGATATTAAGTGATCTGTATATCAACAACGGATATATTCAAAAAATAGTTCATAGAGAACCAGTTTCAGTTTGTAACCCCCCTCCAATAAAATAATTATTAACCTTGTTAATTTGAACTTCTACCATTCGAAGGTTGAATACAGTCTTGGCCTCTTTAATTATATCTAATTAATAAGCTGCGAACTTATAGGCACATAAAACTGTAGAAATAGGCAGGCAAAATAGGCATTTAAAAATGTAAAATAGGCATTTAAACAGTCACTATAAATTTCTCTTATACTTATTTATGTACTTGTGTAGAAAGTTTCTGCAGGAAATGAAATGTATGCTTTTCTCCGTGAACTATTATACTGGAATGTTTGCTTTCATCATTATTCTGGCAAATCTTCGTAGAAATCCTTTTTATCGTTGTCAGGGAAATTAGGACAAAAAAGGCTGAATCGCTATAGCTACCCTTTAGCTTTTCATTAAATGCATGCTGAAACTTAAATGCTACACTTATAATATTTCTTCTCACCTTTAAATTAAAAATAATTGAAAACATTACATGATTTGCTTCAATTGCCATGCACAACACAAATTAACTTGTGGTGCTCCAATAGCACATACTTCACATACTTTCTCTCATTATTTCTGGAAAATATTTCAAAATTTGAAATTTTCAAACCTTCAGAGTGTTCAACGAAGATTAGACTTGCGCCATTCTTTTAAACGTGCCTTGTTCTATTTGAGGGATAAAACTGAAGAAAATTGTAAGTATTTTTGATAATTTTTTAATAATTTGCATTCATTTGAATTAGAAGTTACGCAAAAAACACTCTCATTTTTTAAATTATACATCACTTTTTTTAGATCTCATTTTTAGGACAGATTTCATTTAAGACAAATATCTATGTATTCAATACTGTACTTTTGCAATATTAACTTTTCTCAGTTTTCGAAAATACAGAAAGTTGGCACAAAAATGGGACCGACACCAAGTTTTATACTGCCCTTTGATTCATATGAAGAGATAATTTTACGAAAAAAAAATTGGAGAAAAAAATATGTTATTAGATAAAAAGATGTTATAATTCGAAGTAAAAAATAATTCTACTTCCACCAGCGATTTTGCGTGTTTTATAATTTCAAATACCTGCGCTGTGGTGGTAGTAAAACGGCGCTTTGAATTACTGGTAGTTGTTCCATTTTTCTGCTCTCTGCAGGATAAAAACGAAAAACGTACATTTAAAAAAAATAATTACATTTTGGTCAATAAATACGAGAGCAAGCAACATTTAGGCATTTAAACTCAAAATAGGCATTTATTAGTGAAACAGGCATTTACAGGCACTATAAAGTTTGCATATAATGCTCCTAATGCCTCAAAATGAATAAGTAACACAATATATTGCTTTTTCCATTGAAGAAAAAAAATAGGCAAATAGGGGAAAATCCGCATTTTATTGATTACATTATTGCATAATTTTGTTATATGTGCTTCAGTTGTTGTAAAATGTTTCTCGAAAACTCACAAAAAAATTGTGAAAATGAGCTTGAAATAAGGCATTTTAGAAATGTTCAAATTCCATATTCTCAAAAACTGCTCCAACTTTGTCTTTAATTTTTTTACGGAATGCGCTAAATACATGACATATTCGCCATTTTGATTTTTTAAAAATTACACAAAGGTCACGTTTTTAAAATATCTCTCACCTTGTTAATATTTGCATTACAGACATTTGTGAACAGAAGTGCTTCAGAGGTCGCGAAGTTTCCCAAAAATTCAAACTATTTCTTTGAAAATGAACTCAAAATTGCACATTATCAAAAATGAAATGGTTCTATCAATATACATTTATTTAATCGACTCCAGATTAATTGAGAAAGCCTTTTGAAATGAAGCTGATATAATATATACTGATAATACATACTGATATATACGTTTATTATATATGATTGATTTTATTAATATGATCTATCCTTTTTTTTGCAATCCTTTGCTGTAAATTCCAATATTTATATTCGCACTTATATAGTTCAGTTGCCATTCTCTTGTCTGCCCCATTTTATAATTAACATTTTTATTAACATTGCCCTTCAATATTTTATTTTACTCGTGGGCATCGACATACGACATACGCTTATCTTGTGGCATGGAGACGGGCTGTCCGTACAGATCAGCGATTACTGGAAATTCTGTTTGACTACGTAATTCCTTTATTGATTGCTATTAACTACAAAATCAGCCTTGTTTCAAATAATAAATAAAATATTTATTCATAATTTAGTAATTAACATTTCCTAATGAGATTATTTTTGTTAAATATTATTTCGATTTGTCCTTCCAATACAAATCAATTTTAGTGTTCGTGGCTCACTTCATGTCTCCGCGGGCATTCTAAAACGTTTAGGCTGAAAATTCCAGATGAAGAAGCGTCCAGTGTTCACGATGCATTCTTTCTTCCGACGCCGCGCTCATGTATAATCTTTCGCCCAGCTTAACGCGATATTATCCGATGTGAGTTGCTAAACAAAAATGTAATTTCCCGACTCTACGAAATTATTAGCGTTTCGTAAGATGATTGTCATAAATCAATACTTTATTAGCTTTCGTCTCGGTCTGACGCCTTATCACTATACTTCCTAATACTTAAAAAATGTTTAAAGAATGAAAACGTTTCCATTTATTCCCTACTCTGATTGCGTTCGTATAAACATGTTCGTTTTTCTAATTAAATTCACAATTACATGACAATATTATCCAAATTATTTTTGTTGTAACTCTGAAACAATGATAATCTCATACCAGCCCACTCCCCTCCTACGTTCGACATTATGTCGTAACTATTATGAAGCAGCATCGCCCTCCGCGCGTCCTATTTAATGATAATCCACAAAGTATTACTCGTGTACGTTTTATTGGGCCCTCATTTCGCTAGATGCGCTAGGAGTGTGGGTTTGGTTATTTTGACGACTGATCTATTATATTACATTTGTAACCCGCTTTTCGATACAAAATAGTTTTTATTACACAAGAGCGAACATTGATGTTAATCATATTTTGTCAACAACGCTGGATGTTATCATTGATTCTTAATTGAAGTAATGTCAGTAAAGGAATGGGAGTAGGTATTCCGGGGCTCCATAAAACTTGACCGTATAATACCAAATTTGTTGTCGGCTCCATGAGCAGCAGTCTGTTCTTTTATATATGAATACACCTCCTCTAAATATGTTTCTGTTTATTACAAGGAACTTTGCTTCATATGAAGCTTCCTATATGTAATGTACTTCCTATATGTTATTACTATGGAGCGGATTTCCACGATTTTGCTTATTTATGTCCATTGTTGGTGCATATTTGTACTTATTGCCCGAGTTTTCCTATTGCTGCATATTCGTGAAAAGTATAAGCGCATTCAAAAACGATTAGTCTTTTCGTAGATTTTTTATTTGTGAGCGTTTATTAGTTAGAAAGAGCATATCACAGTTTGCATTTGTTTTTCTTCTTTTCTAAAAACGATAAAATATTTGTGCAAATTTATGTGTTATGATACGATATTTTTTAACCAGGTAGACGAAAGGCAACGCTCTCCACTTCATTTTGTTAATCACACGGAGATCCTGGAGCGACAAAGGTGGCTCAAGGACTGATGTCATTGCAGTGTCATCGAGAGTCCCGAGAGTGGCAGGATTTTTGACACAGCTAGGTCGAGTTCACTCGCCGTCTAGAGAAGAATTCTAGCGGCCGGCTGCTCTGATCGGTAGTTTTCCGTGGTTTCTCCGATTAATAATAGTCGAATGCGGGAGCAGTTCTCCAACAAGGCCGCGCGCGATCTTTCCTTCCTCTTCCTTGACTATCCTCGCCCCTTACTTAGATACATATACTACACTATTACTCCTATCGAAAGCTAATAACTTCTGGAGCGACGTCCAGCTTGTGGGAGATACTCGTTTATGTAAAATTGGTCGTTAACGTCATCCATCCAGTGAATTTTTGGTCTTCCTTTCTTTCGTGGACCTGTTACTGTCCATTCCATAATTTTCTTTGGAAGCCCACTGCTATGCATTCTTTGCGTCTGGCCAATCAATTTTGTTCTCTAAACTTTAATGAATAGTATCATATTCTCACCGTTTATTACAATTTCAATTTCTTGGTTGGTTCGTATTCTCCATATGCTCGAAGTTACTTGCATTAGACCTTACAGTTTACGCAATATTTGCCTCTGAAATAAGTTGTTAACATCTTTTTCATTGAAGGTCTAGGCTTCTGAAGTATACGTTACAATATTTGACGTATTAAGGGCTTACAATTTCACATCTTTACTTCTCTTGTTATCATCTCTGTATATATGTAGTATGTGGAAAGTTATGTAATGCTACGGAAAATCTATTTCGAAATTTCAACGGAAATACACGTTTTGGTACACACCTCTGAAGTTGTTTTTTTTTTCTTTCAAAATGTCCGTCCTTCTGTTTATCTGCCAACAGTTACTGAATGCATATAAATGTTCAATATAAAAGTGTAGCTTATAATAACTATTACTCGTCGTAGAAAATGTACTGTATTAAACTTCAGTATGAACTGCACGAAGTTTACATAATATCACTGCACACTCGTACATTAATACACGTCAATTACATCATCGTTTCACACGAGTAATACGCTATTTTGCTCGTTTGAGTCTCAGTGGAAGAGTTCCAAACTTGGTTGGCGCAATGTACTGCTAGCTTCTCATTATGCCACATGCAATTGATTTGCATTTATTCGAGCAGGGCTGCCTATCAATTACATATCTGTATGTTATTGTAATACGATTTCATTATTAAATATTAGTATGTAGAGATTATTTACAAAGATTAGTATCACCAAACGACGTTGCAGCATGTGCGCACGCACTTATCAGCACATGCTACGTGATGACGATTGGTTTAGTGTGTGACAAAGTCATTTAGTTCTTACATTCGTTAATTTTGGTAGACTATCGTTTTCCGCTTTCACTTTAGCGTAGTTTAGAGATCGCGCACAAGCAGAGGCTCAAAAATGTATTAATAGCTATGTGTATGCTAACTCTACATCGCCTTGGGATGCTTCGCCGGCCAACCCAGAGCGAGCGGGATGGAGCTCGGTCCGAGAGCATCGCCGACCTTCACCGTCTACTCAAACGCACCGCGCACCGTCCCTTTCCTTCGCCCTCCGTGCCTTCCGGCGCCCTTTGCGTGATTTCCGATCGCTCTGCTGTGACGAGCTCTTGTAATATTTAACCTACAAACTAGTGGTGCAACAAATGGCACAGCCTTTCTCGTATTATTTTTCTATTTTCTTGGGTCGGACTTATTCGGCTCGAAATATTCGGACTTGCTACACAATCTTAACATCTGCCATCTATCACCGCCCAAAGTACTTTCTTTTTTTTCTCAATTTTTGGATTTCCTAATCGTAGAAGCGAAATATTACTTTAAGAATATTAAGAAGAGTAAAACCTCGTGCTAAATGGCAATTTTCATTGAAAAATTTGGAGCCCTTTTTAAGAAAATTGTGTATAAGCATTAGTGTAAAGGCGAAATTTGAAGCTCGTTTTCACAGGAATCTTTTGTGTTTTCGAAAAACTTCTTTTGAAGTCATGCGAAGAACTTTCACTCACAAATGCAATAATGTTTAAAAATTACTTAAAATGTACATATTAACATCGTGCGAGATATTTCAAAAAACATCAGTACAATTTTTGAAAAAACAAAAGAATACAGCAAAATTAATTCTATGTCATCTTAAAGATAATAAGCACTCTCCCTTCGAAAAGTTTGAAGAAAAAATTTGGAGCATCCAAACGCCATTTTTGAGAAAATGGCGTTTGGATGTTTCTGCAAATGCATTTTAAGCTAGTTTTTACATAAAACGTATGAGTTACCCAGAAACTTTATATGAAGTCATTTAAAGCACACGTACTCATAAATAAATGTAAACAAATTGCCGCTAACGCTAATATTAACGACGTGAGTAGTAAAAAGCACATTTTTGAAAAAACAAAACAATAGAGCAAAATGGCGTTTATGTCATTTTAGGCAGTACATTTAGCACTAACAATGTGGACCGTTTTTGAGAAAATCTTGTTTTTGTTATACACTCAATATTACGCGAAAACTATTAAACGTTTAAAAAAATGCACAAAAACTTAATGATGAAATAATTACGAACAAATATTTTACTTGAAGGAAGAATCACTATATTTAATTTTGCAGTTGTAGGAAGACGCCAAAAAAACTCGAACTTTTGGAGTTTTCGAAAATTTAGAGTTAACCGTGAAAATCGGACCTATGCCACCTTTAAAGTGTAATTTACTCTATTGTTACAAAAAATTTAAAGAAAAAATTTGAGATATTTTTGAAAAAAAATGAAAAGTCCCCAGAGGCTTCAATACCCCCAAATTTGAAAGAATATTTTTCAAAACCTCAAAGCTTCGACTCGAGCCAGATGGACGGGGGTTTCTTCAAATTGGAAAAAACCCTACCCGTGGTTTAGGCGCTGATGGTATTCACAGACAGACGGACGGAATATTCTTACTTACTAAAAAATATTTTTCGGTTTCGGCCGAAAACGTGTATTTCCGTTGAAATCTCGAAATCGATTTTCCGCACCAAAACATAACTTTCTCTATACTATGTATATTACTCCGTATATCTGTACGTACACGAGAAAGTAAAACTAGTGGTGCTACGGAATGGCACAGACTTTCCGGGATTAGTTTTCTATTTTCTTTGGTTTCGGCTAGCTGTTCGGACTAGCTACATATTTTTGCCAGCTGCAATTTAAGGCCAAAGCACATTTTTAAAAAAATCTTAATTTTTTGGTTTTGTAATAATAGAACGGAAATATTATTTTAAGAGTATTAAATACGTAAACCTCGTTCTAAACGGCAATTTTATTTGAAAAATTTGGAGCCTTAAAAAAAATAATAAAATAAAAAGGCGCTCAAGCGCCTCTGAAATTCCGAAATATGAAGCCCTTTTTCACAGAAAAGTTTTGAGTTTTCGAAAAACCCCATTAAGTCATTTGCAGCACTTCAACTCACAAATACAATAGTGTTTACAAATTGCTGGAAATGTGCATATTAACTGCGTGAAAGATTTTTCAAAAAAATTACATTGTAATTTTTGAAAAAACAAAAAAAATACTACAAAATGAACTTTACGTCTTATTAAAGAGTGCAATTAGTACTATGCGTTTGAAAAGTTTCAAGTACAAATTTTGAACTGTTTTTGAGAAAATAACGTTTGATCATTTCTGAAAATGCGACATTTTGAGCTAGTTTTCACAAAAACGGCTGAGATTTCGTAGTTCGAGATAGATATTGTAGTGATGTACTTATACAGATAATGTGAACAAATTGCCGCTAATGTAAATATTAATAAGGTGAGAGAAAAGTAAAAAAAATACATTTTTGAAGTTTTTGAAAAACAAAAGAATAGAACAATGTGACGTTTACGTCATCTTATAGAGTGCATTTAGCCCTATTCTCATCAAAAGTTTAAAGAAAAAAATCGAAGCCGATTTGAGAAAATCTTGTTTTTGTATTTTTTTTAATTGCAAATATTCCACGCAAACTACTTAAAGTTACAGAAAACTGTATATGACCTAAATGAAAGAACTCACTATGGACAACAAATCATATATGAAGGAGAAACTTCCATATATCATTTTGTAATTGTAGGAAGATGCAGAAAAATTCAAACTTTTGTAGTTATCGAAAATTCAGAGATAACTGTGAAAATCGGACCTACGCCACCTTTATGTGTATTTTACTCTATACTTACAAGTAATTTAAAGAAAAAGTTTCAAGCCGTTTTTTGAGAAAATTGTGTCAATGTCCGTGGGGTTTCGTGTAATTTACAACCAAAGTTTGAAAAAATATTTTCAAAATCGCGGGGGCTTGAAATCAGCCAGATCGACCTGAGAATATCCATTTATCGTACGTATGGTTTAGGCGCTAGTGGTGTACACTCTGACGGACGGGCGGAAGTTTGAAAACACACTTTTTCGGTATCAGGGGACCCCAGAACGTTTTTCCGTCGAAATCTGGAAATCGATTTTCCGCAGCTTTACGTAACTTTCCCTACACTGTATATACGGAAAAGTAAAAAGTGAGGCGTATGAAAAGAATTAATCAAGTGAATAAATCGAGAACTCTGATAAAAAAAAGACTGTATGTAAATAAGTATTTTTAGGGTAAATTAAGGAAAATTAAATAACTTTGTTAAAATAAATATCTGTTTTATTTCACTACTAAAAACGATTACAAGACATGTACACACACAAGTAAGAAAGATGGCATATGACACAATTTATGCCTTCATGATCAATCAACTATTAATGTTATTGACAGGATAAAAGTATTTTAATATTACATAAATTAATATTATATTAATGTACAATATAAAATTAAATTATAACAACATATTATTTGAAGGAATGATTTAATAACCTCGTGTTAATTGATCTGTAATTTTGTTGTGAAAAATGTTTATAGTGTCATTAACTATGTCATATGATTTAACCCCAGCTTGATAATCCATTAAGAAGTCACCTTGTAAAATAAATTGGTGTGAGAATAACGCACAACAAATAATTTGGATTATCTTGTTACATTTAGAATGGCAAAATTCATGGAATCAACTCATTCTGGGCAATTCAAATTATTTCATAAAATGTTTTATAATACTATGGAGTGCAAAAATGATTAAGTTTTTTGCAGTGTTTTTATGTTAAATTTGTCCCGAACTACCTTCCTGAGCCTACAATCCATGAAAACCAAAAGTTGAATACTCACATCTCAGATAGATAGATATTTATTTTTTCTGCAGGTAGGTTTATACAACCTGGAGGCAGGACACTACAATTTACATCATACAATTAGGAATATTAATATAATCTTATTTTAAATTATTTTAAGACAATAATAGTAATTATAATAGTAATATAATAACAATAAAGGCAATAATAACAATAATAGCATTAACGTACGGAATATTTTAACAAGAAGCTCACAAATATGGTTTTGCCTTGTATGTCATCTTCATTTCCAAAATTGGCACAATTTGGACAGGGTATTTTGCAAATGTGGAAATATGTGAAAAGATGATGTGAATTGTGGAAAGTGAAATCACCTCCCCTAAATCCCTCCACACTTCATCAGTAATATCAAATTTATATAGCAATATAATATTTACAAAAATCCAATGTGTTTCATGGAATTATCTGATAATTAAATTCAACTTCTTACTTTCTGAACCACATCTGCAGTGTCCGCATACGTTTCACTTTCTTTTGCAATTGAAGAATTCCATATATAAGTGCTTCTGCGGTAGGTGGGCAACCTATGTAAGAAGAATGTTGGAATTATGGACATGCTTGAAAATAAGAATCACTCATTGAAACACAAATACAACTCTTTTAGTTCGAATATTCAATTACTGTAATTGTTACTGCTAATGAGCACAGAAAATGATCACCATAACATAAAAAATAAAAAAAAAAAATAAAAAACAAACAAAAACACACACACACACCTAAAAACTGCAGTATTTTTATTTTAATTTTTTTATTCAATGTCAAAGTTATCAATTGAACAACTTCACTTTTAAATTTGCAACAAAACCATATTATAAGAACATCCATCAATGAACTGAAGAAATATGTTAGTCCTGACCCTAAATTGTTACCTCCATAGTTGCTTAGTCACAGAAATGAGTTGCACTAAGAAAGGGTGTAATAGTGTATTATAATACTCCAACATTTTTATGCCCATTTCTTTTCTAATAATTCAATGTGTGTTCAAAAACATTATTTGTAACTCAATATGTTCTCAATGAAATGTACTGCAATAATATTGCGATTTATGATGAGCAACTCTGATTTTAAATCTAGTTTTAATGGAGATCTAACCAGAGAAGACAACCCTGAGTTACATTGATCAACTTGCAACATACATTGTAACAAAGATTGAAAATGCGCAGTAGAAAAAATTCAACACTATTTTGTTATTTTAAGCTGGCCTCAAAATTATTAAAGAAATTCATTCAGAATGTTAATATTTAAAATGCACCAAATGATGTTTGACTAGTAGTATGTAGCCGGCACAGGGCAGTTACTACTCGAAATTTTGTTACCTACAGCCCCTGTAAATCAATTTAAAACTGTACATATTGAAAGTTGAAAATTGTCACCACATCCTGAAAAATGAGCCAATCTGGATAATTTCATTAAATGTTTTCATTAAATGTTTCATTAAATGTATAGAGTTTCATTAAAGTGAGAGTTTCATTTAAGTATAGAGTTTCATTAAATGTATAGGTTTCATTAAATGGTTTCATTAAATGGTTTCATTAAATGTATAG
Organism: Gryllus bimaculatus; assembly: GCA_017312745.1. Taxonomy (NCBI): domain Eukaryota; kingdom Metazoa; phylum Arthropoda; class Insecta; order Orthoptera; family Gryllidae; genus Gryllus; species Gryllus bimaculatus. The sequence continues at coordinate 174,765 of BOPP01000194.1, read as the reverse complement.
AAATATGGCAGAAGCCTTGGGACCTCTAACACTACAAAACAATTGAAAAAAAATGTAGGAATATACATCCTCCTTTATGCATGAGCACACTGGTAACTTGGGGGTGAAATCAAACAGAATTACACATAAACAATAACCAATATTTCTGAAATAAAAGCCCCTTGTTTTGCCTCAAGTTAAAAGAAGCAAAAGGTGGAGCAAAATGAGTAACAACATAAATATCTCTTGCAATACATGTCAACTTTATTAGTTAAATATGTGACCTTTAGTTGAAGCGAATCCAATCACTCCCACACTTGGTATAGAATTTAATATTCTTGCAGTAACAAGGATACAAAATAGTGGTTTAAATGCTATTTTCAAGAAAAATATGATATAGCGAGTAAAGTATTTTTGTAACATGTACAATTTCTTATTCTACATTGTTGCATGATATTCAAGACAAATAAGGAAATTCCAACCAAAAATAACGAAGTTAACAAATTGATAATGTTTGTAGAAAGTATCAGTGAATCATCAACAATTATGAAGAACTTGAAATATTATTTTATATTAATGAAATATTATTTTATATTAATGAAATATTATTTTATATTAATGAAATATTAAAAAATGTTTTCTATATACAGAATGTCCAGGGAGGAAAGGTCAAAACGTTTTGAAAATAAGCCCTTAAGACAATTTTAGGCATAGTTTTTCTACTGAACTCCTTGGATAATCGGAATGGCTGAGCCACAATAACCATTCAAAAGATGGTTTGAAAAAATACTTTCTATGCAAAAATGTACATTTCAGAAACATAAATACTTGAGAACTTGTACATTTTTATTATTTACAAAAGAAATGAATATATTTATTCAGAAAGAAAAATTAACACAAATAAAAAATAGTATATTTGTGTAAATTGGGTGTTTTGTTTTTAAAATCCGTGTTTATGAACGTTTTGTTTTTAAAATCCGTTTCTGAACAAATATATTCCTTTCTTTTTTTTTTAGTAAACAATTTGCATGTTTCTGGAGTGTTAAATGTTTCTGCAATGCAAATTTTTGTACAGAAAACATTTTTCAAACCAACATTTGTGTGCTTATTGCAGCATAGTCATTCAGATTATACAAGGGTATCATTACACAAAATATGCTTAACAATGTCTTAAGAGCTTCTTTTCGAATTTTTTTACGTTTCTTGACATTACAAAGATATTTAAAAAGGTTCAAAAATTTACCAACGTGCTTTAATGTACTATAAGGTCTGTGCCACACGTCTTCGGTTGACGCGCGTCACCCAACGCTGATGACGTGCGTCGATGCCTGCGCACGCGCGTCATCGCGCGTTGTAGATTAACACCATCATGCGAAACGCGTTACGAGCGCTCTTAGCGACGTGCGTTGTTGCCAATTCTCGTCGCCTAGCGCGCGTCGCGCGTTTAAAGCTAGAAAATGCACTTTATATTGACTAACGCTGTAGCTTGAGAGTCTTGTTTGTGCTGTGCGCACAACGCATGTCACCAAGAGCGCTCTTGTGCTGTTTCGCATAAGATAGTGTTAATCTTATGTCCTACAAAAGCTACGTGGGACATTATTAAAAAGACTACCGCACCAACTAATTATAGAAAAAATATAGAGCTCCACTACAAAAACGAAACTGTACAAGACCCACAAGAAATAGCTGATATACTTCAATGAAACCATTTCACAAATTAGTAATAAGTTAGATCTCTCAACACTCTCCTAAAACAATAAAACACACCAACCAAACACTGAATATTACACAAATTGTAAATTCTAATATTTTTATATGGAAACCACCCTTCTGGAAATTTTTTAAAATCATTGGACAAAGGAGATGACATTCTCCAGGCAGGCATGACAGATTTTCTTAATAAACACAGTGCTCCATGAATAGTGCAACACGGACGTCTCGACATCTGCAATTACTCTCTAAAAGTCAGGCATATTCCAGATATATGTCAAAACAGGCAAAAATTAAACCATTGCTTTTAAAAAGAGCAATAGTTATGATCCAAATTAACTAAACCTATCCCTGTTTTCAGGATTTTCAAAAAGTTCTGGAAACGCTTTTAACAATGATAGACTCAACAGTTTCTCAATGCAAATAATGTCCTACAATGCACAACATGGCTTCAGTAGTAAGAGATCCACAGACACAGGCCATCTTCTCCTTTTTTAAATGACATACTTGTTGCACTAAATCAGAAGAATTCCCATTGGCCTTTTCTTTAGATTTGTCAAAAGCCGTTTGACGATCATTGACCATCATATATTTTAAGAAAAACTAGAAATGCTAGGGATTCAAGGACATGTTAGGCCAATGGATCAAATTCATATTATCAAACCCGTTAGCCAAATAGTTCCTCCAGCATCACTAAAGAAAACAAAATTCCTCGTGCTACTCTGCCCTAAATAATAAAATTGTGGAGTCCCGCCCGAAGATCCATGCCTCAGGCCAATACTATTCCTTATATAAATCAAATGACATGCCTTTTGGCTTTAAGGAACAACACAATATTTTGTTGCCAGATGATACAAACATCTCATCAAAAGCAAAAACACATACATCATTAGAAAAGCGAAACCTCCCTCACAAAACTTTTGCAAGCCACTAGTAAAATGGTTTAGAACAACAAACTCATCAGTAAACACCAGCAAGACTGTCTCTCTAAATTTCATGATCCCCGATCTAAAGAAAAACTCTCACAGCATTTGGTCATAAACAATAACCCTGTAATGATATCCTCATGAAAACTACCATTCCTCGGACTAACAATTCGAAGAAAAACCTAAATGTAACACTCACATCTCAACCTTAACAAGAAGCTCAGCAAATCTTGCATATGCTAACACCCTCAGGTGAAGTGCCAACATTGAGACACTTGAAACACTGTATTTTTGCATGTGTACACACCTAAAATATGGAATGGAATATCTGGAAATGTCCGCTGAAGCACTGCGCACATTCTATTATCAAAAGAAAGATATTGCAAACATGATCAGCACTCAAAGCTGGAGTCTTGCAAACCTTGTTTTAATAAACTGAGGATTGCTTCGTCTACCATGCATGTATATATTTGAAATAGTAGTCTCAACAAAGAACATTCTCATAGAAACTGAAAGACACTTTTACTTTAAATTCTTGATGTACACAAATCAACACCCGTCAAAGGATCACCTACATGTTCCTCGCCTGAAACTAACACTTTATTAAAAAGTACCTAATAGGGGCATTCAACCTTTACAAAAACCTAGCAATGATATTAAAGACAAACAAAATTCATCATTTGTAAAAAGTATTGAAAGTTTAATGCTAACAACATGTTCCTACCAGTGAAAGGAATTTCAAATTAACAAACATTTCCCTTCAAAAAATAAATAAAATAAGAATTTCTTTATCCATTAGACTTTCTTCTGTTTCATGTAAATCTGTTTGAAGCTGAAGCAAAGAAAAAAGAACTGGCATATGCGATCTGTGAAATAGGATAAATGCTGAACAAAAAAAAATTCTGTTTCTCTCTGGACAATGTTACAAATTTGAAAAAGAAGAAAAATTAATTATTATTATTATTATTATTATATATTATAGATTTATTATTAATTATTATTTATATATATATTATTATTTTAATGTCTTATTATTATTGTAATATTATTTCTATATATTAATCTAATGTATTACCTATTATTAAAAGTAGAGTATTAAAATAACATGCTTTGAAATTGTTAAGTATTGAGCATATAATTATACAATGTACAATATCCTAATCTAACTGCTAACAAGTATTGTATGTCTAGGCAAAACAACCCATCTCGGATGCAGTTTTGTTCAGTTTCCTGATGCATTGAGCAAATGCTGAGATGGCCCTTGTTTGCCTAAAAAAAGATCCTGAACAGTAACGTAACTATCGCTCTCTCCACCCAAGGCATCTGCATATTGACTCTCATATGCCGATTGTAATTGTATATTGTGAATCAATAAATAGTATTGTTGTTATTTATTATTAATTATTATTATTATTATTATTATTATTATTATTATTATTATTATTATTATTATCATCATCTTCGACGCGTGTTATGAGACGAGTGCACAAGCACCGACGCAGCTGACGTCGTCAGTGTTGAGAGACGAGCGTCAACGTAACGCTCGTGTGACACAGGCCTAAGAGATGTGATTTCTTGGTCATTTGTTTATTTTACATCATCCTCCTTCACAATTTCACACTTCTCATTCTACAATAAACGTATTTTTTTACATCCTTTTCCAATTTTCCGTACGTTTATAACTGTAAATTCGTTTCATGAACCCTCTTTCTATTATTTCATAAATAAATTTAAAATATTACTTGTTGGAAATCATTACGAACTGCCAAAAACAAACATTTTATTGAGTTGAGGAAAATGTAAACTTCGCATTTCTTTTCTTACAGTAGAAATAACATTTCCCTCCCTTCATTTAACAATAAGTGCATTGTTGTATCGTCAAAGGCTACCATCAGTGGATAGCGGGGACTTGAGAAGTGTCATAGCGACATTTAAAATTCACTATGCTAAGGGTAATACACTGATTTTCGAGGAATATTTCTGTCAGATTTATATTTGCCCTTGTAATATTGTTTATTAAATCACGTATCTAATACTGCAATTTAAAGCATATTATAATATTTTTTGATTTATGTATCTAAGAACATAATATACTCACAGTTTTGAGGGAAAAGCTAATTTCCCCTTATTTACACTTCCCGCAATTTACACCATTTTCCCTAGGATTCCATGAAAAGTGTAAAGGAGGGGTTTTACTGTAAATGAACAAAATCCTGATTTATTTTAAATTATGATATTGAAAGAATGAGGGAAAGACAGTCGCGAAATAACAATGAAGATGTATTTTCTATTGCAAAGATTGGAATAATACATTTTACAGTATTATAAAAAACATGCTCGATGCTTTTCCTAGTCTTCGGTTCTCGTTTTAAAACTTAAATTCTGAAATATTATCAGGTTAAGACAGTCGTCAATTATCAATTACTTGATTCTTTTCTTCATGCGAAAGACGGGAGCAATTATTAAAAATTATTGTCCCACTTTTTCACTATCCTTATAAAAAAAACACTAATTTCTTTAAAGGGTGCAACGCGCAACGGAGAATATCACAATCACAGTCACGCTCTCCATCAGAGGTTTAATCGAAATCAAACACCTTCGCACGCTCTGGGCTTGAGTGGGAGGAATTCGCCGCGTGCGTTCCGGCTTAAAGACATTGGAGGCCAGAGAGTATATGGGAGAGTTGGAGGCCATCGCCGACGGCCTGAACTGCGCTCGCACCCTCCGTGCGTTGCATGGACGCGCTGGTGCCGATCTATGATGCTGATCGCACGGGAGACCAAATAAAGGGGAAAATCTACATAAACTCAAATTTTAAAAAACTATTAATATTTCCTTGGGCGTAGGCACACGACTTGCACACCCAAAGAAAACGCCACTAGTTGCTGCTGACATTATCCAATTAATTAACAAACAAAGAGCATGGAGAGAGAAAGGAATCACCTGGCACATAAATATCCACGGGGATGATTCTGTCGCAGCCTCTTACTACAGAATAAGAATAGTGGTAGTAGCCTCCACCATTGGCACAGCTGCCCATGGAAATTACCCAGCGTGGCTCTGGCATCTGTAAACAGACAGACATAGGATCCCTATTCCTCATCACTTCAATCTATGCCAACAGATTTATGTCAACACTGGAATAGGTTTTACCATCTCCATACCTTCCATTATAAAACTTTTTTTTAAACGGAAAAGAAATGAAACAATACATGTAATGTACTTCACTAGAGTGAATATTTATTTCAATTATTTCTCCCGCGAAGTAGGGTAGATAGTATTGTGTTTGCACAAAAATATATCTTTTCATTCCAAGCATGCTTCTCCTGAATATTTTAAAAAAAGGTTTGTTTAGGATGTGAAATAGTGTTAATTTCTATTGCATTCCTGCTCATGCAGGAATGCATTTGCATTTTTATTGACCTTGCTATTGACATTGCATTTTTATTGACCTTCTGCTCGTGCAGGGAATGATTAATGAATTGATAGGGTGATGCTGAAGGGTAAAGGATCAACCCTTACTGACAGGTACATACATGCTCAAGACGGGATTCGAACCCGCAATCAGATCTGAGCAATTAAATTTACCTGGTCATAAAGTTTTCGCAGAGCTGGAGCCATTTTATTAGTGAGTGTCCCGGCCACAATGATGACATCAGCATGTCTCGGTGATGGTCTAACCAGTACACCAAACCTGTCCATGTCATATCTAGGGCCAATAGTTTGCATCATTTCTACAGCACAACACGCTAATCCAAATGTCAGGGGCCACATCGAAGACTGAAAAATTAATTGAAAATCAAAGTAGAACAATAGGCATGAGTGCATGTATGCAAGTACCTTGCTTAAAAGAGGTAACATATAAGTCTCTTTGGCATGCAACAACATACAATCGAAGCTCAACAAGCAAGAACATGATATTTTAATAATTTGAAAATTCTTTGTAATAACAATTCATGACACAAGCTAAAAGTAATCTATATCTAATAACAAATGTTACACGATAAAATATAAAAAATATACCTAAAATACACAATCTGAGGGGGCACAGTTGGTCTGCTCAATGCTGCAAACAGCAGGAATACAAAGAAGGATCCCATTGCCCAGTGAATGGACAAGTAAAACACTACAAGTGATCACGTGCTACACAGCACACAAATGTCAATGTGGAAGAGGAAACAATCTAGTTTTTATAATCTTTATATCTTCTTGTTTTTCATTAATTTAATTAATATCAATGAAATCAAAAGAAATGTCAAATTTCAATGTGACCTTTTCCCAACACTCCTTTTCTTCCCAACCATTGTGATGATTTTCTTCTTTTCAGATAATTTTGTTATAATCTATCTTTCGATAACTACGCACATCACTGATAAATATTCTTTTCATTACAATATAATGGATTTTTACCTTTCTTTCGTATTTTTTCTTCATCTTAAGGTTTGAAATTATCTACATTGTGTACAAATTCCTTAAACACTTTGATTATTCTTCACTTTTTCCATTTTCCCTTCATTCCCCCTCCTTTGTTTTGTTTTTGTTTTTCAATCAATTTTCCTGATATTTTTCTTTTAACTTTCTTTAAGCTTATGAATAGTCTTCTCTCAGGTATCAACAACTGCATGCCCCAACCTCACACACCCTTTCTCTTCCGTGATTAACTTTCAATTCTTATTAACCACTTGTCATGATGTTTACCACAGTGAACATTTAATATGAGACAGCAGAAACACAGGTTAATACCACTATTGAGAGCAAAATTATGTACAACACAATCTGTTATATAACAGAAGTTCTTTACAATGATTTGTGCCAAAACAAAATAGAACCACTGGAATGATTGCACCTAAATTTAGCAAGAATACTTTGGAGACATCAAATTACCAAATATAGCATAGTTGCGATTCAAATTTTATGTACTACAAATTTGTGTTACTTTTAAAAGTAAAATTACAAAATTGCTTCAAGTACCAATATGCAGACTAACTATGGTAGCTTACCCATAGTTAAAATAAAAATATCAAACAAGAGAAATAAGACAAGAGAACTGTAACTATCTACATGTTATCCTCTGTGTTGCAGTGTAACACTTTGAATTGCAACTATGCTACATTTGGTTATTGGTTTCTCAAAAGTATTCTCAACAAATTTGGAAGTAATAGAAATATAAAGTGTTACAGAAGAATTAATTAATGAAGAATATTATTACAAAAATATTGAAACAACTATTGAATATGTATATTACCTCTGGTGAGTGGTTGTTTATTTTACATTCGATTGCATCATGTGAACTGTTTCTATTCGAGAATGATTACCTTAGCCAGTTTTTCTTCAAACATATAATATTTATAAAGAGAAATTCATCTTAATTGCATCTAGACATGAGTTATTATGTGTATAAGAGAGATAAAATTAATAGAAAAAAGCATGAATCAAGAATATTTAAATTCTTGTGTTGATAATATGTCTTATATTTTAGTATAGATATCTAAATCATTTTAGTTAGAAAATGTGAGTAGTCCAGGGACTTGAGGGTCAGAAACACAGTACCAGAGAGCAAGTCTAGGCAAGGCTGTGTGTGGCAGGGATATACTAGAATAGATACATATGGATAAACAGAGAAGGAATAGATAGAATTCCTATACATTATGAAAAATTAATACCGGAGCAAGGCGCAGCATTTCAGTTTGATATTAATAGATATATAACATCTTTTCTCCAAAACATGGGAAGAAAGTGTAAAGTATTTTTATGCAAAACCTGGGCAATGCTTTGTAGGCCAGGTAACTATTCCTTGATACTGACAAAAAATTTCTGAGTAATACTGAATTTCTTAAGAAAGTTTCAGCTTATTAAGTACCTAATAATGATTTAATCTCACTTATTGCATTGTCTGTAACCAAATAATTAAATTCCTTGACATAAATAACGTAAGTTTGCAAACATCCAGTGGTCTTGTGATAGTGTGTATGACAATCTCCCAAATACAGTCTGTTCTTCTCACAGACATTTGGTTCTTTATTGTTTTCCTACTGTTATCAACAGCAATAAAACCATATTTTGTAGGGCCCCTTTCCATACTTAAATAGTATCAAAAAAGTTATTATTTCCACTTATTCTGGTGAACCTTAGTTTGTTCCTCATTATTCTACAGATCAGCGGCAACACTCCTTATTTAAGTGATTGTTATTAGCAGGCGTGGATCCAGAGACGAATTTTGGGAGAGGAAATTCAAAAGGATTTTGTCAAATATCTATATTACAGATTTTGTAAAATGTCACTACACTCAGCACAAGCTGCCATATGATTTTATTCGTTTTAATGATAATATGAAAATCTTTTTTCTTGACAGTTTTGTGTAAAATTAATAGTTACTGAAAAATTTTAAGGGGGGAGGGGATTTTCCTCATCCCCCCCCTTTGATCTGTCCCTGTTATTACAAATTAAAGAAAACAATTGAAACATAAGTACCTTCCTTGCCCAATTTAGCACATCATCCAAACGAGCCAAAGTATATTCTGCCAAATTGCTTGTATTTTGAAATGGTGAATTTTGCACTCTTCCAGCATTCACAGCTACAAAGAAATATAAATACTTAAATTTAATACAATATTCAATATTGGAAATTATTTTTAAAAGTTTTAAATAAACAAACTGAAAAAAGTTACTTGCTTGATGATTTGTTTGTTCCTGGGACCAATGAGTGATTTCTTGTTAATAGGCATGAAGTCAATTTGCAGGTATTCAGTGGCTGAAATCCTCCCCTCAGAAGTAGCTGTAGGGAAGACACTATAAATTCAGAAATTTGTGTCATTACATGTAGTAGGTCTTCTTTCATTTGATTTATGTCTTTATAAAGAAATTACATACTTGTTGATGCTCTCTTCCAACTGATGTGACAAACACTTTTCTGTATTACACTCCAAAAGTCTTCGTATTAAAAAATAGATTAGTCAATTACAGAATGATCGGCAACCTCACAACTTGCACTAATTTTCAATCTCATATCTTGACGCGACTTCTGAGAAGTCCTGAGGAGTGAGTTTTCTGCTAGCGTTTTCACTAATTTTCACGACGATTTTTGACGTTTTGGCTTTGAATAACTTGTCATCGAAAAGGCTCACCAGTTATAGCCGTTATTTCCTATGTAAAAAAGTACCTGTCGACTATTTCTTCCAACTCATGTTTGGGGGCGTGGTCTGTTTGTTTACTGAAACACGCTGTGAAGTGTCAGTTGATAGCATTCAAATCGGGAGTGTACGGTCAAACGTGCGTTGGGAGTTAGAACTGTGCATATTTTAATTTTTAATCCAATGGGTTAGAAGGCGTAAAATAGAAGGTGCAGGTATTAAAAAGCTCAAGAAATCGTGTACGTTTAATATTCTTAAAGGGGAACAGTATACTTCGTTTTTCGTATCCACCGCTGCTCCTGCACTGCTCTCGGACGAATAAAGTATTGGTTGATGGTGCCCACGGTATCCAACATGAAGATTGTCTTCATAAGTTTCCAACGAACATTGTTAAGTTTTGTACAATATCATAAGATATGAATATATGTTTAGATGGTTCTTTTTTGTTGAGCTTTCGATTAGAGGAGGAAAATATTATTATATACTACAAGTATCTGGAATACACGTGACAAAATAATACATCATAAAACTGTATCTGCCATCTTTATGAAAATCATGTTTTATAAAGAATGGTATATCTACTTTTTCTGGGCGGGAAAAGTCAAGAAAACGTGGTTAAAATGTTACTTCCTGGCGCTCAATTTAAACAGACTGCAGCTTTCACGACTGCTGAGACCGAGGCAATGCCTTCTATATCTAGTAAGAGTAATAAGATAACAATAATAATAATAATAATAATAATAATAATAATAATAATAATAATAATAATAATAATATTAGTAGTAGTAGTAGTAGTAGTAGTAGTAGTAGTAGTCGTAGTAGTAGTAGTCGTAGTAGTAGTAGTCGTAGTCGTAGTAGTAGTAGTCGTAGTAGTAGTCGTAGTCGTAGTCGTAGTCGTAGTCGTAGTAGTAGTAGTAGTAGTAGTAATAGTAGTAGTAATAGTAGTAGTAGTAGTAGTAATAGTAATAGTAATAGTAGTAGTAATAGTAGTAGTAATAGTAATCGTAGTAGTAATAGTAATAGTAGTAGTAATAGTAATAGTAGTAGTAATAGTAATAGTAGTAGTAATAGTAATAGAAGAAATTGACCGAGGCCACAGCAGTCACTGGACATGGAACGGAGTTGGGCGATGCCTCGTTTGTCCTAATTAGGTGAAGAGGTCGAGTAATTGTGTGTGAAGACATCGAGGGCCAGATACTAGAGTTTTTAAATAATATCGTATATTATTACTTCAATCTACTAAATCTTTTTGAAGAGCAGTTTTGTGCAATATGAAAACCAAAGTAGCATGGAATGGCATTATAATTCACGCTGAATGCGATTGAAGGCTTACAGAAATTAACAAAACTCCTGGAATGTTCTAGTAATTATTTTTAGCATATCTTCGATGTCTTATGTTTTAAATTGCCACATAAATGATAGTCCCCTGTAGTCTCTATTCTTAATATCATTTAATGCTTGAGAAGCATTTTATAGCTAAAAGGATTGTTCATAAGAATATTGTTTATTCATTACTTCTGAGCGCCCAGTTTGAACGGACGCTTCTGCCAGTCATTTTGTGGAGCCGTAGGCCGACCAATGCATTGGAGAATCTTTGTATTAGGTGTGTGGTCAGTCAACAAATTCTTCAGGATATCCGGAATAAATCGTGACAAATCGACATCGTCGCTTCATCATATGCGATGTACTATGTCTAAAATGTGACTAATCGATCAAACAAACAGTTTACTGGAATGGTGTTGGCGCGAAAGATGAATGTAATAAAAAAACTAGTGTGTTTCAGGCCCAGGAATACATAGTATTTTCTAAAGACAGTAACGTGACCCTCGGAATAATGTTTATTCCATGGGCCACGGCAGTGTACATCTCGCGCGTAACTAGAGCGTTCGACTGCCGCGACGTTCACGTGGGTTGCGGGCTCGCGGTCGGTCGCAGGGGCAAGTATACCCCGAAAAAAACTTATGTCGAACTGTTTTTTTATCAGCTCGGACGCGGTTATCCAATCGGACGTAAGTTGTAACACAGCTCGCAATTGACGCGTACCAACTTTTTGCTGACGATTTGCCTTACGTTTTAATCCAGGAATACTAATTACTCCAGAGGACGCTGGTTTATCGGAGTGTATCGGCCGGTAGTGTATGTGTTCCTCTGAAGTTTCTCCGTCGCGTCGTCGCCTGTATCGGGACGCAGCCATTCGAACATGCCACTGACCCCGAAGGGCTCGCTCACTAGCCGCGATCAGTTCATTATGTACATATTAGTATGCTAGAGATATATAATTCCTCCTGTCAATTAAGAAATGTTTAAAAAGAAAATATTTCTTGATGTACTAGAACTATAATTATTCGCTTGCAAAGAACGGAATTAAATTGCTCCAGAGAAAAGTTGGGAAAGAAAATTCGGGAATCAATATTTTTTTTTCTTTTAAAGAGATTGTCATCTTGCATTTAATGTAGGTACGTATGTGGTATCTGCGACGAAAAAGAATCAACCAAACAAAAGTAACGATTCCCGAATCGCCGCCAGAACTCACCATGAAGCGGTTTCACGAACAAAAGCTACGGGAGAGTGTCTTTATGAGAGCACAAAAAATTCCAAGAGTGGATTAATCAAATGATCGATGAGTGAAATCGAGAACATCTCTCGCAACTCAGTCTGAATTAATCCTAAAAAGGCTCTCGACAAAGCTTTCTGGTTCAATTTCCTTGATTTGAACTTGAACATTTCAAAGTGTGGAAATCATAACCGAAGAACCTTCAGCATATTGATGGTGCTCCTGACAAGAAGAATTTAATTCTTCTTCAGCAGGGAACGACCACTCTCAAGGTGTGGGTGACGATTCTATCATCGCCCCTGCCAAGCCAATTCTCACTCCACAGTTGCCACACCGGAGTGGAAGAAAATCCTCAGGCTAATCCATGAACATTCATTGATCGAGTTATCTAATGCAGGTCTGCTCAAGTGGCCTGCCCACTTCGCATCCCCCAGGCCCAAGCGTAGCTTATCGGCGGGCATCCGATGACAGCAATTTGAGTCGCTCAAAGTAACCCAAAGGTATAACACACGACCACTGTGTTTCTAAATGTGTCACAAGCATTTGACAGAATGTGGCACCCAGCCCTCTACCTCAAATTGGTACGCCAAAGTATTTAATAAAAGTCATCACAATTTTCCTTGTCATTCCGAATTTCCACCAAGAGAACTTTCTCAGTAAGAGTATATGGTTATTATTCTAACCCCAGACAAAAGCCCCTGGGGTTCACCAAGATTCGCCGCTAACTCCTACTCTGTTTAATCTAGGATATATTGCAGACATTCCTACTTCTCTCCACATAAATACCGATCAATTTGTTGATATCGCTGCATTACATGAGGAGCGTTCTTGCAAAATAAAATAAAAAAAAAAATAAAAAAAGTCGAACGGAAAAAAATTGAATATAAACATACAGACAAACCTGGAAACAAACAAACCTGCATAACACGAATTTTTTGTATTCGAAGCAGTTTCTCATTCACTGCAGCAGTATTTAAAGAACGTTTCTGATAGCTCAAAATTTTGGTTGATCAAAGAAAATTTATTTCCGAAGACACTTCGAGATATCGATTAACGGAGGCCACTTCACAGAAGTTATATTGTGACATTATGCATTACCACCTGTCTGGTAGGCGATTGTGTGCTTTGATTAAAAGCCTGTGTTTGAGCCGTATAGCTCAGAGAGTATATGTATAGCTACTCTCAAGATTTGAATGTGGAAATTGAAAAATCATCAAAATGTGATATTCTAGATGGAATACTTGTTGAAGAGTTAGGTGCAAAAGTGAAAGCATCATTTCAAATGTCTAAGCCTGCCATAAAGTAATAAGTGGTTCCTACAATACGACCACAAATTTTAAGAAAACTTAAAGCTAAAAATAATAAGCAGTAATATTACACATTTTAAAATGCACATAATGGTGTACAATATACTATGTATTTCACTCGTTATTCTTTTTACTACGGAACTGATCATTTCTTTACACATTTTAGAGGATTCTCCTTGTTGTGATGAGTGAATTTGAGAATAATAAGTGGTGCTACAGAATGGTACAGACTTTCTCGCTCTATGTAGTTTTCAAATTTATTTGGTCTTGGTTCCGGGCCTTTTCGATCTTGCTACATACATTGGCCAGCTGCCATTTATCCCAACAATATTTTAAATAAAACAATATTTTCAATTTAACAATATTTTCTTTAAAACGTCCCCAAAGTATATTTTTTTAAAATTTCTCAATTCTTCGGTTTCCTAGTGGTAGAATCGAAATATTACTTCAAGACTATTAAAGAAGAGCAACACCTCGTCCTATAGGGGAATTTTCGCAGAAAACTAGCAGGAAATATTTTACTTGGGACAAACTTTTGTATCGAATTTAATCGTTTAATGCCATCTGGTAAGGTGTTGTAAAATAATGTACATGTATTATATGTGAAATTTTTGTAGTGATCTGTTGATACTGTTACCTGATGAATATGATTACTACGTCGAGTGTTGTAGTTATAGACAACGGTGTTTGCTGAAAATATATTTCCGCCCTTCAGAAAGACATTTTTGACAAAATCCACTGATTCATATATTAAGAGACAAGGTATTGGTAAAATACTTAGATTAATAAAGAGAGGCTTACAAGAATCACGTAGGTGGGATTTGCTTATTATTTGTACAATTCTCTTTTGTAATCTAAAAGTCTGGGAGCTATAAGATGTATTTCTCCAGAATATTATGCCATATCTCAGGCGGGAATGAACATTCACGAAATATACACAACGAGCAGTGTGAAGGCTGACTGAATTTGAAAGAATTCTGAAAGCGTAGCATATAGAACTTAATTTAGTGCTCAATTCATTTAAATAGACGTTCCATTTAAGGTTTGACTGAATTGAAAGACCTAAAACTGTTGTTACCTTAACATCAGTCAATGGCACGCCCTTCATTTTCAGTGAAGTGCTTAGCTGTTTATTTGAAATGGAGAACTGCATTGAAACATTTTTTTTCATTTACTATTAATTTATTATGAAACCAATTTGAAATATCTGATATTGTACTATTTACGGTTTCTTTATTGCAAATAATATTCGTGTCCTCCGCAGAGACTGTTCTTCCGTTTCTAATCATCGAGGGCATACCGTTTACGTATAGTAGGAAAAAAAAAATGGCATAAAATCAATCCCTGCGGAACTCCACATGCAATTTGCAAAGAATCAGAAAGGTGTGTACATAATGTTCCATAATTCCAGTAAGGTATTTCTACTCTCTGAGATCGCTGTTTAAGGTATGGTCTCGCCACGTAAAATAAGGCAAATTCAATTCAATTCAAAAAGTACGAACATAACCAATCTAGAGCAACACCACGAATTCCATACGAAGGTAATTTTGAGAATAAAATGTTATGATCATTGACATCAAAAACTTTTGAAAGATCTAAAAATATTCTAATAGTTGCTTCGTTTTGATCCTAGATGAGGCGACGTATTTAAGAAATGAAAATATAGCTCTTTCCGTAGATTTTGATTTTTGAAACCCATGTTGGCAATCTGAAAACGCGTTGTGTTTACTAAGAAATGTTTCCATTCGTACGTAAAAAAGTCTCTAATATTTTTGAAAAACTGACAAAAGAGAAATTGGCCGATAATTTTGAATTTCATGTTCGTTGCCTTTTTTGAAAAGCGGCTTAATCTTAGCTGTTTTAAAAATATCAGGAAAAATTCCTGTGTTTAAGGATACATTAAATATGTGAGTTAACGGGTGTTGTTGGCGGAAGTTGGCGGGCGCGCAAACCTTTAACAAACAATCCGGAAATCTGAACCGGCCGAATATTTATTTCTCAGTCTACCGATTATTTTGAGAATTTCATGTGAAGAAGTTTCGGAAACAAACATCGTGCATGAAATTTTTGGGGAAACGATGCTGAATTTTGTGGCTGAAGATCCTTAGTGAGATCGGCAGCAATTCTCGAAAACCATTGGTTAAAGAAACTAGCCACAGTTGCCGGATCGTTCACATTTCTATCGTTATCTTAAAAAAAAAATCTCTATAAGGTATCTATTTGATTTGGTCGATTTTTTTTACTATTTTCCACATTGTATTGAAGGTGTGTATTGAAAAGTGTGATTTACATTCTTAAGCATGCAAATACCGATTTTCAAATGAATGTAACGAATTATTATTAACATTAGCATTGTATTTAATACTTGATTGAAGCGATGAGAAAATAAAACATTTATAAGGTAATGAAGAAAATAAAACATTTATAAGGTAATGAATTCGTTTATTTGTGAAATCTTGCTTGTCATTCTGATGTGCCAAAAATAAAAAAAAAGGTTTATAATAGTGTTTGTTCATTTACTATTTCATTTTTCTTTTTTCAAAACTAACGTACGAACTTGGCAGCAAAATGAAACGTTTTGGCGGGCTTTCTGCTTTACTGCTCTCTGATAGGCCTAACTTTAATTTCTTAATGAATTATGAAGAGACTTATTATGTTTATTTGGTTGTAAGTATTCATTAAAAAAAATTAAACGTTTTAGAGTGAACTTCAAATATCTTCCGAGATATAGCGAAAAATAATTGTATGTATTCGAACCAAGCAATAGTGTTCCATAAAAACGCATTAGAACTTTCATAAAACCACAACAAAGTAAACTGACAAACTGTTCCATTAATAGAAAAATTGGCGCTCTTAGCAAGAACTGATCAGAAAATATATGCCTCTTATTGGAGCGTGCTTGCGCGCTGTTGTCAGCACTCATTGTGTGAGATGTATTCATATAGACAGGTATAGTAGTATAAAATTATTATATAACCATTACTAAGGGGCGAAAAAGTATGTGCTGTTCAGCCCCACAAGTCTTCACTTACACCATACAGACTATAAAGATTACAATCTTCATTCCAAATAACTCCATATTGCCGTTATCAAATTTTCAATTACTGCTTCCCAATGCTTAAATTCCGAAACTCCTTTATTCACTGTTTTACCTTTGGCTACTCCACTATAGATCTATGTAATTACCATGTAATAGAGCATTCTGCTCCACTACCTTGTTTTTGGTTTCCGTTATAACAATTATATCGTTTCCAACCCAAAATATCTAGTAATTTATTATTAATTCCTTGTACATTCCACTTATTGATAATGGGTGCTTTCTTATCCGCTGATATCTGTCAGCTCTATCTTGAACAAAATTCTTAGATCTTGTAGCCTGCAGCATATTTTTCCAATTAACAGGGAGCAAGCCTGATGCATCAACCTCTTTCTTGGAGGAAATGAGATGTAAGACGATAATAGAAAATAAGTGAAAAACACTCTCTTCAACTACTAGTATATGTATTTTAAACCCTCCAAAAATAACGAAGATTGAACTCAACTCTGCAAATACTGATCTTTCTCAGGAAATGCTCTCCACAACTGCAATGAGATCTAGAAATCAACCCATATTTACATCTGATCGACAAACTCGAGGATTTACAAGGAAGGGCAAATATAATGTCCATAAAAACAACTAAAGGATATCAAAATATATTTTGTTGATAAGTTGACTATATCACACTTTTTAACTATATATTTTATACACTGTTATGTAAAAAATACCTGTACAGCATTTAAATGTTTATAAAAAGTGTTTCTTCTTAGCATTTAAATGTTCATGAAAAGCGTTTCTTCTTTCTTGCAGGCAGGTCTTCTTCCTCTTCCTCCTCTTCATCGTCCTCTTTTTCCTCTTCCTCCTCCGCCTCACCTTTGTCGGCCTCCAGTTCACTTCTTTGTACTTCATCTGAATCTTCTTCAATGTCAGCCTCCTCTTCATTATTTCCCTGAATGAAAAAAAAGTTAAAACAAAGTAGACAAAGATATAGGGGTCAATATTGTTTATTTAGACAGTGCGAACGTTAATGAGACTGAATCAAAATCTGCAAAAAGGGAGTTCCAGACAGCGTAACATAGGGGAAGAGGGATTTTTGTTTAGTGTTACATAATATTGATATTTTGTTTTCACATTTTTCAATTTTGTTTAAAAACTTCATTTTTTTGAATCTTATACTAAAACATTAAATTATTAACTTATTAATTTGTTTTAAAAACTTAAATACATTGAAATTATTAGAAGTTGTTAGAATAAATAGAAATATTTTTAATATTTATTTTCTTTCTTTTGAATTTGTAAGGTTACGAAGAAATTATTCAAAACTGATCTGTAGTGAATCCAATTAAATTGGTGCAGTAGTTCTTCAGCTATGCGTCATCCATGACAGCATGTGCATGAATTGTGAAGTGAAATTTTCTCGACTATGCATCCTTCCTTCATTCAAAACTTGCCCCCAATCGTATTCTTAGATGCAGTCAGTACGCCAAGTAATTTCGACTTTAATTCTCATAAATTTAATACACAACAAAAAATTGTTTTTACTAAACATAAAATGAATTTTTCTTAGAAAAAATGTGTACTAATTTCAATTTTGCTGGATTCTTTCATGCAACTTGTACTGAATGGTAAATTTATTTACAAACAATAACATTAAATCAGAACAAAATATTGTGCAAAATTGCTTTTGAAGACTTTTAAAATTTCTTGTATGAATTACTGTAATTTGTTCACACAGAAAAAGTGCTCTCAGGATAAAAAGGGCATTACAAAGTTCTCAAAAATATACATACCACATTTCCCACATTCAAAAAGAAGGGGTCATCTTATATTCATGGATTAAGCATGATTAGGATTTGTTAATACCTTGCTTTTCCATGTCATGAAACTCATAAAGTTTGCATAACATTAAGTTAAGATAAAAATATCTGGTATACTTAATTACATTCGAAGACGTTTCTTGGTATCCACCGTGAATTTGCTGAACAATTCAGACCAATATTTAGTAATGGGCCATGAAAGAGAGAGAATCTTAAACAAATGCAGTGTATCAAAGGTTACACAACGTGAAAATAAATTAAAATAATTTTCAAGATTTTGTTTTATTCTGCATGAAGATGAAGCTTCATGGACTGTAATTTCGATGCCCAGCAAGTGTAAATCTATGTTTTGCAAGAGATGGAAATGAACACATTCTACATTCAACCACAGAAAAGAATGATTAAAAAAAAAAAAAAAAAGATAATCTTAACAAAAACTTCGCAAACTGGAAAACGTGCAGCTATCTCCCATGTTACCAGTAAATTGAAGATGTTCAAATTCTCAGTTAGCACACTCTTATCACACAAACATTAAAAGATGTGATTTTCACATACTTTTTGATATAGTATTTGAAAGAACTGGTAAAAAATCAGAAGCCAGAAACAAAGAGGGACAGATCCAGTGACAAACATGAAAATGTTCTTCGAAAGCATCAGATGAAAGATTAAGAACCCAAATTGAAAGCGCAAAACTTTTAGAGGAGTGTAAAAAGTCAGGGGTGATACATGCAAAAGAACAAGAAAGAAAGAAAGAAAGGAAATAAAAAAAAAGAGGAAAAGAAAAGAAAAGAAGGAAAAAAAAAAAAAAAAGGTCAGGCAAGTTTTAACATTTTCATCTAGACCACTTCTAATTAATTAATAGACAAATTGCAATTTTATTTGGACAAAATAGTAAGAAAAAGTCAAAAATTTTAAAAATTCTTAGGAAACCACTTCAAAATTAGAGAGACATTTTATATTCAAGTACATAGAGTAAATAAATTAACTAAAGGATACCCAAATTTCATTATTACCAACAAATATCAATTTTGAAGAACCTGATGTACTTTCAAATTAAGAGTTTTTATTCATTCTGAAAGTATATGAACAATTATTTAATCACATTGCTGGCTTTGTAACATCTGGTAAAATGCATTAAATATTTCCTAATTAATACATTAATTACAAGTTAAGTCAACTGAAACAGTAAAATTTAACTCATCTTGTCATAAAGTTCAATTTTTGTATTTACCTCTTGATTCTCGAGAGTAGTCTTTACAACATCTATCTTAATGCGGAAATCTCTACCAGAATGCACCTTTACACGTTCCATTAAATTCACCTGTGGTCAACAGAAAGATTACTCATAAAATAACTTTCAATGTAGGTCAATACAAGTACGTTACAGACAGTTATAGCTGGAAAAAGTCAAGAAATTACTTACATTACACTTCTTAGAAAGAAGAATCACATTTTTTTCAAACATTTCCATGCCATATACTATGCGAGGAACAAGTTTAGAATCCTTTAATTCTCTTGCCATTCTCAATTTCTCACCCTTTTTTGATTTTTTTCTCTCTTCTTCATCTTCATCAGGATCATCCTACACAAATAATTATTTCAAATATATTTATTTCAGGAGAAAGAAACAACAATTATTTTGAATTAATTTATCACAGACTTATGACATGTGTAGATTTAGAGAAAGTTTTATGCACATTTTAAAAGTTTACAAAATATTTAAAGAGCACTAGAAAATTAAGTAGTGGCTCTTCAACAGCATATACATTTTTGCATTATTTGTAATGGCAGTATAATAATAATAATAATAATAATAATAATAATAATAACCTACAAAAGTGTTAAAATAAAAATAATAAATGCATTACCCCTAAGCACAAATTGTGTGGAAACTACAAATTGTTTCAAAAAATTATTAAGATATTTATTATTTAGAACAAATTTTATAACAGAAAAAGTCACTTTGTATTTTGCGAGATACATTTTTGCAATTTCAAAAATACAAAGAGGGTGCCAAAAATGGGACCACCACAAATTTCTTTCCTTTTTTGGCTACATACGAGTAAAAATGGAAAAAAAAATTGGAGCCATTTTTGAAAAAAAAATTGTTAAAAAATTGCCTATATTTCACATAAAATCATGTAAAACCCACAAAAATTTTAGAAAATCTGTACACGACCTCATTTAAAGATCTGTCTTCAAACAGCCGATTTCATTTTGGAAAAAATGTTTATTGTCAAATATTGTAGTTGAAGGAAGCCACTGAAAAAATTAAAAGTGTAGCAATTTTTCAAAAATAACAAATTTTAACAAAAATGAGACCTCTACAAGTTTTTCCCCAGCATAATAATATCTCTCTTTGCTATATAAGAAAATAGTAAGGCAAGAAAGAATCAATTTAAGAAAGACTGGAAATGTAAATAAAACCACAAAATTGTAATACAAATATTGATATTACCATGACATGAAGCAGCAACCACTGAACATGTTTGGCAAGTTCCACTGCAGTTAAATGCACTACATGAGTAAATCTGTGAGGAAAAACATAAGCACTTTTAATTATAAAAACAAAAAATATCCATACTACATAGATTAAGTGCCAAATACAAACCGAGCAGTTTGAAAAGCCATGTCAACTTTTGATGACCGCATACTGAAGTACTTGGCTAGATTTGAAACACTGTTATAAAGATTAATCAAGAGTTTGAGCACAGAATCCATTGCTGGTCCTTCTGGTAAAGATATGCGCACCAATAAGGTGACAAGCTTTACACAATGACTCATGTGTGAACAAATTTCCCGTTCCTGTTTGCAAAGGTGCTCAGTCTCTGTAAAACATTTACTGGAATTACTAAATCATATTAACTTTCTGTGCATTATATCCTATGTTTTATTCCCTAAAACTGGTCTGTATTTTCTCAGAAATATATCAGTATAATAACAATTCTCCTGAAGTGCTCACATAATTAATAATACAAAAATGTTCATAATGAGAGAAATTAAAATGTGTCCCTGTATGCAGAGCCAAATTGAATAGGATGCTTCTAGAGTCTGTAGTCCAAGACGTTTTCACTACCCAAATGAGTGAATTGTTCCTGTCCCAAGTAATAATAGTTTCTAATAGTTAGTAGTAACTGTCTAATAAAATATTTCATTATTATTAAAATGATCCCATTATAATTATAAATAATATCCCATTATAAAGAGCTTGAAAAACAATGTGTGTGTGTGTAGTGAAATTTTGTTACAAACTTGATCAAAACATTCTATTTGGACAAGTGAAAATACAATGAAATTTTAAAAATAACTGTCTTTAAATATAATGAAATTATTTTGATAATAATAAAATAAAAATGTCTGTGCTTACACAGAATTAAACACTCTTTGTATGAAGGGTGTTTAAAAAGAAAAACTTCTGAAATAGCCAACTTGCTGAGGGAGTGCGCAATGGCTATCATTACTGCCAGGATTAGACAACTAACTGCCATTTGTTTCAATTTGCTACAACCATTTGTCACTGAGCTACAGCTGTAGTAGTGTACACATGCACAAGCTCTTTGTTCGGTTAGTGCCAAAGTAACTTTTTAAAGAGCTTGAAGAAAGTGTGCGAGTGTGTGAAATTTTGTTACAAACTCGGCAAATTTCCTCAAACCGCAATGGCATTGGTATGCGAGTGTTAATGAGAGGAGAGGAAGCAAAACATTTTACTCCCTAAGACCCCTTCCAGAAACAAGTTAATTTTTGAATAATTCAATAAATATTTTATTTTAAGATATTCAATAAATATTATGCAATTAGTTATGTGTAACAATTGTACCAAATAATTTGGATGGAAATGGAGGTGGCTAGTTTATTTAACATTTCAAATTTGATTTATCAGAAAACATTCCATTTAGTGTTACCATGTATTTATCAAAAGTTTTCTAACAACAAATACAAGTTTATATTATTATTATAAAATTGGTTTATCTCTTTCACTGAAGACACTTCGAGAAACCACTTTAGTATCTGTAGTATAATAATTAAAATGTAGCATAGCGTAGTGAGGGCGGCCAGCTCGGGTGGGCACTTTTACGGGCTGGCAAAATTTCACTATAAATAAAAATATCTTGTAAAAATTTGAACTATTTCATTACATATTTTTGTCATACCTATGATTTGAGCCAATTGAAATCAGCACAGAATCTTTCATTAGTTATTCTGTGACGACTTCTTTACATGAATAAATAATAATGATGTCTTGCTCATTGTAGAGACTGGCAATATCATTTGTACAGATTGGTAGGGATTCTCCATATTTTATTTTGTGCTTGGATTGTTTATGACTAATAAGTCAATGATAAAAGCCAACGACTTCAAGTGTTCAATATTATATAATAACACTCGCAAATTTGATTACAGTATGGTCCCTTCAGGGAAGCATGTGAAAATATAAATAGTAACAGTATTGTTCTAGTCCTAATAATTGGAAGTTGATTTGTGTATTATACTCAAGTAGCTAATCTTGTCGATCATCAAGGTATAATAATACATGTTCTGTACCTGTCATATCAGTGTAAATAGAAAACAAGTGGCATAAGTGTAAACATTTTTGAAATAAATAAGATTATGTAAAATATATACACATGACTTTTTGTTATTTATAACCTGCACAATACACAATAATAATGATTGTTCTTGTGGAAATGTTCTACAGATTAACTGTGTATTTTAGTTTTTTAAATTGAAATACTTAAATAAGGAGGTAGTGAAATTTTCCTCCGTTCCAAGTGGCTAACACCCACATTTAAACACTAACAGAAACACATAAAAATAAAATTGTTTTCAAAATGTTGCATCTCTTTAAGGTCTATCACCCTTTCATTTCATATGACAAGTTCAAATGGAGTATTAATGAGTTTGAGGTTTCTGTATGGGATTTATACCTAACATGATTAGGACTCAGAAATTTTCATACTATACTGCAAAGGAGGAAAGAAAGACACTTGACATTTACAAACTCAATGAAATGTGTTCCAAACTGTGAATGCTGATTGCCAATGTATTAGTGATTTATTTCTTTTTCATATTATATATTTATTTTGGAGAATTCTTACTCTCTTCGGAAGACTGAGAAGAAGGGTATGCTCGAGCAGCAAACATTCCTCTTGAACGAGCAACTAACCAATCAATATCATTTAGCATGTGCATTATAGCAGCACATAACTGCTGAAGACAAACAATTTGGGTAACTTCTGTAAGAATTGCAAATCGAGAGACTCGTTCTACAGGTGTATCCTGCAAAAAATGAAAGAAAAAATAAATAAATAAGATTCAGTTTAAATACTGCTCATTTACATACTGGAATAATATTTCATTAGATATCTTCTCAATATGACAACCAAAATTATCTAACCCACTTGTACTAACAAAAACCTGCCACAGTAGAATTGAGATCACTTTCTTAATCTTTCTGAGGTCCATCAACCCATTTTGTGAACAGTATAATCAAACTTTTTTCTAACATAAAAAACTGAATATACATATCCAAAAGGTTTTCAAAAAACAAACTCAGAGAGAAAGAAGAAAAAAAAAAAACAATCCCTGCCATGCACAATTTTTTGTTATTTATATACACTCATTTCAAAGAATTATATGCATTTCCATTTATGCACACAATATAATTTTCTATAAAGATTTTGGTGAACTATTTATGATACGCTTCATAAGCTATATCAGAATTACTTCGTAGCATTTCTAGCAGGAAAATTCCTTCTAGGTGGAAAAATAAGTCATCACAGTAAAGGAGCTACACAGTAAAGGATCACAGCAAATTTTAAATATTATCAAATAGTAGCATTTGCAAAGTTCTATAGTAAGTGCATAGTGAATAGGATTATTGCAAAAAAACACTTTGCTATCAAAATCAATTCTTGCTATGATTATGCTGTGATATTTATCAATAGTTATCACAATGCTTATTCTGCACCCAAGTTAATTAGTGACTATATATCTAAAATGCTACACATATCCAAATTTTATTCACATAATTTATGTCAATAAGACTAAGAATTGTGTTTACTTACAGTGTCAATAGCATCCATTAGATTAAGTAATTGCAATGCGACGTTGTCAAATAAAGCACCATCTACTTTATGACGAATCTGTAGCTTGAATAACAAAGAAAATATTTCTTTCACTACTGGTTTATTTGTCATTGTTTTTTCTGTGACAAGATTTTTCAGCCAGGAGAATACCTAAAAAACATATAATCACTGAACTTTCCTTTTCTGTAAACATATTTTATATTGTTACTTTAAAAATAACGTGAAAAGAAAATTATTTAAAAAAAAAAAAATTGCAACTGGTCAAATGATAACAATGAATTTTACAAAATCTATTATATAGAGAGAAAGTTATATAAAGCTTGGTTTGGGGATCTAACGTGTGAATTTTGTAGATCACCATTGAACCGACCAGACTACCACTAATAGATGCAGCTTTGATTAGCAGACTATTGTCCACAGATTTAACAATGCTTTTTTCTTAGGTTTTGGGATATAGACATTGTGTGCTGTCATTCTGGAAGGGCACACAATGTCAAAATAATTATTAGAATTATACATAAATAGAGTGGTGAAGCAAAGTGGGGACAGGAGCTATATTGAGGAGCTTCAGTTTTGTTTCCAGTTCCATGTCTCTACTAGGGTCTCTTAATTGATCCGTGTATTCTATTGTAGTTATTAAGTTTGTTTGCTATGTCTTCCTGAGTTTGGTTGTTTACACTTACAATATTTTCAAGGTATGAAAATGTATTTACTTGATCCATTAATTTTCCATTTATTACAATTTTGGCTCTCCTTTGTTTCTTGCCTTGTATTGTCATAATTTTTGTACTGCTCTATTCCTGGAGTATTCTTCAGCCACTTTTGTCAATTCAAAAATGGCTTTTTGTAAATTATCTTCAGAATCCATTATGATAGTTTGGTCATCCGCATACAAGATATCTTCTTTTCTTTTGTGATCTGTATTCCTTGTCCAACTTTCCTTCTCTAAGTATTTAATACACACGCTGAAGAGGATGTGTGATAATCCACGTCCCTACCTTAAGCCACTGTTGATTGATATTGCTGCCGACTTTTTTCCCTCTCGTAACAGTATTTTAATTCTTGAGTTCTTGTAGAGACTGTATTACATTGAACAACTGATTTGGAACTCTCTCATCATCAAGTATTTTTCAGAATTTCTGTCTATTAACTGTGTTGTAAGCCTTTTCATAATAAATATTATAAAAGTTGGTAGATTCCTTTCCCTTCTTTTGTCTATTAACAACTGTAATATTAAGATAGTGTCTTTAATGCTTTTACTCTTTCAGAATCCACATTGCTTTTCTCCCTTGAAATTCTCACATATTTCAGAGAGTCTGTTCCTCAGTATGCTTGCATGTAGCTTAGAAGCTGTTGATAGCAATGTAATGTCCTATAATTGTCATATATCTTCTTTGAGCCATTCTTGTGAATGTTAACAACTAAATCCTCTTGCCACTCTACTGGAATTGTTTTCTCTTGCAATACTTTGTTAAAAAATTCTAAAAACCTTTCTTTTAGCTCCTTTCTTCCATACGAGTTCTATGTTGACTTCATTTGGTCTGGGGCTTTTCCTATTTTTTGCTTTCCTTAATTATTATTAATTGTTTTAATATTAAATTTCCTCATTCATCAACACTTCCTTTTACAACCTTATTTGAATAAATAAATAAATAACCTATCTATCTATCTAGTGTGTGTGTGTGGTGTGTGTGTCTGTGTGTGTATATATATATATATAATTATAATAAATAAAGCTGGCTGTTAATATTAAAATAATAACATCCATGCTAAAATAGTTTTGTTTTTTATAAAAAGCATTTGTGTTTATTTTAAAGCAAATTTTTATGCAGAACTGGAAGGGGGGGGGGGGCAGATCGATGACACTATTGACCTGGTTACCAATTCTAGTAATGCCACTGTGTAATTGTCACAAATAAAAGACAGTGACTTGTGGTGGCATATTTATACTGCTATTTATGAATGAATTTATATTCCTTAATGTTTCTTGCTAATCCTGTTGAGAAACCAAATAGAGGTGCTACAACCCCATATATTTGCATTTTTGTAAACAGTAATGTAATATTGTAATGTTGCAATTTCTGCTCCACCTCAGCTTTTATTTTGAAAAGGTCAAATCCAACCAATTCAGGGAGTGCAATGAAAATGCAACCTATGCCATTTCTTTACATGTCTTATGCTTTATCAAAGAAAAAATTGAAGAAAAATTTCGAGCCATTTTTGAGAAAATTTTGAAAATATTATTGAGGCTACTTGTATAGTACTCCCTAGAATCAAAATATTGATTTTAAATTTAAGACACCCTGACATCAGTCTACATAGTTACAGAAAATTAATTTTGCTGAAAATCCTGCTTACGATTTCTTGTTTACAGATAGACATACATTTTGCTGACAGTGGATTTTTCAGTACCAAGGACCCATCAAATGTGAATTCTGATTACACAGCATGTTAGAGCAAGTAATTTACTACAGATAGAAACAAGATTTGTCCACATTGTGGGGTCCGTCAACAACAATTTTTCTATCAACAATTGTCGGCGTTTTACTCACAGCATTGTCAATACTTTCTCTTCACTGCATAAGTGGTAGGTAGTATAAAGGAGTAAAGCAGTAAAATGTGCAAAACTAAAGAGCATTAACAAATCTTAGGAATAAAACTGCACATTAGTTGTTATTATATGTGGACCAATCTCCT
The DNA here is from genome assembly GCA_017312745.1 of Gryllus bimaculatus. Lineage (NCBI taxonomy): Eukaryota > Metazoa > Arthropoda > Insecta > Orthoptera > Gryllidae > Gryllus > Gryllus bimaculatus. The sequence continues at coordinate 147,522 of BOPP01000194.1, read as the reverse complement.
TACTTTCAAACTGCTAATAATTTACCTGAGAAGCAGTTGAGTTATGAAGAGGCAAATGCAAAGAGAGCTGAGATAATAAGCTTGCAAAAAGCAATGGCAATTTTTTAAGTACAGGATCATTATCCGTTTCCTCAGCCTCCTCAAGAGAAACAACTAATCGCTTCTGCACACTTTTGATTGGCACATGTAGCTGTTTTCCAAGACCCTCAGAATATTTAACTCCTCCTGAAAAAATAGACATAAAGACAATTTCAATAATACTCTTTAATTTTAATATCTATCTTTGTTAAGTGATAGAAGATCATTCTGTATACAGATATAATAGGGATGTAGGGACTACATAGGGAACCTCATTCATGCTGCCTGCATTAACTGCTTTAATATGTTATTCGGAAAGACTCAAAACACATCTTCCACTCCAACAATAATCTTTACGAATATCACTGTTGATGTCCAATTTCATTAGCTTTGTTTCTCTTTCTTACAGAAAATTGTAAACAAATCTTATGTCATATTTTTAATAAATTGGAGATATGCTTTGTAGTGTAAATGTAATATTACAAGATTCAATTACATAAATACAGACAAAAGACAGCAAACTAGTGATATTATTTGCTGAAATTAAATTACAGTTTTGAACTCTAATCAATTGATCTACTGAATTAAGCTCTAACTTGACTGACTTACACTGACTTTTTGTTCTTCTCTGACAAGGTCTACAAGTACATCACTTGAGAAATGATGGTTTCAAATTAGGGGAATAGATAATGGAATAGATAATCTTCTGACTAGGGGAATAGATAATGGCAGAAATGTGTAAATTATGTATGTTATTTTGTTACATTGTAACTTAGATTAAAGCAAAGGCTCAGAATGTGTGTATGTGAGCATCACAAAAGATACTTTTGATAAATTTACAGAAATTGCGAAAATTGTGTTAAGAATTGTGTCAGTCATCCATTTTTTTATGGACCTGAACTTGAATTGACAATCTAGTTAGGAGGAAGAATTAACAAATGTAGATGAGTTAAAGACCCAAAGAGGAATGATTCTGTGCTAAATGTTTCATTGAAAATTTTTACCGAAAAAATACATTTTGCACCAGGATTGCTTTCCAATTTTACACATAAACAATTTTTGTATTGAAAGATTTTTGTTATGATACCAAAAATTAAAAATGTATTTTTGAATAAGACAGCACCGTCTTATTCAAAAAAATTCTTATTCTTATTCTAAGAAATGGAAACTCATCTCACAACCACAAAGAGTTACGAAACTAACACTGGTGGCCATATAAAGTCTAGATGTGAATAGAGCAATAACACCGACCCTTAATGAACAGTGAACAGGGCTGATGGGAGGTAAAGATTTTTGGCAAATTGATTTGCCTGCATGTCAGTGATCTATATTTAATGAACCCATTAAGAACCAAGTATTGAAATAAAAATAATGTATTAACGATATTATGTGTTTAATATTACACTAGATAGGATAAAAAATTAATTTATAATTTTTTTAAACCAATAGTCAATGTACAACGAAATATGCATGTGCAACTTTGGGACCTTAGGGTATATCAATTCATCTTAAGACATCTGAAAACAGTATGAATGGATATGAACATTGAATTTTTTTACATTTGTAAATTGTAGTACTGTTGCACGAACTGCATCTCCATCTGGCTTAAGTTTCACCCTTTATAATCATGTGCTCTACATCATGATGATGATTGTTTGATTAATTAATTGACTGATGATTCTGAGCACATCAACTAAGTTAATGGGGCTCATAAACGTAATGCACGTTTTTAGCGTGGGAGGTGGCGGTTATTTTCCCTTCTTGAATGGCAAGATCCGACACAGACCTACCTGTTTTCCCCAAGCACTAGCGGGTCACCGCCTCAACTAGAACCAGCTCTTAGCTCCCGGCCGGTCTCCCGGCAAGTGTTGTAGTGTAGTGCATGTACAAGTGCAAGTGGTGGAAGTGACAGATGAGGATAGGTCAAGAATGCGGAAGAGATGAACATGACACAGGCACTGCAGTAATAAATTTATGCCCCGAGCTACCTCTGCCTGTATCCATACATCGTCATTACGTAGTTCCTTACGTAGGGAAGTGTTTGTGGGTTGACCAAAATATAATTTTTCAGTCTCCTGTGTATTCATTTACTCATTATTGCATTCACTTCCTTTTCCACAGATTTAAGATTTCATTAGAGTCATGGCAAAGTATGAGCAAAATTATAGTTGTGACATGTTTTTTTCATTTGCAATATTATATGTTTTCCATGAGTTTCCATGATTTTCCATGACAATTGCACAGTCAACCAATTTTTCTTCTACTTCTTTGTCCGCCAGAAGATCATCTATATTTTCTTTCTGTCATTTTATCAAAATTAGGAGGGATTTGCAGAAATAAGATCAACATCTTCTTCCAGAAATAATTCTGCACTACCAGAGGCCTTTATTTTCTTCTATCATTCCCGAAAAAAGCAGAATTTTTTGTAGAAGATAAATAATTACACTAAGCATTGTTTATACAATGATGCAACAATGCACAATAAGATACTATCTCCAAGAGGAGATAATTATATCAAGAATGGAAATATTAGACAATAGTTGCATGTCTACTCCTCAAGGGTTATATTTCAACTGCATTTTTCCATCATGTTCAGACCAAATACCCCACTAATTCCAATGTTGCAACATTATTGTAAATTATCAATAATAAGCTATGTAAGGACTTATTTAAAAAATAAATATTCTGAAATGTCAGTCAGTTTGTCAAGTAATACACAGTAAAAAAAGTATTCTTCAATAATTATTTTAAAAATTAATATCGGTGGCGTAATTTACTACATAATCTCCCCAAGTTTCAAAATTCAACAAAGCCACATTTATGCTTGGATATGAATGCAAAACCTAATGGACCTAATGTTAGGACTTAATGGGTTAATGATGACTAAAGGCAGCTCCACACAATTGGCTTTCACTGAATAGCGAGCTACTGCTCATCCATCCCGAGCAACTGATGAGTTTGCCAAACGTTTGCTTCCTTTGATGTGTTCAAAAAACCAACAAATGTTGGGAGTGCGAGCATTGAACATTCATTGCTTGGCAAAGGACAAAAAACCCATCCACACTACTCAGGATTTGGCAAGCAATCGCTTGCCACTCATCAAATACCGAATGTGTGGAGCTGCTTTATGATGATTTGGAAAGATTGCCTGCCATACGTAGATATTGGCTTGTTTCGAAAACTCAAGAAGGTACCCAATGGAGTAATGAACAAAGTAACTTAATGTTATAAACACGCAATGAAAATATAAGCTGCTAATACAACTCATCACATCTATCACTGGCCGTTACTCTTCTTCTGTATTCTGATTGGTGAGGGTGAATGTAAAACTGAATAATTCCCAAGGAACAGTTCCAGTGATTATTGTTATTGATCAGTACCGTCTATCTAGTAATGCAGAAAAAATCTATCAATTATCTTTCTTTCTACAACATATGTGTTACATATAAAAACTTTATAATTTAATAACATTTTAGGAATAATCATAATAATTTTGGAATGAGAATTATAGTTTAACTTAGACTAAAAGCATACAGACCCATGTCCTCCAATAACTGGGGAAGCTGTGGTTCAAAATGAAGAATAACTGAAGCAAGCAGCTCATTGTAGCATTCCACAGCAAGAACAGTCATCAGAGGATCTTCTTCAAGTGGGCTGTCTACATCATCCTCCATGTGTAAGAATCGTTTGTAAATAATACTATAAAACAAGCAAACAAAATCCGTATCAATTTGACAAAACGTAAGTTTCACAAATTATAAATACATAAATTATAAATACAAGTTATACATACATTGCAAAATTCAAAATTGTACACTAAAACTTGTCAGCAAATCCAAAAAAAAAGTGAAAAAATGAATACCAATTTTTATGTTTAGGTTTCAAAGCAATAAAAAAATAAAGTAAGGTAAAACATCAGAAAGAAGAAAATTTGACAAATAGTAATGGTTGCTAAAAGAACAAAATCAATAAAAAAAATTACATATGGATGTAAATTAAAATATAAAAATAGCAAAGAATCATTTTCATAATATTTTGCAATGTTATGTTATACCTCCCAATCTGTGAGCAATAGTTGAACAATCCAGAATCCACTTGTAAATCAGTATATTTCATACTGTGGACCTGTTGAAGAAGCTGCAAAGTCACTTGTAATGCATAACGACAGAATTCACGTCGATTTTTTACAGGGCGTAAATCATCTTCTTGGGCCCATGGAACAGATTCCCTACAAAAGAGAACTGCAAATTAATTTAGTGAACAATATGTTTTGTAGTTTTTAAAAACATTCTTAAACTTAATGAAACATCTACAAGTGATAAAAACACAACAAAATGGTCTTATTGACAATACATACGAAAATAATGCTTCCAGCATTAACACAACAGACTTCAGATCCAAAACTGAAGCAGATTTTTTAAGTCCGATTGCTTTTTTCTTCATACCAGCCTTTTGTTCACTTATGGTGTCATTCATGGATTTGTTCCTTTTGGCTCGAGAAGATTTCTCTCCATTTTTACCAGGCTTTGCAGCATTCTGAGCAATAAAAAATAGGCTGAAATTTACTTCCCAAATTTGCTGACTTCACGAGTTGTTTTACATTTGTCATTTTTCACAAAAATTTTGCCAACTACATTGCTTAGCAAATACATGTGTCTTTCTGTGAACTTTCATAGAAACATTCTGACATCTGATGTACATATTACTACCACTATGCTATATTTAAATCTAGAATGGGAAAAACAAACAATAAATAACCTGACCTCTGGCAATGTCATGGAACCAAATATTAACCCTTTTGTGGTACTATGAAAATAACTATGTTTCAAGTACCATGGACAATTAGAAACCACCAGATTAAAAGGCATCATTCTGGAAATTATTTGTTGGAGTGCACATGGGCATGATCTCCATTACTACAATGGAAAGAACTGACATACATAATCCTACAGCAGTTTGTGAAAAAACAAGAAGTTTTTGCATATTTAGGATTAGAATTTATGCAATAAAAATACATTTTTCAAAAATTGTCCCAAATATTTCGCTCTTGAAACTTTTAAGTTACGGCTTTCTTATTATATTACATCTTATTAAGCTTCAATTTTTACTTTCTCGTGTATGTATGTCTTGTTACTTTGGGAGGAGAGTGAAACAGTCACAGAGTTTTTTATACATATGTATTTACCTTACTATACAATATTTACACTCCCCTGGAAACTACTGCTACACTCCACAGGACTGTGAATCTCTTTGAGGTGAGCCACCCCAGTCTGACACAGCCCCAGCGTGCTCCTGGCCTCGTGTATATTACTCCATATATATGTACGTGCTCAAGGAAGTAAATATAATATCATCTCTACTACTCTGATCATCAAGATTATAATTAATATTTTATTACTATTATTATTATTATTATTATTGGAGACAAAATTTAAAGTGGAGTTATCCAAGTATTCATAAAGAATTTTTCAGATTGATTAAATCAAATGAACACTTGCCTGTGACAATTGATAATTAACACAGTATTAAAACATGCTGAGGAAGTAAAATCACAAGCTATCTACGTCCATTGAAAAGGCTACTATTGCATCATCTGCCTGGATTTATTACCCAAAACATAAAGAAATTATCACTCCGTGCCACCAACCACAGTTTGTAGTTTTTATCCATAGATCTATTTCATGATTGTTGAATTTCAGCAGTACGACTAGGACTAGGAACTTCATACACACTTCTGTTATTGCTTATCGTAGGGGTCAAAATAGTGTGTGCTCTTTCTTGTATTGGTAACAGACACACATTTATTATTAATTAATTATTACCTGCACTAATGAAAGTATTAGAAAACAAATGAGAGATTTTAATGCTTGATTCAATTATCTGACAAGGAATTTATATCATTACCTTTCCAAAATCTAACAGCTTTGTATAGGAACGAAACAAACTAATGAGTTCTTGGTGATGATCCTTCTTGCTAATTGACCATGAAGCAAATGTGTATGCAATAAGTGCTTCATAGACTACAAGAGCTTGGTGATACACTTCATTAAGGCAGCGGCTTTCTGGCAGAATGTCATTCAAATCAACATCATCTACCTGCAGGAAGCAATTATTTAGTTTCAATATGTAGTTTAAGAAACAAAGGAAAACTAAAAAAGAAATCTTTGTAACTTACAAGTCCTAAATTTTCTGGTGTACACATAATCATTCGTTTGCAGAGCAGGTCCAAAATTTCTCTTACTTGGTTCACTGATTTATCATCTTCCAACTCTTCATTGCAACCAACTCTTGTAACAAATTGCTGGCAAAGGAACACCAGTTGGCCAATTGGTTCCTGATATAAAACACAAGAAATTAAGTAATTACTGCTAAAAAATGAATAACCGGGAACTCAGAGCATTACAACTTCCTGGGCTGAATTAAATTTCTTAGGATACTTGCCACATGTTAGAAGGATATTTATAAATACAAATGTTTTAAAATAATTTAGATTCCTTGTGCACATCAAGAAATTCTACAGTATCTTTTCATGTCTGCCTAATATATGGCCTAGTGCCCTAGGAAATTACATAACAGAATGTGTGGGCAACTAAACATTTAAGTAAAATGACAAACTATTAAATTGATGACCTGAACCACTTCTGTAATTCTTGCTGCAAAATTAACAAATAAAATAAATTAAATAGAAAGAATAAAATAATTCTTGCATGGCCTTAAACATTAAATTCATCATGGCTAATGAAAATAGTCATGTAAAGCAGAATACTAACCATCAATGTTACATCCATTTCCTTCACAGACAATGTTTTGTTAAAATCTAATGGTGGCTGGACAATTTCATCTGATTTATAATATTTTTGTAGTAGACTCAGTACGAAATCCACAGCATGTGGATAAATGTGAGGACTCTTTGAAACAGCTTCAAAAAGTCCTGGAAAATAAACAAATTACTTATTTATTTTTTTATCATAAGACTTGCACTTTCCCACTGTCTCATGTACAACACACAGTTCGGCAAGGAAGTTTGCTTAAAAATAAATAATCTACAAATGATAAGGATCACAAATACTTCAATAATTAATTGGCACTTCGTGCCTAATACTAAAATATCTAACAACATAGTTTAAGTGAAAGGTGTTTCAACAATTATGATTGAAATAAAACTGACAACACCTGTTACCTGTGTACAAAGCACTGCGAACTTCTGCTTGCTGGGTTGTGCATCTTTGAAGCACATTTATAACTTCCTTTCCAAAACTATCCCCCCATTCCAATGGTTCAGAATGCACCTGTAAAAATTATAATGCATAATTTCTTACAACGCATTTGCGAGAAAAAAATCAACCCCTTTACACTGGTCATTCACAGGTATTATTTTCAATAAGAGCAGTATTAATTATACAGAAAGCCAGGTAGCATGTTTCACATTTTTATATACTTAAGAGGTGAAAGTGAAAAAAAGTTCACATTCTGTTTTCAGAATTTACTAAACTTAATGAATTTGTAATTTTTTTTGGAAAAGTTATTATTTTTAATAAGTTATTATTCTGTACTAAATAACTATTATACTATAGTTATTATTTGAATATTTATTCAAAGGATTTCAAATTTTTATTGATTTATTTACATTTAGATGTAAAAAATAAAAATGATTACAAAAAGTTAAAACAACAGAAAAATGATTTCTTTTTTCATATAAGATCTTTTATAAAATTAAGAGAAGAAAGAATATTTAGCTGAATTAACTTCAAATTAATCCTGGATCTATGAAGAATTTTACTTGCTACAAGATTCAAAATTAAATAATTTTAACAGTTATCTTCTATATGACTCTTTTCTGGATTTTAGTATCATGCTGTGAATTTTGATCAGGGTATTTTAAGTTAAATCTGAATAAATTCAATAAATTTAAAAAGAGTAAATCATTGCAAAATTTTCTTCTGGTTGAACACACCTGAGATGAAGTACTTTGACTACACTGGGTGCTCTGGGTTGCAATGGCCAATGACTTCACATCCAAAGTCTTCAACATTAAGAGGAAGCCCTTCACTGCTGTCAATCGTATATGGACATTGCTAGAAATGTGATCAATAATAAAACACAAATTTGTAGTCAAAATATATGAATAACATTAAATAAATTATGGTGCAAAAGCTTCATAAAAATGCACCAAATGTGCACCACCTATTAGCACCAAATGTGACATTGCAGTCAAAGATCCTACTTTCCACACTTGCTCTTCACTCTTCAGTGCCAATCCTTATTTTTATCCATGAACATGAAAATGAAGATGAATGGTGAACTTTCATGAATTCAAGATCATAGACGCTTGCTACAGAAAAAGAAGCATTGTACATATCAGTGAAGACAATGATATAAGTTATACTTTTCTAAGTGAGAAGAGATACAATTTAGTAACATTATGCCCCCCCCCCCCATACTTTCATAATACGTAACTGGATTGCTGAATAAAAATGAAAATAATCCATTATGACTTGTACCATAAAGAATATATTATAAATAGATAAGGGATCCTTATTCACTTCAGATGTTTGGAAGAGTTGCACCTATAGAGAAAATGTCAATTCTTGGCGTAAATCCCTCCTTTAGAGTCACCTACAACTGGTGTTCATCAAATTATCACAGACTGAAAACCAAAATCCTTTTATTAAAGTAAGTGCATGTCTAACCTAAACAGTATTGCTAACTTCACAAATCACAGGGAAGTAACTCTATTTTCTTGCATTCCCTCGTATTGTGCATGTTCCAATGGAATACACTGCTAATGTGAATATTTTGATGTAAATTCTGTTCTGTTCTCCATTTAAGTAATGAATATTTCTTTTTGTTTACACATGCATATTTATATTGACTGTTTTTGTTCTGTCACAATATTTAAAAAATGTTTTTCAATAGGACAATAAAAGACATATTAAAACATATAAGAGAAAATAAAGTGTAAGGAGCTATTAAATAATTGGAACCTTTTTCTTAACAACCTCATTGTAATGAGAATATGAGTAAAAATTAGTAAGCAAAAAGCCCTCGCGAAATATGATATATCTTGTGATAGAAAAGGCACAATTAGTTCACAATATTGAAAAACGTAAGTAAAAAATAAAACTATTAATAAATTACAAAACATCACCACAGAATGGAGGTAAGATTCCTTAAGTCTCGTTAATTCTGATTCTTTTTACTTTCTTCCCGTTAATTCTTAAGAGGAAAAAGTAATATAATTGTGCAGCGGAAAACAGTGAACTTTTAACTGAAAAAACTCTCAATGCAACAAGAAAGTGGATAAAACGTGTTCCTATATATAGCAAATGTATTTTTCTAACATGTTGTGTATTTAAAATTCATATTTTGTGGGCGCTTTATACTAAAAAATCGATTGATAGCAAAACTATCTGTCTGGCAACGCTAGAGTCAAAATCGTTCAACCGATTTTCTCCAAAATTGCTATTTGCCGATCGAGCTGACTGACAATCCTTTGAATTTGAACCGGATATTTTGATTTTGGGGGATATTTTTCATGAAGCCTCAGCACTTTCTCAAAACTTGCTTTTTTTTTTCTTTAACTTTTTTCTGATAGAGCAAAGTTGCATAAAGAAATAGTGTAGGTTGTATGTTTGTTGCTGAGTTTTTGAAATGTTACAAAACTTCCAAATTTGTTTGCTGTCTCCTTACAACTACAACATGAAGATAATGTTTTTCCTCTTAATGAAATATATTAATCAAAAACAGATCTTCAAATAAGGTTGCGTTCAATTTTTTGAAAACATGGATAGTTGCATGAAAGTATGAGTATCGTGAAATATGTGAAATTTTTAAATTTTAAATAATTAGTATTTTCTCTAAGACTGCTCGCATATTTTTCTTTATTTTCTCCTTATTTGCAGCAAAAAATGGTAAAGAAAGTTGCTGGTCCCATTTTCAGCAACCTCTCAGTATTTACAAAATTTGCCAATTTAAATTTCTCGTGCTTCGTTTGACATGTTATCAGTTAGCAAAATGAGAGCATGGCGGTTTAAAATATTTAGAGTTCTTCTCATTGTTGGTGGTCATGATATCATATAATATAGATAATATCCTTATGGAAGGAAATAGTTTGAAGGAAGGTAATAAATTTAACTTATAACACAAACATTAAGTTTAGTTCAATGTATACATTTCTTCTACTTTCAAAAGTTTTGATTACAGAATATGGTATTAAAAAATCGGTAGCTCAATTTGATATACTAATCAAGGCAACCTTGGGTGAAATTGTTGTTATTTTTTGGTACAACATGCCTCAAATACAGTAACAGCTAATTTTATTCATTTCTGTTTCATTTATAAAAATAAGGAATGACACTGGAACTATCGAAATAAATGCAGACATGCACCACAGGTATTTCATTTGAATTGTACTTTTTTAAGAAAGTGCAATATTACAATATTATGTAACCATTTACAATAATGTGAGAAAGTAGGTGTGGTTGTAACACCTTTAGTTTAAACTTTCATACATATTAATATTATTCAATACTTGGAATTACCTACCTACTGTAAACAGCTTTTCTGAGAACAAGCATGAGACAGTCACGAATGGAAGGAAATGTACGTACAAGGGGCATCACACAAACTACCACTTGTTGTGACACTGATGCAGACTGCAACAATTGCTCAATCAGTTGTTTGAGATTTTCCTGGCATTCAGCCAACATAAGTGGGGTGCCTACAGACAGCTTCAACAGGGTATCTACAATGATTAACACCACTCATTATTTTCAAAATTATAACAATTTTACATTCTACAGGAACTGATCTAGACTGCTTCTTTGTACTACTGTTTTTCAGTAAGTTTTGAAAATCCCTGACAACTTAAAATTTGAGGTAGACTTGTTATCAACAGAGATGTACTAAAAGCATGTATCAGAGACCACAAAAAGAAAGGAACACACATTTGGTTATAGACAAGTATATGGCTACCTACCAATAAAAGAGGAGAAAGAAAGGCCAATTAAAATTAAAACTAAAAGGCTGTTAGCTTATACTTTGGATTATATGACTGATTGCATTATAAACCTAGATTGTTGTTCCAAAAATAGCAAGAGGTAATCATCCATGTAAAATAAAATCATTTTTTGAACATGAACCTCCACCTTGTTAGGATATGTAGGGCAAAGAGGTGTTTTTACAACGCAACATGTTATGAACTCATTGTTTTCTCCCAACAATGCTGTATTTCTCGATTTGACAACCAAATACACAATCACTAAATTTATTTAATACTCCACCCCCTGTAACAATTTTATGTAAGCAAAATTAATTAAGAGTCCATTCCAGGAAATTGAAAGGCTACCTGTAGAGAATGCATGAGTGTTAGTAACGAGCTAGCTTGAAGGTTTATTTAACACATTAAAGAAATAAACTATTTTCAGTTATTATTGCAAGTTTTGGTAACTTATGTTAAAAAGATTTCTTCTTTCTGACTGTACTTTCAAAAAGACTAAAGTAGAACATCAAAAGAAGAGGAAAGTGCAATAACAAGAAAATAATTACACAGAAACAACTATTCTACTGAAAGGTCTATTCCTCATAAGATATCCATAATTATATTGTTCTTGGGTTTATCAAATTTATCTAATCATTTTTACCCGTTTTTATCAATAAATTGCTAAACCATAAAGCAAGGAAGATGACATTATCATTTTTCTATGATTAAACTAAGAACACCACAGAGTATTATACTAACACATGGAGGATTAACTAGAAAGTTTACTGTGAACAGAAATACAAGCACATGCATATGTATCTGCCATGTATAGATGGTGAAAATGATAAATCACACTACATAAATTGCACATAATAAAAAATGTATTGTTTTCAACTTACCAACATATTGAGTAACGTGAGGTCCAATGATTATATGGTTGCAAATGAGTTGAACAACTGTTGGTGCAACATCATAGTATTTTTTAACTAAGCGACACAGAATTAGGCGTCCATATTTCCACACTTGTCGACCATGGCCAAGCTTTTGACGACTATCACCTTTCAGCAAAGCAAAAGCAAGCTTCACAAAGCCCTCTCTAATCATCTCACGTTCTCGACCACTGAAAATAATTATTTTCAATTTGCCTCTTTCTTGGAAATCAATCAACCAATTGCATTATGATAACAATCTACTTTCAGATGAAAATGATTCAAAAAATTATCACATCATTGTGACCATTCAACCAATTCCATCTCATAAACAATTAAAATGGGAAACTAAATCATCATATTGAAAATGATAACCAATCATTTTTCATGATTTCATTCCACATCCAATATCATAAATATTCCTATAAATTAATTAAGAACCCTTTCAGGATTATTAATTATCTCATCATATTATTGATTAATTCCTAATCAAAGATTAGATATGAAATTTACTAAATAATAAATTATATTCTGAATCTCTGATTGTGATTGTGAAGTCTAAGTTGAACATTCATTCTAGTTATGAGTGAATACATAAAACTGACTGTCCAGTCACCAATGTAATTAATGAAACCTGTATTATGTGATTACTGTTGGTTCCATGAAAAAAGTGTTTTTTTAGAGGGTGTTTGCTTCATGGGAGGAATCTTTGGTTTATTATATAAAATAACCAATTATTATTGAATATTGGATGTTTAGAAAAGGGCTTATTTCACTGTATTGAACATAATTAAATGTTTTTAGTATAAGAGCTAGAATCACAACAAATGAAGTTTGATGAAATTTCAGTTTACCTTTTTTCCTAAATACCTTTTTAAAAGTATTTACTATCTTTCTAAATTAATTTAAGCAATATATCTTCTGCTTCCTTTGGTTAAAATAAACGTAGACATCATTTCCCGTTTTAGTATTCCCAATAGTTGCCTACTGATACCAAACCTGTCTTTTCTTGTCACACTCGATATGTCATTTGGGTAAGCATTACACATAATATCTTCGGAGCCTCAAAACTTGCTTCTCTTGCACTTTTTCATACAATTAAAAAAGCATTAAACGGTGGATCTTGGGTAAGTGCTGGGTTCAGATTCCAGAAGCAATCCCAACATTCTTTGGGAAACAAGTCGATAACTCTGACATTCCAACATTACAGTTCCAGATGTTCCTCTATGAAGGTAAGGTAGGAAAGGAACTGTTAATTCACAGAAATAATGATAGACTACTTCTATATCAACTGTCACATCAGAAGAAATGAAACTGAAATATATTGAGCAGCTGTGATACCATATTAAAGGTCACAAAATATTGTGTCACGATTCCCAAAATTTCCTTGCCCCCCAATTTCTTTGCGGATTGAAGTTCAGGCACAGGACACTTTGCACAAATGCCATTTAAATGTCCATTTTCATATTAACTACTCAAAATTCAGTTAACAATTTTTCTTGAAGTGGTCTCTCAAGAGTGTAAATGCTGGGTTGGTTGGAGGTCAGGGAGAGGGGTTGTTTATTACATGATTTACATAGAATGTATGGGATTCAATATCTGTTCCAAGAAAAAAATAGTCTTTAAGAGGGTAGTCGTTTATTAGGGGAGTGGTCTTTCAAAGGGGTTTCACTGTATTGTAATCCCAAAATTGTATACACTTTTTCATACGTTAATTACATAAAGTTACATATTGTACTATACAGGAATATGTCATGTAATGTATCAATAAGATTGTATTCATAGAATTTATTGAACAATTGAAATATTACTTTTTATAAAATTTAATAGTAAATTACTATGACTAAAGTGGAATCGTTTGTGCCCAACATTTTCTTTCATCTTATAGAAATTTCTGGCTTATTCAGGTTTGCAGTAAAATGTCAATTCAGAAGAAACTACTGTTCAAAGATGGAATAGGTTGTACGAGTATTTTATGTCACCTAAGAACTACATGTCAAAGAAACAAAACATCTTAGGAGAGTTAAAGAAAATGACATACAAAAATGCAACACAAAGTCTAAGAACTTCATAAAATGTAAATTAAATATCTTTTTCAATATTTGTAGGAGCAGATGAATTTGTCTGATGATTTTAGGCTTTGACTATTCACCTAGGTCCTCATGAATATTGTGGTAACCATCTATAAAAACATTTCTTTTAACCACTCACTCTTGATTTTGTCTTTGGTTTTAGTGTCATACACTTGAAGTTTCCTAACTTTTCAATTTCTTTATCAAAACCTTGACAGAAGGGTTTGTTTGTTTGCGATCTTCAGTTAGTTTAATTTTCTCAGCAAGAGTTAATGTTTTCAACTTACTAGCTGACATCATTAGATTAACACAATACCTGCAACTTGTCAAAATGAACAACAGTAAAAGTTTAGATTCACTGAACCCAAAGGACGCATTGCAAGAACTGTGGAAGGATTGTTCTTTGCCTCTCTTTCCTTCACATAGGCTTGCGAAGGTTAGTGCTGTTACAAATAAACAGTGGGTTTCACATGGGGGAAATACAAAAGACAAGGCTAGTCGAGAAAGTGAATGGACGCAGCACTTAGTGTCGCTTTGTGCAATGTCGCCACACTTACAGTTCAATATTTAATTTCAAAATCCTATTTGTTTTCCCTCTTATCCAGAAATTATTAACACAGTAATTATTAAAAACGCTTTTCTGTTTCAGACTGATCCAGTGCACTTTGCATGGGAAAATAGTCTGTTCTGAGATTTTTTCTGTCGAAGGACGGTTTCTGCCTCCCTTTATTCTTCTCTGCTTGTCTAACCGTCTCTGCCCGTCACTCTCCATCACTGACCCTCTCTGTCCCTGCCCCCCTCTGTCTCGGTCTCTCTGTATATCCAGATATATACAAAGGGCACTAGGAAAGTTTTGCAATAAGACGCAACCGTAAGTCACAGGAGGCTGCTTGTCGCAGGGTGCTGAGACATGTTCATACTTGCACACTAGCTGCTGTGCCGCATCTGCGGGTATAGTTCTTCGGTGGCAGTGGCAGTTTGAAGTGCTTGCTATGACTTTGTGGTCTCGAAGTGAGATTCGGGCAGTTTTGCAGTATAACTATGCACGTGGTTTAAACGTAGACCAGAGCTTTGAAGAAATGACTTTTGCACTCAGAGATGTTTGTCCCATCGTACTACAACATTCAGGTGGTTCCAAAGGAGAAATTTCAGTTTGGAGGATGCTGAGAGCGGGCTGGGGAGGTGTCGGGAGATGTTAAATAGGTTTTCTAGGGTCAATCTCGGTATGTAAACAGCATTGTGACAGGTGACGAGACTTGGCTGTACTATTATGATGTGCCTACCAAGACTCAAAACAAAGTTTGGATTTTTGAAGATGAGGAGACACCCGTCGCTGTCCAAAAATCACGATCTGTAAAGAAGGAAATGATAGCTGTATTTTTCAAATCGAGTGGAATTGTGGAGCGTGTTATTTTGGTGACACAGAAGACAGTCTCAGCTACGCTGAACAGTGCCTGCCAAAAGTCATTCAATTGTTGAAGAACCTGCGGCCAAATTCAACTCGGTTCCTCCGTCATGACAATGCTCCAGCTCACCATGCCAAAGCCTGCACGGAATATTTGACCACTACAGGACTGAAACTTCTTGAGCACCCTCCTTACATCCCAAACCTTGCTCCTTGTGACTTTGCACTGCTCCCGCAAGTGAAAATGAAGCTGAAAGGAATGCTGTTTTCCAGTGATGAGGACTTGAGACAACGAGTGTGCCTTGCTCCCTAGTGAAACTTGGCAGAACACGTTTAGGGATTGGTTTCGGGGGATGGAAAGGTGCATTGAATGTGGCAGATATTACTTTGAAAATATTAAATAAATAAAGTTGTATTGCAAAACTTTCCTAGTACCCTTTGTACATATATACACACACCGAGCAAGGTGGCTCAATGCATAGTGTCCTGGAAACGCAATCAGGAGGTCTGGGTTCGATGCCCGGAAATGCCTTTCTGACCAGGATTTTCGTGGTTTCCCTCGATCACAAGGTGAATGCTGGGATAGTTCCAAAATCCCACGAACACCTTTCTCTACCCCACCTAAAATCTGTCTCTGTCTCTTTCTGTCTGTTTGTCTTTCTCTTCCTCCCCGTCTCTCTCACTCACTTACGTGTACAGTCTGTCTGTATGTGTGTGTGTGCCTCTCTCCATCACTCTTTGTCTCCTTGTGTCTCAGTCTGTCGCATGTGCCCATCCGGTTCTTCAGGGCATCGCCTTGCGTCACATGGCAATCCAACAATGAAACCCGGGTGAAGCACAATTGAATCAAAATTGTATTAAAACGAAGCACAATTTTGTTCTGCAGTGCCATCTAGTAAAGTTACAACAAACTTAACAGCACGTAAACCTTTTGTGTGAAAAAACACATAGGCATTGTTCACATGTCAGAGTTTACTGCTTTTATATCCACTTTTATATATATAGATTAGTCCTATTAATGTAGTGAATGTTTTATCTCAGGAGGTTCTGCACTGGATGGTACTATATGTTGCCGACATCTCGGCTTGCAAGGTATTTCACCTCCAGGTATCTCCCACCAACAGAGCACTGCCCCAGTCAGGACAAGCTATAAGCTACTGACATGTGTTGTAGAGTAGTGTATGTGTGTAAAGGAAGAAGGGGGAACAAGGATGAGAAAGGGACAATCTCAGGCAATGCATGGGCTGCTTGTCAGGGTTCTTCCCCAGAATATACCTGACAGAGATTGGAGCAGTGGCAGTACATTCAGGCCCAGAAGGTCTGCAATGTGGGCAGGCCCACTTTTTAGGGGATATTTTTTATAACTCAAGGTACTAACACAACTTGTTTTACTGAACACGTTTCCAAAGGGGGCTTGGATAAATGTTTTATGGGTGGGTCCACACTCATTTTGTTACACTACTAGATTGGAGAAACCACATTACACAACTCTTGGACACAGACTCCCAGAGCAGCTGGTCTCTAAAAGTGTCAAATATCTACCAATGGCAGGACTCAAACCTAGGACTTCCCAGTCAGACAACAATAATGCTGGTTCTGAGCTAACTCAGCTGGTTTTGTTAGTGTGTGTTTGTTGTGATGTAATTGGAAATGTCAATACTAGCAAATGAAGTTTGTATTCCTTTATCAGTTCATTTTAAATCTTCAGACTGTGCACAGTCTCCCAACTTTTGCCATACACAGCAAGGCTGATATTGACAGCTAGATATCGAAAGCTAACTCTCTAAATAAATATATAAAGTAGCCGAAGATGACTTCTTTTATTTTTCATTTAATAATTCAACAATACTACATCAGAAATCCCACTTTTTTGTGTGCATTTATCGTGATTAAAGTTTTTAATGAATATTTTGATACATAAAATTGGAAGTTTGGTTTTTTATTTGAAATAACTTAAAAAATCATTTAAACATTTCAATGAATTTTGTGCTTTCTCACCAAGGTTTTTAAAGAAACCCGAGTGGCTTGTTATTTTGAAATGGGCACAATTTAGCTAACCTTTTTACAGTAATTGTTATTTTTTAAATGGAAAAAAGTCCTAGTGAACTGAGCACAACTATTAAATAAGTCATCATATTCAATAATTATTTCAGATCTTACCTGCTTTCAATTATTTGTGTGATAAGCCTTTCAAGATCACACCCAGAAGGAATGATATTCTGCAACCAGGCTGAATGTTCTTTTCGTTTGTCTTCTACCAAAACACGAGCTACAGCACTTCTTATGACATCAAATACCTGTCCAACAAGATCTTATTTCACAAAATTCTAATAGAGAAAAATATTTGAATTCATTCATTAAAAAAAAAAAAAAAAAAAAAAAAAAAAAAAAAAAAAAAAAAAAAAAAAGCTTTTAGTCTCTATACACAGGTTGGTTTTCTTATTTTATTCTTTATTTAATGTATTCTTCTATTGATAAAGAATGTCTACATGTAATTCATTCTCGCCTGCTTTTCTACACATTGGAGCAAGTAAATAACTGTTTGTGAAGGATAGCTCAGAGTAGTTTCTTTTTATGGCACGAGGGAATTTTCCTAATCCCAGTCATCCTAAACAGTTCCCTATATACCTTCAGCTTGCTAATTAAAACAAAATATTATCCAATTAAACTGATCAAAACAAAATGCATCCCAAATGAGCATTAAAACCTAATTACAATTCACCCTTTCAGTTTCTAAAGCACCTATAATTCTCACTTTGCTAACTTACGGCAGATCACAAACAAAGATTGAGAAAAATGATTTTACCGGATCTTCATAGCATGTCACAAATGATATTGACAAGAAGACTGTGAAGAAAAACGGATTAAGGCAGAACTCTGGAGCAGTGACTGTACTCTTCAAGCTATTAAGTAGATCTTTGATGTTGGCATTTCCAACATTAGCAGCCTGATTGATGTAGAATAAAATTGTGCTCTCTGCTCGCATCAATTCATGTCTTGATCCTGCAGAGAGAATTATTACGCACTATTAATTCACTGCATATTAAATCCTAGCCTCTTCTCCAACTTTTTTCCTATCAAATAATACAACTGCACAGAGAAAAAAATCCAAATTTTACAATTTTACATATCAAATATCAATACATTTACCAAGTACATCTTCTGAAATGAAATCGCCCGAGTTTGATTCTTGAGCTCCACAACGGATACGGTTATACAGACCACGTGTGAAATATTGTTGTAAATGAAGAAAAAGAGGGAGACCATGTTGCTGTTTGGTCAACAATAATAACTGATGAACCAATGGTGGCAGTGATGCAGGTTCTAGTTTCTCTATTCCTTGGCAAAGTTTGAACACAACCTGAAGATGTTCATCTGGAGCTAACTGCATATCACTGCCAAAAAGCATATGAACACATAACAAAATAAAAAAAAAAAATAAAAATGGAGAGAGAGAGGTAATTCATGTTCTATAAAAATATGGATTATAAACAACAGATATGAACTGATTCAATAAATGAAAGAATAATTCAATATGAACTGATTCAACTTGGGACCATACACAACTGGTTTGAGTTTAATAAATCTTAAAACATCTGAATCTTCACATTAATTTATGCAATATAGGATATTTATAAAATATGGTATCATTTAAATAAAAAAAATATGTTTCTTAATACATTAGATTAAACCACTGATATGACTGCAAATTCCATTTCAATCTTTGACCATTAACAGTTCTTCAGTACTGTTAATTTGTTGAATGAAAACAAAAGTTACCTATTTTTTGTAACATAAAATAATGATATACATGGCAAGATTCTTTGGAATTCATATCATTCTTATTTCTGGATCTGTCAACAAGTTAACAAGAACACACGGACATATTTATAGCAAATTAAAATGACATAATGCCACTGGCACTCACGTGAACATTCCTGCCACTGAAGTGATAATATTAGGATTCCAAGTTGTATTACACAGAGTATTGATTATTTGTCGTCTGTATTCACAGCCAGACATTTCAGTACCTGAAAGTTCCACTTTTGACAAATCACTTAATAAATTCAAAAGATTTGGCAATAACACCTTCCACCTGTAAAATGTTCCTTCAGCTAAAGGTTTATGCAAAACTGAAAAGCACAATATGCACATAAATGATGACTACACATATAAAATTACATTACAATACGTACGCCATGTATTTTTGTTCTGATTGCTGTATACTATCCACACACCACTGTGTGAGTCGAACCATTTGAGATGGACTAAGCCAAATCATTTCACAAGATAAACAATCTATAATTTTATTGGCTTCACTAGTACTCATATTCTTTTCTAGCATAGTTTCTAGTACGTGCAGAATCAACTGAAGAAGTTGAAAGAGAAAAAAGCATGTAGTGTTTTTAATTTTCATAGATCATTATAAGTGAAATAAAACTTACCTTTGGTCTTTTGACTTGTGCTGAACCAGTTTTTGGCAATCCCATCAATGTGTAATTGATTATTTGGAAAGCATCAATATGACCCAACTTACTACTAAATAATTTTTTTAGCTGTAAAAATATTACACAGATTTTACAATATATGAGAGAAATCCCATTCATGCAGCTGTACTCAAAGAAAAGTTCAGAAGCATAAATTTCTTCTGAATGGTACAATTTCTCATTAGTCAGATACCCAAGAATTCAAGGTTAGAACATACTCACCACCTTCAAATCTGTGTTGTCAAGAACAGACCCGAGCTTTTTAAAATCTCTCTCCTTCCCATGAGCAACGACTGCTTCTTCTAATTCCTTCATTACTGCGATAATTTGTCAAATCACATCCACATAATGCTGAACCTATCCTGTGAATAGTTCACCTTCCTGTTGGAACCTGTTCACTCTCAAGCGCAATCAAAAGTTTACCGCGCAATATCGAACACAGCAAAGCCAACTTCACTGAAACACTACAAGTATATCTAATTATGACAAAAATCAAAAGCTATTATTTAAAAAGTGTCCACTGAATATTTAGAAAGTAAACTTGTTTAAGTATGACTTTATGGGTGACTACTTCATATTTTATCGTCCTATTTCTATGTTCTAAAATCGAAGTTGCTCTTGCAATTAGACGTCGGTGGTTGGTATTCATTGTAGTTATGAGAATGTAAATCCAGCGTAATGTTTAATTTTAGTTATTTCGAGACTGTAGAAGCCTTTACTTTAATATAAATTAAAAACAATAATAATTTCTGGACACATATATTGACTTATCTACTATTAAGGTGGTAAAATATTAACGGGATACTTTGCGAGAATCAGCCTTTGGGGAGGGTGAATAGTTGCCATAACAGCCAGCGGCTGAGTCAGTTAGTGCAGTGCGAAGTGGCACCATCGCCACGGGAGGATCAAGTTTTGTGGGTGCAATTATTGGGTAAGTCAAAAGTTTTATTGGAGAGAAGCATATTTTGGAATTTTTATTCAAGTTGCTGAATGAAGTGAACTACTTTAATTATAATTCGGAGGTCGAATTCACTTCGGCTTGACAAACAGTGCCAGGGGTGTGTCACTTGCCGTATAGAGCGGGTGCATTACCTCGTCTGCTCAGGTGCTTGCCTGGAGTAACACAGAGTGTGCCAGTTAATAGGTGCTTCAGTATTTTACAGCCTATGCAAGTTAAAGTATCTTTGTGCTTTTATCCAGCTTCACTACGATTGATTCGAAAATTCTTTTTTTCGGCGCCATTTGCAAGCATGCCGCACAGCGGTGGAGGTGGAATCGATGGATTTGTAATAACTGCTGTGATATCTGCGTTGCGGGCGACGTGAGGTACATTTGGATACGGTGCGATTACTCCGACGTGAAGTTTGTGCAGTGAATCTCTTTGGGGAGGTGTTTCTTTCAGAAGCTTTGAATCCCGTTGGAGCTATTCCCCCTCTGCCGGCTTTTACCGTGTGTAGGTTTACTCCCTGCGTGTGTGTCCAGTGCACCAGAGTCCGCCGGGCATTGCCGCAGTCCTGACGGGCGAGACTGTCAGTGTTGGTAGTGGTCAAAGCTGAGTGAGCGTCCAGTGCCAGATATATCAATCAGCAATAGTGCTTGCAGTGGTGAATGGCGTTTCATTCAAACAATTCAAGGAGGTGGTGCATACAATTTTGTTCATCCTAAGTGAAATCATACTTGTCGCATTTACGCCAAATATCTACCATCTAAATATTTCCCAGGTTAGTTACGCTTATTTTCATATTTTGGGATTCTCCGTAGTGCATTGTCCGAACTGCGATCAGTCCTGCCCTGAGAAAAATTACGACTGCTGGTTGTCTAATGCAACCGTGTCGTAATAGTGAGACTTTCCCCATTGTCATTTGCTTCGCGATGTTCTGGTTGTAGGCATGACCAAGGTGAGGTTCACGCGGTGTGAATTGTCTGCACAGGGCGTTCGCATGGACAACAGTTTCGGAGGACAGGTGGGCAAGGCAGCATTGTTCCTTGGTCTTTGACTAGTGGGCGTAGATGCTTCTGGTTGGGCAGGGCGGGGACGTTGCAGAGGCCGTCAAGGCGTTCCCATCTCCGGCCATTTGACTGAAAGATGCGTTCCCAGAAAATCGAATTTCACCAGTTATGAACCTGTCCAATTTATAGTTATACAACTTTTGTTTAAACGAGTATGCATTACTAGTACGCGATAATGAGTAGCAGTGAGTCATTTGGTCAATGACCGCACCCAAATACCGGTTTTCTTCGATAATGAGAAGCTCCATATTCTACCACCTTTTTTATCTCTCGAATTCGCCAGCATCTCTTACAGCGTTGGAGGAAACTGGTTGTAAATTATTAAGTGCACACCAAATTAGATACCTGAAGATGTAGAGAATTAGGATTTGCTATTTCTTTCACAGTCAACGAAATTCTGATCTTTTACATCCATTACAATATCTGATCCTTTACATTCAACCCAATACAATACGACGGTCCTGAAACAAGCCACAGGGCGAATCATTAATATCAATAAATCTGAAAGTTCACGGATTTTGTGTATGGTTTTCAACTGTTTAACAATACATGTTTATAAAAGATAACAACGCTGACTTCAGCTTCGTAAAGTCTTGTCCGAAGGAAGGCAATTCGTTTACTCATTCGATTTATTTTACTAGCATAAAAGGAACATGGTTACTTCAAGGGACGTCTGTTCTCGTAATTTCCAATTATGAACATTTTTTTAAATATATGGGCAGACCTCATTTCTTTGCAGCAATTTTGCTTTCTTATTTTTATACAGTTAGATGCATGTCATTTTCCAACCAAAATAAGCCGCTCGCAGGGTTTCCCTTGAGGTGGGCGTGGAAGTGTGACAAGTGAAAGGACCAAAGTGCATCGCCCGATGCCGGTGAAACCAGTTGCAGCCGCAGCAGCTGCGGGCGGCACGGAGGGATAATCTCGGGAAGCCGTTTATGGGAGGGCTGTTTGTCGGAGGCTCAGCCAACGCCCCACTGACAACCGGAGCGGCAGTCCCTGTTTTCGATACAAAAAGCTTCCCCGGCGGCGGGTCCGGGGTCTCTGGTACCGCGTGTTCTGAGCTGGGCGGGGCCCGCTCGCCCGCGTGGAACGTGTCCACCCGCCCCCTCGGGAGATTACTTGCACAGGACGACTTCCCTTGCGCAGAACGAGCAGGGGTGGATTAGTGCAGAAAGTGTGCAATAACGTGGTGAGGGCCCCAGCTGAATAATTTTTTGAAAACAAAATTGTATGTTAACCTCCCGTTTTGTTAATGTTTAATTTAAGAAGTTAATTTTTGTATCTTCTAATTTTGATAAGATTTATGTTCAGTGTTGTAGTAATAATAATAATAAATCATAATAAGGGGCCGAGTTTTGCTTAGGGTCATCTATAATATCAGACAGGACCTTAGAACGTGCCCTGCTGATTGGTAGCCGTATGTTTTTATAAGCCTCTTTTTTGAGGCTACTGAAGAAATAAATAAACCGGGTATGTCCCATTTTATATTGCCGAACAAAATTATAATCATTGCAGTAATTCTAAATTTGTTTTCAAGACTGTACGTGAGGGCATTCTAATCAGTAAACGCCAAACTGAACGTAGAGAAATTTTCTTAAAGGAAATTCTCTGAAAAGAATTTTGTAATTAGTATCCTGTTTGTTCTGTTAAAATGTTTTTATCTGTTATCTCTTGCGTATAGTGTTCAGGTTTTGCGTTATCCATAAGTGTTTTTGTTTTCTGACAATTTCACATGTTATTCACCTTGGATATGCGAAGCGATAATACAGAAATTATACTATGGAATACACATGTACTCATAGGACATTTTTGGACTGAATGTTCTGCTTCTGAACAAAACATTTATTAATAAGATGTTTAAACAAATTGTATTGCACAAACGTGTTTTATAGAAGACGAATAAGATATAATTTCCAATTCAACACAAAAAAGTTTAAAGTTCTGCCTTTGATGGTTTAAAAAACGTTATTGAAAAGAGTGAGAGTGCATTATCAAGATTACAAATCAGCGGTTTTCAGTCGTGCGTCTTTTCTCTTGATTCATCACTCCGCGTAAAAATGATTTCAATTTTTTTTTTTTTCATCTCCGAGAATGCTTGATGGCCTGTGATGGTAAGAAAGGTTCCAAACCTTCTGAAGAACATACGTGAACTTCGACCCGTCAATTCTCGTTCTTGGACATCGTAAGGAGTTATTTCTTACTCCTAGTTTTTGTTCAGTTACTTCAACAAATTGTTCCGGGCTAACGTATATTAAGTCTTTGCTTTTGCCTCTTCGTTGCCAGTGATTTCTAATCCATTTTGGAACTAGCATGTTTACATCTTATTATCAAATACGGCGAAATCGCATACTTTTTTCCACCTAGGAGTTGAAAATTAGATCTGTATTGGTCTTGTGTTAAAGAAAATCTCGTAAACGCGCTTTAAACTGCGGTAATTCGTGTCGTATTATATTTAGTACCGTCACCATCTCTCAATTCTGAAGTCTTATTGTAGAGAGCCGTTGACATTGCCTTCCACAATAACTTAATATTTTGATTGCGAGCTAAAAGTTACTCACAAAGCGCACATAAGTTTCAAAACATTGTTCAGAATGTTCAAATCTCTCACGTGTGTTAATACTTTTTAAAACCGGAGAGAGAAGAGCTAATTATTGCTGAAAATCGTGGTTTGGAATTACATTTTTAAAAAGGAGTTCCGTTCAATTGCCATCTTCCTTTCATCGCTGCCTCGACAATATTTCTGTTTCCGTTCCATTTCCCGTCCAACAATGTACTGAGTGCGAGCATTTGAAGCGCGACTGAGGCTGCGGCGGCCGCCGGAGCGCAGCAGCACTGCGCCGGGGTCGCCCTCTGCCTCTCCCCGCTCCCCCCGTGTTGACTCGCTGCCCGGCCGATGAGGTCATCGGTGAAAGCTGCCTCTGCACGATCGCCCGTCGGCCGTTGGGCGCTCGCCCGGGCTCGGGTTGCAACGTCGCTCGCGCCGCCCGCGCCGCCCCTCACCCCCCGCTCGGCCCCGCTTGGCCCCGCTCCTCCCCGCGCCGGGCGGGCCGTCGCTTCCTGGCCGCCCCGCGTCGCTCCTCGGCGCCCCGCCGCCCACGCGTTGCTGCGGTCTGCACCTCCCGCCCCACCCCTCTCCGCCGCTGCGCCTTGCACGCCATCCCGTCCGCATTGCCATCGACTGCATGCTCCCCGCCCCGCACCCGGACCTTGCCAGGCCGGCAGGCGCTGAATTGTTTTAAAAGTTGAAACAACCATGCTTTTCCAAAGGGTGGTAGATACATTTTTGTCATCTAGTAAATTGTGTTGGGATTTGAACATGACAAATAAACTATTTAAATGCAGAGAACTGAAAATCTTTGAAAAACAAATCTTTTTTGCAGGAATCTGTTTAATGTTAATTCATCTTGAAACTCACATTTATGGCTTAACTCTTTCACCGATTGTGTAGTTGTTCAGGAATGTTAGAATTTTGTTCTAATTTTGTTCAGGAGTCTTTTCATCTTCATCTAATTTCGTTGCTACGACGATTAAAACGAACGTGTGCCTTTGGCATTTGCATTGTTTATGTTTAGTATAGTGATGGGAGTTTTGTTTTAAAATGTCTGTCAAAGAAAAAGATCGAACATGCATACTATAATATAAACATTCTAATATAATACTGTCCTTATAACAAATGAGACTATCAACACTCGTACATATTCTACGACGATTCTGTAGAGTTAGTATTTTAGGGTCGTGATGGATGTGGTGTAACTTCCCCCTCCGAAGCAAGTCGTAATTCGAGGTTTCGTTTGTCTCCCGAAGAATGAATTTAATATGAATTATTCATCATCCTTCAACAGGAACGAGGTCCCTTCTGCGCAGTGAGCTCGCTCCCAATACAAATCGAACCGCTTCCCAGCGTGGACCAGCCCCAGGCTCCTTGCTTCTTTCGCCGCCTGCACCGTTTCCTGTCGCTATCGCTTCACACTCTTCCCCGCCTCCTATCTGCCATGCCCTTCGGTGCCCTTGCTGCCTGCGCCTCTCACCCGGACCCCGAACTGTGTCGGTCGCAGCGCCCGGATCGCTTCCAGGATGGCCAACCGACAGGGAGAGGAGATTCGAGAGTGTTGGGAAGTAATGCGCTGGACTTAGAAAGTTGCTACAGGTCAGAAAATGTGTTGCTATTTGGATCAATGGTTGTGTTTTTCAGTCGTATTGTACCGCTTTGAACGTGATTTTTGCAACGGCATGAGAACAAATATAAGATCAAGGTTGTTAGTGCTCTTCGAAAACAAACCTACCTTTCATTGTTGTGCGTACCGGAATAATCAGGTTATATGGTAAGGGAAAGTATTAAAATTTAACGAATTTGATGTCGAAAGTTTCAGGAATGGCGCGTGGTAATATGCAAACTTAAGATTTTCGAGTTGGCCACACTGCACTCCTTCGTCCCTCGTCGCCTCTACACACTGCCCTAGCCCTTTGCGTTGCGTTCATGACACCCACGCGCAGCTCCCTAGTCTGTTTCTCTTCATGCAACACCCACTTGCCAGCCCCCCCCGGAAAAAACCCAGCGCCGCATCCACCCTGCCTCTGTGTTTGTGAGGTGGTGCATTCATCGCAGCCCCGTGTGCGCGGAGCGGAGCGGCGTCGGACGACCTGCATTGTCCTGGTCATTATCTGCCCTCGTGTGGCTGGACTGCCCCCCCCCTCCCTTTCCCTTTCGGGCCCCGCTCCGCCTCGCGCCGCGCCGCGCTGGGCCCTGAGCGTGACGCATTGCGCCGTTCGTCTCTGCCGCCGCCTGCGTTAGCGCGGCCCGCGGTGGACGTGAGGCTCCGCTGAGCTCCTCCTTACGTCATTTTTCTCGCATGGGGACCTCGCACCGCGAACACACTCGGCCGAAGGATTGCCAGAGCTCTGGTAGAAAGAGTACAAACTGCATTTCGTTGTTGGGAATGTTTTATATTTGATTTTATGGTCTACGTAAAAATTTGTTCCAACGTGTAATGATCGCCGATTTTCAAGCATTTTCAGATAAAACTGTGCCATCTTGGAGTGTTATTAATATGTGAAACGCTGCGCGTATCCTAAACCTAACAGGAAAAAGGATATTTTTTTGTGTTTAAAAGGTGATTGAAGAAAATACGTTGATCACGAAAATGGACTGGGTCGGTAAAAATGGAATCGTTTATACTTCATATCAGAACGTTATCCCAACGCGTTCGCACGAATACTCTCCTCGAAAATCATATTAGCAGAAAAGTTAAACTTTCACCTTTGTTCTTTTCATCCGAAATTAATCTTGTGTTAGTATCGAATAAGCAGAAATTAAAGAATACTCGCTTCAAGGTGTTAAAAATAACCTGTAAGTACATCTGAAGTTTCTCAATGCTCTCGCCCCTGCCATGAGCGTTTCCATCTGCACACGCTATCAAAGAACGACCCTACATTTAGGCACCTCTCGTGTCATCGCCCGCGTGTTTTATGTGTCGGCTACGGAAAAGGGGACTGACGCGATTTGGCCCGCGTGCAACTTCTGTTTGGCCACGAATCGCGACCATCAGACTCGGCGGCTTGCATCACTTTCTGGCAAGGCCGCGGATTATAAAATCACAGAGCATATAAATATTGTTTAGTTTTTGATTCGAGAAAATGTTTGTTCGGGGACCCTGCTTGACCCGTAGCGAATCGGTTGTTTTCGGTTGCCGGTCCGCCGGCGGTGCGTCGACCCCTTCCCCGCGACCCGTCTCTTCCCCCGCGCGCACTGCGTCACTCGAAGCTGCGTCACCCGGCAGCCCCGCTTCTCACCGGAGCCAGTTTTAGTCCACTCGGCCGGCATATCGGAAGCTGTAGCTGCTGCAGTTGCTAGACTACACCCCCCCCCCGCGAAGTTAGTCTATTCTTGATTTCAGACTGCTCGAACCCAAAATCGATTGTTGTTTTTGAAGGATTTTTTTGTTGCCGCGTATCGTCTGATTGATTGGGCCAATATTCTTATGTGACGTATGCTTACATTTATTTTGATAGTGTGAATGTCGTAGGCTGTGTAAAGTACTTATAAATTGAATACGGCGATCACAAAGACTTTTCGATTTTGTTTCTAAAGGATTGACTTATTTCCTTGTGTGGTGTTTAAATTTGCCTTCGTGTCTCGTACCATGTCTTGTGCTTTATAAAATTTCTAAAAAAAACAATATGGCTCCGTTTTGTTGATTTTTTTTACCCATTATTTTATTTTAAGCTAGGTGAAGTATAGTGGGGTGATATTTTAAAACCTTTTTCTTGCCTTCATTAAATTAACGTGACGTTAAGCTGTTATTATTGTCTGTGCCTTGTGGGGCGCTTTACCATGTCTTGTAGTATTGTTGAATTTTTAAAACGCGATGAAGTGTAGCCTGAATTTTCCACGAATGGAGACTCAGAGGTATGGTAATTCATTTCTCTGGATTGATTGTGTGGGGTTGCTTCTTGGTTCCCCTTCAGGCTGGGATTGCAAACTACTGAATATGAGAAGTAAATACACATTCGACGCAAACTAGTGTAGTAAGAACTGACTCTTACGCTTCGCAAAGTTTCAGTATTTGTTTGCTATATTTGTTACCTTTTCCGGACGTTGCAAAAACTATTATATGCAGATAATACAATAATTGTGTTAAAATCAGCTTTAGCTATAACAAATTAGTTTCGGTTCATATTAGTTATTCTTCCAATTAATAACGTAGTGTGGTATTAAAATATTTGACCTCAAATGTTTCGATGTGTTAAGTTTTTGAATCGGATAAGAGGATTCATATTACCCTAATATTCGAACATTGCCTTCCCAATACGTGCGCTTCGGTAACGATTTATTCGCACCTCGAAAACTTATGGCGGAGCGCGTACGTTGACGTTTGCGCACGTGTGTCAGGTGACACAGAAGCCAGCAAAAACAAGCCGAGTCCCACTGTTTGCGCTTTTAACTCGCGCCCTCGCTTTCACCGCTCGGCGGCGGCGCCACCACTGCCTCCATCCGCTCTCCGTCTGCCCGACTCGCTTCCGGTCCCGGTGGCCCCTCTCACCCGGCCCTTCCTCGCCCACTCTCGCAGCCTTTTCCTTAGCGCACCGAGGCTCTCCTAGGTGCGGTCTCCCCTTGGTACAGTCTGTTCTCGGTACCTCTTCGTCCACTCCGCGTCAACTCCTGGGCGGTCATTTGGGGGGGAAGGGGGTCATAGATTTATGTTAAATAGTAAACAAATCCGTTATATTGTATAGTTTTGTAGAGTATATATGATGGCATGAAATATTACTTTTAAGTAATTACGTAATTGTAACAAATATTAAAATACATTTTTGCCAAATAAAAGGAAGTAACAAACCAAAACTCTAGGCCTTTTAGGGGGGAGGCATGGCCCCCGTGTACCACCCCCTCCCTTGGATCCGCCACTGGTCCCTCCTGAGCCCATCCTTTCGGCCGGGTGTTCATAGACTGCTTCTCTCTCTTCTTTCTCTTGGTGCTCCGTTGTCTGATCAGGTCCTTCAGGGTACACCTCGTAGTGTCTTCCCACGTATCCACTCTCGATCACCTTTCTATTTTCACTCCATCCATACCCCATTAGCACCGCCTCTCGACGCGTTATCCTTCGAGCACTGTCCACTGCCATCAGCTTCGGATCTTTTCCGAGACTATTGTCGCCAACGCTATCTCAGTCTTATTGTCCATTCTCCATCTGGTCGGAATCTTCTCAAAGGCCTCCAGCATCCATTTTGTCACCTTCCCGTCACCTCCATCCGCGCTGCAGGGAAGTGCTTCCGGGTGCTCTCTCCCCCACGGCCTTTTGGATGCGCTCGGACATCCCTTCAACCGCTCTGCATTAGCTCCAGGCTCACCATCTCCCCTGGACCTGGACCTCGTTCTCTCTCCGTGCACCTGCCCCGAAACCTTTCCAAGCGCACACATGCTGGCGCTCGAGGGATTTTCCACACATTCTCAATCATTTTTCCACTCACGCCACACGTGGCTGTACTCTGATCCTCTATTCATATCCGAAAGCCATATTGGTTTTTTAGTAATTTTATGTAGCACGAGACATGCAAGATACGAAGACACATTTATGCGTCATACACGGAAATAAGTCGAACCTTTAGAAACAAAATCGAAAACGCCTTGTGTCCGCCGTATTCGATTTTTAAGTACTTTGCAAAGCCTACGACATCACGCTATTAAGAAAGAAATGTAAGCATTCGTCACTACTGATTGGTTTTGCTCTAAGTCCCTTTCTGACTCGCCTCCCCAAAATAGTGATTTGACTATAACAGGAAAAACATCGATGTTTTAAAGTTGGTTTAGGAACATCTATTCCTGCACAACAAAATTTAATTTGACAGTGGTCGTGCTTATTAAATTATAATTGAAATTTAAGTCATTCAAGTTATACAACGCCCTTCTATGTGCGAAATACAGAAAAGACCAAAGAAATACCAGGCCATCAGAATCAATTTAAGGAATGTTGAATGTGCCATCTGCTGGCTGAAGATGGAACAAATGTTGTCCGTTTGGTTGGAAGACAGCCAATGGTTCCATCAATTATTTCATATTTTACCTTTACAAAAATGGGGGTATCTTTAATCCTCGAACAAAACATTAAACACAAAATATAAAATCCTAAATAACGAAGTTCAAAAAACCTCTGTTTCAATACATCAATTTTTAAAACCGATATTTTGATAGAAAAGTCTGTTTTGAAAAAGTCGACATCGATGTCGTATCTCTGCCCGAAGAATCGCCACGTGTGATCCGGACGCTCTCTCTCATGGCTCTGTCCTCTCCCCCTGAACCACTTCCGGGAGCACCCTCGCCGGCGCTGGAGGTCGTTTCCCTCTCGAGGTGCACCCTGTCCCAGAACTTGCACTGCCACTCGCGCTTTCGCCACGCCAGGTTACTCCGTGACGCTAGTCTTTATTTCGAGACCGCTTTGTGTCGGCCTCGTGGCCGAGGCGTTTGCTTTCATGTGCTGGTGCGCGTCTGGAGGTTAGGGGCCTGGAAACTAATGGATCGGTATTTTCTAGCACTGTTGCACGTTAGCAAACTGTTATAAGATTAAATGATCAAACTAAACAAGTAAGATTTAGTTTATTCCCGTCGTGGAACTTGTGCATTCAGTAGGCTTAATTTTAAAACATTCCTAACTGTAGTGAAGTTTGCCTGAATTTACAGAAGGTATTAATGGCAAATTATCCTTGGCTGGAGCGCATAAAAAAATTTCCTGAAAAATTCAAAATACTTTATTTTTTAAATTTTTGTGTAAACAGATATATTGATTCCTACGGAAAGGAATGATAATGAGACTTCGTGTGAGAAGAATTCGTCTGTCTCGGTTCTGGAAATATTCCGTCTCGGATCTGGAACGTTGAAGATTGCCGAACTTAAACTATAATAATAATAATAATAATAATAATAATAATAATAATAGTTAATAATAATAATAAATAAATAAATAAAACAAACTCCCAGCGAGAATCAGACGAGTCTTTCAACCCAATTGCGCTGGTAGAATCCTGAGTGTTCACTGGTCGGAGTCCGAATTCTGACGCATCGATACTTCGAGTCCTTGGCCTCTGCACTCAGCGCTTTGTCACCGGTCGTTGAATACCCCTTGTCGGATCTGTCAATACAGAGGATTTGTCATACGAACAAAACGCCTCTCGGTTTGTGGTTAGTGTTGATACCTCTGAAACCCCCCAGAGACCGCTTCGGATATCTGGGAGTAGAACGTGTCAGCGTGTGATAAGAGGATTTAATCTGAAAAGCACTGTTTCTTGCATCGGGCCACAGCCCAACTTTTCCCATCCTAATACATTTGAAGTTTAGTTTGAAAGATTGAAGAAATTCTACATAATATTTTGTTCTAAAGTTGAATCGACAAAATGGATATGGAGCAACTGCATTGATGATCAAAATATGTTTGACTCTATATAAAATAATTGAAAGTATTATTACATACAGTTACATTACTACGGAGTGCATCTTTGTTCTTGAACTTCGTAAACAAGCATTTGTCTATGCCTAAAAGATAAATCTTGTGAACGGGAAGGCGTTTTCTGGGTAGCACAGGTTGGGAAATCCTGTAGTACTTTTTAGTACTCAGTTCCTTTGAATTCACCTATAATTGGGTATCGTTTATAGTGTTTCCCAATTAAAGCACATTGCAAACTTAAATGCAAAAAATGTGCAATATGCCCGCGACATGAAACACTAAACTAAATTTCAAATAATAATAGTAGTAATTATTAGCCAATCCAGGTAGCCGTGATTGCTAAGGCAGTAGTGCCTTAACGGTCTTAGTGCGAAGGATCGTGGGTTCGAATCTGGCCTCGGAGTTGTGTGCTTGTCTGTATCTTTGTGATTGTTCATTCGCCCTTAATCATCTCATACATCACGATTCATCATCTCATCCGTCATTATCCCTCCAGAGCTAAGAACCCTAGGGGGTAAAAAAGGATTCGGCATACAAGTGGTGATTCCCCCGAAAAAGGTCACGTGCACTTCTCCCCGGGAAAGAGACTGGCCCTCGGTTGGTACAAGTGGCGCGTTCGCGAGGTCCTAGAATGGCCAATTCGCGATCAAAAATGTAGTTATTTTTGATTTTGTGAAATTGCATTACGCAACGAACCTGTTCAACATTTTAACCCTGACGTCAGGTTTATGTAGGGGCACCCTTGCGTACGGCCCCGCCCCCTGTCTCGAACGCAAGAAGATCGTGGTGGCACTTGGGTATCTAAGCCCGCTGTCGCCGAGCGCGTTCCCACACCGCCTGGGCGGGACCGTGGCGAGGCAGGCAGGGCCGGCGCGCAGCTGGGCGTTGGCTCGTCGGTGATAAGCCGCCGCCTTGTCTCGCTGGGCTCGCTGGCGCGTCTCTGGCGGTGCCTCATGACGCGTCAACGGCCGTTCGAGTGCTACTGCCGTGACGTGGTGGCAGATCAGAGCGGGCAGGTGCAGGGCTTTTGTTTCGAAGCAGTCAGAGGGATGGAAGCTATTTTTAAGGGAAAAACGTTTTTAATGAGAAAAGTGACTTAAAAATGTATATTTAAAATAGAAATGGTGTTTTGTAGTCATACTTTTATGTTAGAGGTTGAAAACTTCAAATGAAAAATTTAAACGATTCGTGAAGTAGCAGTTACTTATTCAGAAAAACATCATTACTTCTGTTTTTCTTTTAATTATCACCAGGCTAGATTTTCTAGAGTTTTCAAGTGTGTATGGTCTCTTTTACGTATGTGAAAAGGGTATATTTGCAAAAAAATTATTTGGTAGATAGAAGAATATAGTTTCCACTGGTAAATGATTTGCCACAAATTGCTCCCTAAGCCTACGTTTTCTTTTATATTATTTGTTAATTTGTTCTCCTTACGACTCATCCGCATTATCTGAAGCGTCAAGATATGAATTTCCTCCTTGCTTTGCGTTCTTTCCCTTCCAACTAAGACCCTTGTGTTGCAGCATCAAAGGCCTCTGCCAGAGGCCCATACACCGTCAAGCGCCATTTGAAATCGTGAACACGTCGCGTCGCCGCCGCAATGTTGCTACAATCTGTTCCATTCAGGGGATACTTCGTCACTAGTCTAATAGCTGGATCGAATTTAGCTTTTGTGTGGCGAATTTTAGCGGCTGCTCGTGGTAGTTTTCCGTGGATTCTCCAATCAAGACGAGGCTAATGCTGGATCAGGATCATATTAATCGGGCTACGGATGGAATGGTATCTTGCTTTCCTTTTCCCTGAATCCTGTAGTCATAAAAACTCATGTTGGGAGAGCGGGGGGGAACTTGCATTTTGGAGCTTGTCCCGAGTGGGGGCGGTGTCCCGCTCTAGGGGATACCTGGAAAGAGGAATTCTCGGCTATCCGGGAGACGCCGCGTCGAGATAGCCGAGAATTCATGGATTCGAGCCGCGGAAGCTTACGTACACATCTGGAAAGAGGAAACCCTACGAGCCGACGTATTGGTCGTCGCCGAATTTAAGAAGGGGAGGAGCACAGCCATCCGTTCCATCTTCACGGGACTAACGTATTTGACGTGCCCGGAAACAAAACAATCGATGAGGCGGTGACGACGTATTTACGGCCGCTGCAAGGTAGGCTCGCCAGCCCGCTCACCCGTGTGTACCCACCGATTGTCAGGTTCGCGTGGCGATGGCGACGCTGGGCGCGGTCGCGTCACGTGATGGCACGCTGGCTTCGTCGCTGACGCTGCCGGCGACGCGTGCACGCCGATGAGGGGGGAGGGGGCATTTAAACCCGGCCGATGAACCAGCCGGGAACCGTTACTCAAACCCAAATAAATACAAAACATTTGTCAGAATGGAGGAAATGGAGTCTCCGGAATGTGTTGGCCGGGCCGGAAGCAAATACACTTGTGTTGATTTACGAGCACGTTTCTTTTAAATGCGCTGGCAATATGTTTTTGGGAGTGATGTCATTTATTGAATCGAAAGAAATTATCATTGTCTTATTTTGAGTAATTTCATAGATAATCCATTAATTTGAAAATCTCCTATTTAAAAATTTTTGATTTTAAATTTATGTTAATGTCAAAGAACAACCAATTTGATGCCAGGTGTTCACGCGTTATGGGAGTGTTGAAAATCTGACATCTAGTGAGAAGTGTACGATGCGTTTTAAAATTCTTTATTCTCGGAAAAAGCTAAATTAGTAGACCGCAGACTTTCATTCGTGCTATTTTTTTAAAGAGCGGCTGCGTAGCGTGGAACTGATCAATTGTAGTCGTGAATAACCTGCGACATGTACCATAGACAGTAATTGAAAATCTCCTATACAGTGAACTACGCAGTTATTGTAAAAAAAAATTAAAAAAATACAACCTATTGGACGCATGGAAATGAATCTTTCTACGCGCTTTGTCGAGCTCCGGAATCCTCATTACGATTACCTCTTGCGTTGGGTTTTGTTCTACAAATCTTGAATACATTGAAGTGAAGAATCAACAGTTCAGTTCATTGATCCGTGTTTTATTCTAAAATTCATTATCCACTTCCTGAAGTATCACCGAAGTATCTCTGTAATCACTTCACCTATTAGGAAGTTTGTGCACCCTATAGCGGACAGCACTATCTTGGAACTTCTGCGCAAGCGCAGAAGCAACGCACTTACGTGATGCGAAACTTGAACTGCGCATGAGCAGAATATTCGATAATGCTTCAACATTCGAGGGTGCACACTCCCTATTATGACTACGTCTCATTTTTTCTCTGCGACCGTCTTGATGCATTCACTCGCCGTCGCCCTCGTGCGTTGCACATTCTGGTCGCAAGTGCCGCGCGACGCGACGGGACGCGCGCGTGGTCGGGTGCCCCAGTCGTCGTCGGCGGCGGCGGCGGCGCTTCGCGCTGGGTGCGGCCGTCACGTGACCGCGAGGCGTCTTCGCTGCCGGCGGCGCGGGGCGAGGGCATTTAAACGCGGGTAATTCGGGACGCGGAAGGCGGCGGCGGCGGC
Organism: Gryllus bimaculatus; assembly: GCA_017312745.1. Lineage (NCBI taxonomy): Eukaryota > Metazoa > Arthropoda > Insecta > Orthoptera > Gryllidae > Gryllus > Gryllus bimaculatus. The sequence continues at coordinate 112,090 of BOPP01000194.1, read as the reverse complement.
GCGGTGGGGCGTAGGCGGCCGCGTGCCAGCGCGCCTCCCGACGCCGACGCCTGTTGCGAACTTCCGGCAGAGGCCGCCCGGCGCCCGCCGGCGCCCGTCGACGCCCGTTGACACCATGCCGCGCCGCGAAGCGGTCAATTGCTGCTACCATACGAGATTCTGATAGCGTCGCGTGACAATTGAAAGAGAACTTGCTCGTTTCCATTTCTGTTGGTTTTTTTGTTTTACGTATTAGTGTTTTCGTAAGACGCTCGATATGAAATGCCCGGGTGACGCTGTGTCGAAGACTGAGGTGCCGACGTTTCAACAATCCTATCGTGGGCTTCTTTACGGCCTGTAGTGAAGAAGACCAGGATATGTTGGAATCGTCGGCGCCTCAACCTTCGAAGCTGCGTCACCCGGACATCTTTCAGACGCTTCTTCATCACGCTGCCCAATATTGTTGAAAATATGGTTCTGTGTTATTACATATAGGAAAACCTTCGAATATCGTATATTCAATTCTGATGATTCAATTTTTCAAGAATGTGAATATTTCCACATTCTTGAAAAATTGTTCATGGAGAAACGCCAGTTTGGAAGTAACATCAGTATTCTCCACAAATGTGAGCACGTTTGTAATTGAGAGCGTAGGCTTCCGCGCCCAGAGTCAATTTTTAATTGGCTGTCCGGGTGACGCCGCGTCCATGGCAAAGGTGCCGACGTTTCGGTCGCCATTCTGTCACCTTCCTGGGTATTACGCCCTGATCCTTATTCCGCCACCTTATTCTCCATACGTCCGACTCAATCCATAGCATTATGCCGCAAGGAAGGTCGCAGAATGGCGACCGAAACGTCGGCACCTTTGCCATGGACGCGGCGTCACCCGGACAGCCAATTAAATAAGTTAGTGATTTTCCAAAACCTCGTCTCCTGTGTCTCTACCACAGGTCGATTATCCAGGTCTCTCCTTCGATTAATTCATTATCTGGATCTGCATTGAGGTTCTGTAGCTGATACGCATGTTCGACTGCACATACTCCAAAGTTGTGATTGTCAACTGGACCCCCCTCAACCATCGGTTTGCCGTCGGGCAGCCAGTTTTAACTTCCTCTGCGTCGTTCATAGTTGCCATACAGTTCTGTGTCGGTGACAAGTGTGTGGTCTTGGATAGTTCGATAGAATTCGATTGTGCCACTCGTTCAAGGCGCAAGGGCCCCAACTCGCCAACTTGTCGAGCGGAAGGAAAGTTTGGAACAAAACATACGTAAAAACACTTTGAATAAACTCCGATAGAGAAAACAAGGAAATTTTTGGGATGTGCCTATTATAGTTCTTATTCTTGGCAGAGTTTATAAGGGTGCGCCACATCTTTCTCCTCCATCTCAGTCTCTTTCCAGTCACCTGCCGCATCACTTTCCTCGCTCTTTCAATGCCAGTTTCCTACGACGATTCGATTTACCTCTTCCTCCTGTTCGTCGAATGGAACTCTTTAACTCTTGTTCTTATAATGATAATCTTTCATTTCATTACTCTTTCTTTATTGTGCGAAAAGCGTGAATGTAACAGATATATAAAAATTTGTAAAAGTCATAGAATTCTGTACTGGAGGCAACTGCACTGTATAGGAATGATAGTAGATACCATACAAAACGTATTACGTTAGATTCTTCACTAAACTCTCATAGAGAGTCCAGTATTGTTTCGTTTCAATTCACACTTGCACACTTGAGATGAAGTCGAAAGCCCTCGAGCTCATCATAAACTTCGTCAGCCAGTCGTTGGTGGAGCTCTTTCCCACTGCGGTCGAGCTCATGTGGTCGATGGGGAGATACAGCCAAGAATATCTCGTGCATGTGGTTCCACACTCTTTAGATATGAAGAGTCAACGCGGTTCTCGCGGTATCACTCATCAACGAATGACGAGACGTTGGGAACAGTGGCGTGACACTGTTGAGTGCGAAAGTGAAAGTTTTCTTTGTTGAAATGTGAACCAAGTTAAATGCTAGGTTCACTTGCAGATGAGTGCTTACATTAGTAAGATGTTCTTGGCCACTTAATAATTATTAGGTGGAATGTGTAAACCTTTTGAAATATAACTAATGTTACATAATGAAGGAAATTAAAATTAAATGCATTTATCTGCATAATTTACCTGAAAGAGGTCACAGCGGAAAAAATCGGAAAAGAGTACCTGCTGGAACCAAATTGTGCGTTGGAGGTTATGTACGGTCTAATTGTTAGCAGCGAAACCATGCCTTTAAATGATCGGGAAAAGACAGTCGGGAAATAAGGATTTCCTTCAGAGATGAAATGAGCAAATGTCCAATTTAAAGATTGTGACTTTTGACAGATGAACCAAACACGGTTATCCAATTGTGTTACGTTTCAATTTTTATTTTAGGTATCGAAACTCCCGGATGGATAATCGCCCCAGCTGATCTGTCACAAGTCACTATATTTACATCGGACAATACAATAGTATGGTGCATTCTAAGGTGTGTTAATTACGGCGTAACAGGTGAAGTTAGCGAGGTGCAGTAAGGACGGTGCTTGGAGTACGAGGAGGAATGCGTTTTTAGTTGCGGAATTGCTGTGAAAACTTAATAGTTTCCTCATTGTCATTACTCTAATAATTATTTAAACTGTAAATAAATGTTGTCCTTTGAAGACAGTCGTAAATGTAAAACAGTTCTCGATAGCCAATTCTTTTGAAACTGAAACACCTTCTTAAGACTTCTGTGTGGGGTACTGTGCAATTTCAGTTTTCACGAAGATGTGTACATAATACAGATCGGAGATTATTCTAATAATGCTGAATTTTTTTTTTCTTTGACTCATCATAGCTTTCATGACAACGTGGTATGAATGGAAGAACATTTGTCAATGACTATCCGCTGTATGAAACAATTAAAATAGGATTTTTTCCCCCTTTAGGACCACTTTTAAAATTCGTTTTCATTCCGACACGAATTGTATGTTCAATAGGTGCTTTGTGTCAACATAGCGAGGAGATGCACAATAGCCTGTGAGTTCTTACAAAAATCTGTAATATGACACATTGAAACAAAACATTTTGAATTTTTCCTCCCAAAATTTGTCTCTGGATCCGCCCCTGAAGTAATGAAATATTGTGCGTCACATACTCAACATCCACAGAATATTCACCCTAAATATTTTGCAAATATGTTGCAATGTATCTTTCACATCTCAACTATGTCTTTTCTCTCCATCTTCTCTTCTTTTCATATCTCCATGTTCCTCCCCTCCATGCGTGTCGGGTGGTGCACCTCTCTGCCTGGCGTTTTGGGGGTGGTGGTGGAATGAATGGCGGAGTCGCCCGGCGTGTAAACGTGCTGCAAATCCGTTTTGTTCATCACAAATTCCACTTGGATCAGACGGGAATCGAACCTAGGAGCCAGGTCTTGGTGGCGGACGTTACTAACCACTACACTACGGGTCGCCTCAAAATGTATTTTTACCATTGCGTAGTTGCATCAAATTAATATCTTCTGGCCGCTTACAAAGTCATCCACACTAGGGTATGGTGGTATATGGTCCGTGAATATGTATTACCTACTCTGTTGGAAGATAAACGAACTCGTACCTGTGTCGTATAATAGTTAGCCTTAGGTATTCCTAAAGTGAATGTTCTGAAATAAAGTGAATGCCAAGTGTACTTCAGAGAAATATCCCTTCGCCACCATTACTGTTTAAAACTTCGTTTGTTCACGGCTCCTGTAGAGAATCACGTGATCTTCACGCAAGCTTACGCACCTCGCATTCGAAACTTAGACTAAAAGAAAATTATTATTATTTTCGAAAATAATGTAAATATGTTTGTCAAAAGAATTTTTAATGAAGCCCACTTTGCACGACCTGCCCTAATTTCAATTATTGTTGTGCACTATATTTTCATAGGATGAGATCGCATGGGGAAATGACGAAGTCACACACACAAAAACAAAAGTAAATCTAAAACCATTTTTGGAATTAAGGTCATTTTATGAAGAAAAAAAGAAATTAGTCTATGCAATTAGTTTATGTTAAGCTTTATTGCACGAGTACGTGTTTTGAAAACGAACGACTGTAGAAGCGAGTTTTCAAATTTGTACGAATGTAATAAAGCAACATTATAAACGAATTGCATACTATATTTTTACGTATAACAGCATTACACATTTATAAGAGAATCAATCTTAGTTTTGCGAAACAACTTCCCTGTGATGACTCTGTGACATTGTGCGAGTAAACGGTGGTCGGGTGTTCCGTTTAGCTGTACGTCCCCCTGAATCTCCCGCTACGATTGGCTGAATGTGTGATGACGCAATCATTCTTGACATAAAACCTAATACGTCATCATTTGTGCCGTAAAATGCTCGATTATGAACGATTTCTTACAACAGAAAATATACTTTTTTATACTGCTGGAGAACAAACAAAATCTTTAGATTCAGCTGACTAAATGAATTATGTGTGCAGTTGTGTAATAAACGCCCATCTAGCTTCAACGAACCGAATACCTGTCGGGCCATTTCTCACCAACTGCATGTATGAAGCGAACAGGAATGTATTGGCTGCGAATGAGTATTTCTTTTTTTCTCAAAAGGACATGAACAACGGTGTATTAGAACCACCTTCAGTTGCGTTGCTAGCAGTGGCTGTCACTTGCCGTGGGTGCATCGTCCGCTCCAGAAGCCAGCGCCGGTCAGTTGGCGCCTGGACCACTCGGCCGCAAGGGTGGGCACCGCGCTCTCGAGCAAGGTTGCCAGGTGTGCGCCGGGGCAGTGCTCGGCTTTTAACGGGATCGCAGTGCATCCAGAAGATGGGGGGCCGGTCGCGCCACTTTTTAGTTTCGTGGAGAACCCGCTAGAGGAGCGGGCAACTTTTTTTTTCTTTCTTTCTAGAAGGTCGTCTAAATAAAGTTGCGCGTATACACATATTTACCGCGCAAGAAGTATTTTATTGGTAAACCTGTTCGTTGCTGCTGATGAAGATTGTAAATGGTAGTGGTGTGTGTAACAGGAAATAATTCACTGTTCATACGATAAAAATAACCTCAGCAACTGTTTCTATTTTCTCCATTAATATAGGGTTAACTATAGAGAAACTATTCCTTTTTGTAAGGAAAGAAAGAAATGAAAGGAAGAGCTATTTCTTTGTTTGATTTTGATGTGTACAAAAGAATAAATATAATCTGCTATAATGACGAGACTACTTCGATATTTTGGTTAATAAATTTATATTTCTCCGAGCAGTAGATTGGACGTAAGTTTTTGCGCAGTTCTTCGTAATTGTGTGATGTCCCGTTTTCTGAAAACAATGAAATTACTCGTTTTTTATCAGTATCTTACTACTTTAAAGTAAAAAATAAGCGGAGCACGAAAAAATTACTTAGTAACGGTATTGTGAATCATAAATGCGTATATCTGCCACGCTTCATCTTGGATCGTGGGACTAAAGCAGCGAAAAACGAAAGTCATTGCAAATTATCTACAAATGCGATCGCATCAGAGATGGGCAGCATCCGGAACTTGGAGATGCTTTGTGGAAGACCGAGGTGTTCAGAAAGGTGAAAGTTTTCGTTCAATGGAGGCAAAGCTCGGCTCATCTTACCTTATTTCCTCGGAGTTCGGAGAAAGCGTGTACAGAGCTTATCTGAGAGAATCTCATTCGAATTTACCAAAGAACAGCAACGGAAAAATCTTGCTATTTTTACCCCTCTCGTAACATTTTTCACAATTACGTTCGTACACTTTCTTCTAAATTCTTGACAAACTTACAAGCATCAGAGGAGTAAGATGTTCAATAATGAGATTATAATCTAATAAAATTCAATTGCCCGCGGATGTAAATGGATTGTCAGGAAATTTTGTTTATATTTTCTTGGGAATTTTTTCTTTTACGGTAAATTTCCCTTTTCAGTCTCATATATTTAAAATTGTTTTACTGTTGCTGATGGAACAAGATAAGGCAAGCCCCATGATAGCGGAAGTAAACTAGGTTCCTGTGTTATTTTCATTAATGCAATATGCTTAATTCCACGAAGTATGTGAAAAGTATTGAAAAACCGATGCGAAATCAGTTTTTATTTTTGCTAAGAAATGGCATTAAATGTCCACGGAAATGTCCCAGTTTAGTTTATTGGTCATACTTTTAAGGATACCATGCAATAATAGTTTCGACAACCTATGCGCAGTAAATTTGGTTCGTGTAATTTTCTTTCGCGTCTTTCTCGCCCCCGTTTGGAAATCCCACGAATGTTGTGCAATCGAGGTTTTGCTTCTAGAAGGTCTCGTGGGCATTGCGGTGGAGAAATCTCTTAATCTGCTGTCGCTTTTCGAGTTACAAAACTGCAGGCACCGGACGTAGCACAACGAGGAACAAGGAAAACGAACGAGACAGTTTAAAAGCGCATACATATGTAAACTCTTTTTGTTCCGCTGCTTATGTCACGGATGACTCGAGATCTTTACTCGTGGGAAGTTGGAGTAGTAGTTAACAGTTGAGCATCGCGCAGTGGATTTTACGAGGCTTTCTTATCTAATACTCCGTCTGACTGTGACTGAATGATGGGAGGAATTATTGATGATTTCATTATTTTTATTTTGACGTGAACGAAAGTATAAATACAATCTGCTTTAATGAAGAGACTTCGATATTTTGGTTAATAAATGTCAGTTTCGCTCAACAGTCTATTGGGCGTAAGAATGTTTTTTGCGCAGTTCTCCATAATTCCTGTGTGATGTTCCATTTTCTGGACACAGTAAAATTACTACTTTTTAAAATGAGCATCTTACTACCTTAACGTAGTAACGATTTAACCCCACGACTTTGGCATAGTATATTTGTTATTTCTTAAATAGTTCCCATTCTATTCGCACTTAGATGTAGCAGCTGTTGAACTCCTATGGATCTATTTATTTGTAGATTGTAGAGAGGGGTGGTGTGTAGTGAAACGGAATATGCGGCAAATGTTAGCGCAATGGAAAACGGAATTTAGAGATTGCCAGAAGTGGGTTTCACAGAACGTTTCCGGTCTGTTTCCACTCAGAGCTCCTGCACCTCAGCGCAGTCTCGCGGTCAAGCATGCGTGCAGAAATTCCGATGTCGAAAAACTGCGAGCTGTCTGTTTCCAGTTTCTCCAAGAGTCGAAGAGAGAACGAGCATTCTTCTACTCTTGCGTTCTTTGGGTATCTTGATTTCCGCTCTTTCAATCTTGATCAAATGGATTTGGTTTTTGTTAAGATCCTTCAAAAATAATGCGGAAATTTGTGACAGTTTAAAAAATATAGAAGCTAGTGTGGTAACGAATTTCGCGTACTAGAATTATCTTCAATTATATAGAATAATTTCTCCATTCTGAAAGATCTAGAAATAGAAAGTGTTTGGACTAAGAAGAAATGTCATAGAAACATTATTTCAGCTTCCTCGTAGGAGAGCAATTAGTCATTCAACTGCCTCAGAGATTAACATGTCCGTAGCGGTACTATCGAATTAAGTGCTAAAGTATAATGCCTTTTTGTAGCATTTTCCTCTCATTTTCCTAATAATCCTATCATCCTCTAATTAAACTAATTAATTTAAAATGCTGAGATGCAGTTTCTGCATGATAGTGCACTCTTTTATACGATTGCGAGGCACTGAATCGCACAGCGTCTGGTTTCTCCGCACCAAGCGAGCTCGAGTTCCCAGCCGCCTCGTATTTCGCTTCTTCCTCGCCTCTTCCTTGACCACGACCGCACCTCTGCGAAGCTCTTATGGCGGCGTTAAACAAATTCAACGCAACGTAAACTGAATATAAAACGTCTACTGTGCTTTTTCGTACCGTGCCTACACCTCCGCGCGTGCGCACTCCAACGCTTCGTCTCCCCTTTTTTTTTTTTGTATCTTCTCTCAGCCTTCGCCTTAGCGGTGACTGGCGTGGGCGACCGCGACTGTGGATGGAGGCTCAGAAAGCCTCCACCTGCGGGAATTGAAATGCGCAGTCTTCCCACTCCTTTTCTGGGGGGGGGGGGGCTGCATATTGCGTTTTCTTTGTTTTGTTCAAAACCGTTCACTCGGAGCCGATGAGAAGGGACTTCAAAACCGTTTTCCCTGGAGCTTTAATTTATGTGATGAACAGGTCTCGGATTCTGATGACCTAAAAGATGTTTGAAAAGTTACCTATTAAATGGCAGAAACGTTAGGGGAAAATGACTTATATTATGACTTAAAAAAGAAAGGGAAAATCGCGTAAATGAAAAAACTCTAACTAAAAAAAATGTTTATTTATTAAAAGTATTTTGCAATTTAAAATAAAATGTATTTGTATGAAATTGTATTTAATAATATAATGAATATAATGAAATTATATTTGTCTTCAGGAAATGTAATATTCAATCGAATCTCTCAACGTCAGTTTTGAAAGTTCGGGGAAGTTACCGAAGGTCCGTGTAATTTTGAGAGTTAGAAAAACGGTCCACTGCAGTAGTGAATTTCGTCATGAACCAAGGACACGCGGTTTTTGCTTCAGTGCGTCATTGTAGTCATAAAGCATTCACTGGCAAAAAACACAAAATGCGTAAAAATGATGCAGATCATGAAAAACGACCTAACAATTCTAAAATGACAAAAAAAGACCTATCACCTACACGTCGTGATAAACATTCGTTCACAAATTAGTTACGTCTAGAATGCACCTTTGAAAAGATGACATGTCATGAAAATCCGAGCGTTAATAACGAATCTTTAATTTACCTTTTTTCAAAAAGAGAGTAACTTTAAAAAAAGGGTGCTTAGAAAGTGCACTCCTATCAACCGCGCGTCATTACCTCTTCGTGCGGTGTCTGGGGCGCGTAGGTTTAAGCGCTTCTCGTAAACCTTAACGGAGTCTACGGCCGTCTCGCCGCCCCCGGCAGCGACCCCTGCGCGTCCTCGCCCGTCCTCGCCCGTCCTCGCCCGTCCTCGCCCGTCCTCGCCCGTCCTCGCCCGTCCT
>BOPP01000194.1:48229-103032 GCA_017312745.1 Gryllus bimaculatus | reverse complement strand
TCGCCCGCCCTCGCCCGTCCTCGCCCGCCCTCGCCCGTCCTCGCCCGTCCTCGCCCGCCCTCGCCCGTCCTCGCCCGTCCTCGCCCGTCCTCGCCCGTCCTCGCCCGCCCTCGCACGCCCTCGCACGCCCTCGCACGCCGCCTCCTGCGGGCGCGTGGGCGGCGGCCTCTGCGGAAGACGGGCGAACAGGTACCTGCGGGCGTGGGCGCCGCGCCCGGCCCACCGAGCGACCGTCCGACCGCGCTGCCCTTGCCCGGAGCGCGCGGCCATTGTGGCTGGGCAGCGGTCTTTTTTTCTTCGATTTATACCCACTCGTAATTTATTTCCTTTAGGAGCGGTACAATCTGCGCGCGCGAGCCACAGCCCTTCTTGACTTTTGAAGCGCAAGGTGGGGCTTATAGCTTAGCTCAGGCCGATGTTTTAGCTATCACACATTAACTAACCTTTTAATGGAATGGCCATTTCCTCAGGCGTAAAATGTTCTTTTTTAAGGTAGTATTTCGTTCCGTTTATTTTACCAATTCACTCTCTCGTTCGCAGTTGTGTACAGTTTATGCGATGCTATATCTACGTTATAAACTTTTCATATGGACTAACTCGTGAGTGTGGAACTGGACTAAGGTAGAAGAAAGGAAATTTGGCTATATTTGATTTTCGATTGATTGGTATTCGTGTAGAGAAGTTGATCTAAGAAGGGACCAGTTTGACAGGTCGGAAAACATAAGGAAAGTCGTGCTGGGAGTTAGCATTGCACGTTGTTTCGAAGGCTAGTGAGCCAGCTGCAAACGAACGCATTAACTAATTGAGCTCATGCGTATTACCTGCAGTTATGCTATCAGTAGGCAAGTAGTAGCTTTCAAACTCCCTACCTCTGTAATCTATTTTTGAGGTGAAGAAAGTTGTTAATGTGAATGTGAACGAAGATTCGCAAGACGTAATAAATTCGTAATACCGTGAATGTTGAATGTAAATGATGCGAAAGGAAAGGCTTCTGAACGAATGTGTCGATCATTTTATTCGTAAATTATAGTTTTGATAATTTTTAATTTACACCTACAAATTTATTTTGTTTTATTTTTTCGTTCAAAAGCAAATGCGTTCTGGTTCGAATTGCTTTATGCCGTAAATTGTTTACTTGAGGTTGTGACAAAGGGCGATGTCTTCGGATTGTTACACAAAATACGTGTAAAATATGTTTCGTAAAGTCGAGAATTCCAACAAGTATTTTCTAACAATACACATTTCTATTGAAATTGATGAAAACAGAACAGTTCAAGTTTCAATCAAAATAAATGCAAATGATACAAATGATACAATGTCAATTGATTTTGATAAAAGCGGAATATAATATCGGGTGATGGGGGGGGGGCTTTCAAGATTATATTAACTTATTAACTGTACGGAAGTCGTGAGGGAAAGCCTATCGACATCTTCCTACCCGTCCCTTGACTTATTATACCGAATGATATAGTAGTTTTGGAGTTATTTTCATAGCCGTCGCTACAATGTAAACTCGGAAATGGTTAATTGAATTTTAGCGACTCGAAGTCTTGCGAATTGTAGTTTCGCGCTGGGTTAGTCCGCGTGGGCGTGGGCCGGCCGGCCGGCCGGCCGGCCGCCGAGCCCACGACGAGGCAGCCCGAAGAGCGGCGCGGCGTGGCCCGTCGGCTATATCGAGCCGTGAAATCACGCGCCTCTCGCGCCAACGGTCCCAGGCTTCGTTGGTATCGCCCGTTGCCCCCGTTCCGCTGCCGCCCTCGCCGTCGTTCTGTGCTCCGCCCCCTTCCCTTCGGTCCCGTATTCGCCTCTGCCTTCCGACCCACCTACGCCTGCCCCGTCCCTCTCCCACACTCCGTTCCTGCTTCCGCTTGTACCTGCTAATACCTACTAATACCACCCCACCCAATACCTCCCCAGGCCACCCCACCTCCTCCTTTTAAAGGGTAATCCAAGATCCTGAACATTCCATTTTGACATTGAGAAGAGTTGCGACCTCAGTTTCAAAAATATGTGCGCCACTAATACAAGCCCCGATCTTATGGGAATGTCCCCATGTGTGGTGTGTTTTAACGAGTAATATTTTCGTCAGTTAATTCTGGAAACACATTATTCCCGTAACGTTCACAATTTTGTCGGTGGAGAACAACAGATTTACTTTGTCTTTGTATGTCGTCGAAAACCGGAAAGGAAATCTCTAGACCCATATTTCCGAGAGCTGTCGACGGGGGATGTAGAAATTATAGTTAAGTTATTTTAAGTATATATATTTTAATCCATGTACACTTCCGATTTCTATGTTTTCTAAGTTTTATGTTGTTTCCGGATAATTTTAACATGAAGTGTTGTGAGAAGTTTCGGTTGTTAGTAGAAAACATTGATTGTACCATTGATGGAAATTATGGGTCCCCTGGGGTTGGTTAATTTCAAAAAAGAGATGTGGTCAAGATAAACACCGGAAAAAAACATTTAACATTTCTGAAAATTTTACTCTATTCTACAAATTCTAAATGTGCATGCATGAATGCTAATTCTCTCCTGATTCGTATATCTATGATGTTGGCAATTTGTTTGTCCATCTCTGGATAAGTGTTTTTTTTAGCCGGGTTAATTTGAAGTCTAGGGGAGTTTTGCGCCCAATGTGTATATTCTAAATGAGGATACTCCTCCTACCATTGAGGTGTAGGGCGGTCGTTATAGGGTTTCTTTGCGAACCGAGGGGCATAAGCACGACGACGGAAGCCATGCTATGTGCCTATCAGCGCGGAAAACATCCGCTGCTAGCCGGAAACTCTCAGTATTAGGTGGACTATGGTTACCATAATACTGCTTGCGTGATTATTAAGTTTCCAGGTACTCTTTTTCTAGTTGCAGAGAAAATACAAACAAGTTCGGGAAGATGGATGTTAACACTGCTTACGATATTAGGTTTTCTTCTGAAGGTCACTGAAGTGCTTGGTGCAGTAAAAAGATAAGCCACTGCAAGTCTCCCGTTATTGGTAAGTGTTAATGCGCATCTCGATTTTGGTGAAAGTATGGCTTATCTTTTTACTATCTGATATACAGTAATAAGAAATAAGTAATAAGACGCATTTTTTTCCAAACCCTACAATTTCAGGGATGTCTCTCCTGTACCAAAATCACAAAAGATCAGGTGGACAGGAGATGAATTTCGTTGCATCGTAAAGGTGTCTGTTGGTGCCCCTCAGCTACTTTGAAATGCTAATGTACAGGAGTGACTGGGCACTAATCCTCAACATGCGCGTGTGAGAGGGGTGGGCATGTATTGCAGTCACACTGACGGCCAAAAATGCTGATCCCCCTATTGTTGATCGTGGTCCGGTCCAGTGAATGCGCGACCAACCTCAATGTTAGTCCTGTAGGACGATTAGCGCGTGCGACGGGTCCCTATTTTGGCTCAAGTCCAACGCCACCACTGCGCACCCGGAAGCCACAAAAAGCTGATCAAACCAGCAAGTCTCCCGAAAACGCTCGCTGGCTTCATTCGCCTCAACGTATTAGCTCGAGTCAAACATCCCTTTGTCGCCGGATTTAGAACGTCCCCCCGGAAACAAAGGAAATGAGCTGCTTTCGCGTATTGCCTGGACATCCAGAGGTGAAACAAGATATTTAGGTCGCTGATGATGGGGTGAACATTAGAAATGAGGGGGAATTTACATACCTATTTTTAATTTCAAGTAATATAGCAATTTCTTTGGAAATGTTCAGAGCATAGTTGTGTAGAATATCGGTTTCTATGTTATGAACACGTACATTTTTAATAAATGCTTGCTGCAGTTTTATCTTTGCAACTGTTCTAATAAAATCTATAGGGTTTCTCATACTGAAAATGTTACTGTTCCAGTGATTTCACTGATTGAAACAGTAATTCCTTTTGAAATATGGTCTGCGATTCGTACACAAATAGATCGCCTTTGTAGTAAGTAGAACGCCCCAGCTCAGTATAAAGGCCCTGCTTGTAGCGCTAACGAGCGAGTGCATGACGCCCCCCCCCCCCCCCCGCTGACCGGCTCCTCGATTCTACGCGCGCCCCGGGGCGGCGCCCTGCGGACGCCGGTCGCGAGAGGGCGCGCCGACGTCCGGCGCACGTATCACCGCCTCCGACGCCGCCCCCCTCTCCGGCGCCCCCCGCCCTGGCTTCCCGCTCGATACGGGCGCGCCGCCACCGCCGTCGTGGGTCGACGAACTCGGGGGCGCGTGCCTTGCGCCGGTGCACTGCCACTCTCCCGCCCCCTCTCTCCATCTTTCTGCTCTTCCCCCTGTCCCTCTCTCCGTCCTTCCCTCTGTCCCTCTCTTAGATAGATTATTAAGTTCGCTTTGAGCTAATGCTCGGTGGCAAACATGATAACAATTAAAATTAGAAATACTAAACATTTATAATTGGGTTTACTATTAGAATTAGGGGCTCGATATAATAGTTCCAATTTACTTCTAGCTAACTCTAAATTCACTTCTAGTTTGCATAACACTTTACTACACTACACTACACAACACTACACTGCACTCCCCTTCACTACCCTACACTCCCTTCCCCCCTCTACACTACACTACACTACACTTCACATCACTTCACTGTATAAGAGCCATGACGATAATAATAATAATAATAAAAGTAATAATAATAATAGTAATAATAATATAAATAATAATAATAAAGATAAATGTCTCAGTCAGTATTATTGGAGATGATCTAGATGGAATGAAGTATATTTTTAAATTTGGCTACATTAGAAGGAAGAGCCTCTAGTGCTTCTGCAGGTAGTTTATTCCAATCTACTATAGTGCGATTCACAAAGGAGAACTTGCCTACATCAGTTCTTTGCTTTCTACATCTTATTTTCCAAGGATGGTCTCCTCTGCTTTTATAATCTGATTTCTGTAATCTTTTACCGAACTTTTACCGATTACTTTTACTCTTCTGCCCCTTCCTATCATTGCCTCTGCATCCACTTATTCTATCAGTAGATGTCCTTTCGTTGTAGGACACGTGATTCCATTGTCTTTGCGTCGAATCTTGCATGTTACGTTATGCATCTAAGCCTGCCTTTTCTTCGTCTCTTGCTCCCATCCTTTCGCCGACGATCGTTCGTGCTTTCGTTCTCACCCGACAAGCCAAAACGTGGGTTTTGTATCCTTCGCTTTGAATGTCGGCCGCCTCTGCAATTCGCCCTAGCAGCTAGCTAAGAGGACATTACGTATTACCCCACTGGCGGCGTCGAATTTCCTCTCTCCCCCGCGCTGGCTTCTTTGTCTCCGGCCGCACGCTGCTTTCTCCGAACTCTGCCTCCGACGCCGTGACCTCCTCCTCCTCCCCCCCCCCGCCATCGCGCCTGCAAACTTCCGCCCACCTCTTCCGCTACCCCTCGCCTACGCGGCGTCCACCGCCTTTGGCGGCTGCCGCGACGCGACGCGAAGCGTCGTGCGCGCGGAGGAGGAAGAACTCGTTTTAGGAGCGCGTTGGCGACGGCGTCGAGCGGATCCCCTCCCCTGCGGCGTCGCCGCCGCCGCCGCACCGTTAGACCGACGCCGCGGGTCACCACGCCACACGCGAGCCACCGCCCGCCAGCCCCGTCTCGTCCCATCCAGTCCTATCCCATCGCCTCGCATCCCGTCCCCGACTAGCGTCCTCGCACACAGCAGAGGCCCCACAAGGTTCCATCGCCGGCCCTGCCCTGCTGCTTCCAACCCTAGAAACTAGCGAAGGCCGGCGCTGCTCGCGGTAGGGTGTGGGCAGCTGCACCCACGAAATAGAGCATCCGGAAGAACCCGGGAATCTAGAGTGAGCAGGATTCTGAGCACGTTCCGGCACGTGCGGACATATTTAGCACAATTCATTCCGAAAAGGGTTTTCGAGCACGAACACGTGAATCCAGTGTGTAGAAGCAGGTGACAAAAACTTCAGCCATTTTATGTTTAATTTTTTTTTTTATTTACTGTATTCTCTTCTGTTGCCTCAAATAATGCAATTCCCAACTCGCACGAGAAAGGCCAAAGCGAGATGCTAGTTTACATGCGACATAAACTATAAATCTGCTTCGAAATTGTAGAAATCTTTTTCTTATTGGTTTTTTTCTGTAGTCCTTTAGTTATCTGTTCGTCGCCAGGTTACGGAAAATATATTTTTTTCTGTTTTGTTCATAATCTGTATATTAAGTTTTTCGTGGGTCGCTCTGTTACCGAAATTCTTGCAAACAACACTTTGTGTTGCATCTGAAGACTCCACATTGAACCTACCCTACCGCGTTTTGCCTCAAGGGCTGCTCCAGGTCCGAAATAGATCAACCTGTCGCGTGCAGCGAATTTATGGAGGAGAATGGAACAGAATACGGAGCAGAGTTGTTCATTTATGTGCGAAAGGAACGATAAATCACGTGATATTACCGTACATTTTCGTTGAAATGCTTTTAAAAAATTGTTAATTAAGAAAATAAAACATGTTTGTACGCGTAGATTGTGCCGGAATGGTGCCCGAATTTTTGTCACATGCTAATTAAAATGAGTAATTCCTTCTACTTTCAGCTGTTTAACAATACAGACAAGTTATAAGGTATTAAAATTATTGGTCAAGCCACACATTTGTTTTAGCACACCAACCACCCTTTGGCGGAGCATTTTCTAATATTTTTTCAATCATCCATGGAAGGAAGATTCAATTTGTGTATAAACATTGAATTTCAACTTATGCAACAATTAACGTACACGACTTCCAAAGAGCGAGTGTGATACTTTTGTGATGCTGCGAAGTAATGAACAATTTTTATTTGGTTGGGTTTGCAACACACGAAAGTGAAATAATATTTATCCGGGCTGTCACTATTGTTGATTCTCAGCGTAATTAATTTTGTATACGAAATTCCTCCTTTCTGTTGACGATTCCATGCAATGGCTGATATCCGCAAACGAGGAAAACGGGAGAATTGGGAAATGCGCCATGGAAGCTGGCACCGCCGCAGTCGTTTCCCGGGACCGGGGCGCCCTGCACGTCTGGCCCGAAGGGACCAGATGCTCACAGAAAAAAGCATAATTTCCTCGGGTGGGGAGGAAGGGCGCCTGGGGACGCGGCCTGCTGGCAAGGGAACGGTAAAAGCAAACCTTGCGTTTCCTTTGTTGCTCGATTCACGTACTCTGTGGCAGATTCTTGCATAGGCAAACCTAGGCACGTGACTTGGGCCGCGCATTTGCGGGGACTTTTTTATATTGTTTTTATTGGATGTTAAATTAAATTCAAAAACACATTTTTCTGAACAAACTTATTTTTTGTAATGTTAACGCTTGGACAAATCCTGCGGCGATTTTTTTCAAAGTTTCTTCAAAGAAATAACCTTTACACATTATTTCCAACTGTTGATATCGCCTTTCGCATGTATATGTGTACACAGATTCGAATCGTTCGGGCGAAAGAAATGGGAGGTTTGGCTTCGTAGCGTACGAAAGCTACTTAAGATCATCAACATGTAAAAGTAGATTAAATTCACAAAAATATACTTTACTTCAAATAGATTCTGATATTATCAACAAATTTGCTAACAGAAAAGTTCGACGAAAGCAATTATGATGAATTGCATTATAATACAATTATTAATGTATTGTTAAAACCATTTAAAAAAATAAACCTCAATAGAATTTGTATATTTCTGCCTTGTAGCATTAAAATGAAAATTTATTATATTAACGGGGGAGGAGGGGCGGGGCAAAAACATTTCCCAAGGCGGCGTATCCGCAACTGCAGGTACTGGTCATTTGTCTGGGAAATGACTACGACTGCACAGTTGGAAAACTTTTCTTTTTCCTTTTTAATTATTTTCTTAAATGCAAAAATTTGGACTTTCGTGTAGGTAGGGGTTTGGGGCTATAAACAGGCACACTTACGATTATCAGCTTGTGCATTTTTAGACCTCGGAGTTTGCCATCCGCAGTGCTGGCGTTGTGACGATAAGGAACCTTGCAGGCTGCTTGTTGCTAGCATGGGCCGGCGGCGCGAGACTGCTAGACTGCTATTCGTAGTAAATACTTTATAAGCAAATATTATTCCAGAACTATTGGGTGGAAATCAGGGAATGTGTATTTCCCGATTATGCTAATCTTATCGAGGTTTCCTGACAGCTGAACATACCATCCGGAAGAGCATGATTCAGTACGTAGCAGATTCTACACGATTCTCTTCTTCATTAGACTAGTTATCGCGATAATTTTATCTCGCTTAGCTAAATTGTGCAAATGATTCATAAGATGCAACCGATTTCATTCAAATGCGTGACATAATAATGTATTTCATTCCGTTTGTCTTGGGAGAAAATTCAACGAAACAAGAGCTTTGTGAACCAGTGACGTAGCATTTTCCTGCAAAAATTACGGGCATTCACAAGTTGCTGAATGGTGGACGCATTGCATAGTATACCAGTTCGTAAGGTTCATTCTCCACATTTTGCTCGCCAATAACCCACTGCAACATTGACCCCTTAATGGCCGTGTGCCCCCTTCGCGACAGAGACCTTGACCAAGATAATCCTGAGATACACTATATCACTTGCTGTCATCCATTAACACCCAGAGGAGCCCCTAGTGACCACATTCTAAAACAAGCGATGCATCAATGAATGTGTTTAAACCCAGTCGTGTGGGGAAAGTATCATGCAACGTTGCTAAAAACATCTCTATATTGCATGAGGCAGTGTTGTCACATTTAATAACATTTACCCCATAAAAATAAATTTAATGGAAGGTAAGAGAAGGAAGAAATCTGATTCTCCCATGAATCCATCAAAGACTTAATTTAATGTCATAATTTATGTCACAGAATACCGCCATAAATATGACATGTTTATTGTTTGTGGTTTTGGATGACTGAAAATACCCTTGATGTGATGTAGGCATGCCATGTAAATGATTGTTTTGGAGTCTCACTAGTAAGCCTTTCACTTTACCTTTTTCCCAGAATGTGCGTGAGTAGAGAGTTCCATTGTGTAGGTATCATGTGGAGGTTGCATGTATTTGTGCAGTAAGATCTGACAATTATGTAGTGGAAGGAATAGAACTGAAAACACAAATGATATTACTGAAACAATGTGCAATTATTTTAAAAATGAATTTTCTCCGAACCCGTGAATCAAACAAAAATGTTTACTAATGATATTTCCCGTATCCAAAGTTATACGATTGGATTATGGAACTCATTTCATTTAGTGCGTTCATTTTTCATTTTCGGACGTAATATTCAAAATAAGATGTTGCGCCCGCTGCTTGAAATATGTTTTGAGTTCCAGAAGAACTATTTACAGTATGTCCAATTTGTTACTAATCAGCCTGGGATCAGTGACCGCAATATTATGCCTTCTCCCTCCCATTAATCCTGCACATCGCCACACTCTGTGTTCACTTCCAGATTCTGAAGTGTTGGAAACAATAGCGCCCGAGTAGCGAGCAACCACGCACGATACAGCAAGGGCGGACTCCCCTCCGGCGTGAACTTGCCTTCCGGGAGCTCCCTCGCCCTCGCCCACGCATTTATGGCCTCCGCCCCCCCCCCTGGCCCACGCACGCCGCTGCCGTCTCCCAACCAGCAGCACACGAACGGCCTGCCGACGACGCCGTGCTTCCTCCGCTGCCCCCTGAGGTCAGGAAGCGCGTGCGGGGGAAGGGCGCAGGTGGCCAGGGTAGGGGCACCGCCTGGGCGGAAGGGCGTGGCGGGCGAGGGGGCGGCGCGGCCGGCCGGGGCCCGGCCAGACGCGCCGGCGTGCTTGTGCGCCGACCGACGCCGGCCGTCGCGAGGCAACGGGATCGATCGGCGGCGACCGTGCGGGGCCTGCCGACCCGCCGCCGCTGCGTCACCACGCGCCGCCGCCGCCGCCGCCGCCGCCGCCACGGGCTCGCCTGGAGGCCCGGCGCCAATCAACCCTGCCTGCGCCCTCCGCCATTTCCGCAGCGTTACACCTCCGGCCCACATTCCCTTCCTAGACGACCGGTGCCCTCCCACTCTGCCACCTCCTCGCCACTTTGCGATGTGTTCATTTATTTACGCCAATCTTCGTCCCACCCCCCGTCCCAGCATCCCTGCCATGCGTTTTTGTTGTAAGTTACGAGACCCTACTGATTCTCTATTATCAGCGAATGGCATTTCTCCCCTCTCTGTTGAGTCACTTTTGTTCATTATCTAAAGACATTACATTGTGGCATCCACTGCCGTTTGTCCCTAATTTCGCCCCCTTAACCGCCCATGTACCCGTTGTCTTCACCTCAGTCGCCACTGCATTGCTACAGCGACTCCTGCTCCAACGCTCCGCCTGTAATCACACACACTCTCATATTCTCACACGCTTTTCACTATCTACATCCTAGGTGCTACCAAAATCCTACTGCTGCCACCGCCGCCATCACCACCACCCTCCGTCCTACCACGCTCAGTCCTACGACCGCTCCCCCTCCATTACCTTCCATCCAATCTTTACATATCCACTCCTCCCATCCACTCTTTAACCACCCACTCTTTAACCACCCACCAACACTCCCCACCACCTGCCTCCGCGCCGCCGTGCGGAACTGGGCCAGAGCGCTGCTGGCGTGCGAGGGCCGCAGCGTTTATTGGCCGGGGCGAGGTGGTGCGGTGTGCGGTGCAGTGCGGGGCGCGTCGGATCGGGTTCCGCCGCCGCGCCGGTGTCGAATGCCCCGCAGTGGCTAGGGTTGCGCGCCCCGCCCCGCCGGGGGTCGATTCCACGCCCCGCCCCGCCTCGCTGCGCCTCGCCGTCTTGATTTGAGTGGCCCCGCGGGCGCTCGTCCGCCCGGCGCCAATGCAGCCTCGCTTTCAACGCTCCTTTTTCCCCTCCCGAGACGATGTTTTGACGTCGAGTTTGCGGATTGACCCAGTTGGAACCCGAGACTTGGAATATTGCCTTCGGTTGAAGGAGCTTTCTCTAATAAATTTGACGAGAAAGTCAAATGCGGCTTTGTTCGGTACTAAATCATCCATTTCCGACTTCAGGAAATGTAGAAGTTTATTCTCATGAATAACTTTTATTATTGTGTAACTGGGCATTATGTACCTCCTTTAAAGTTTATTGCAGTGTCAAAAAAATTGCAAAGTATTGTTTCCTTTGATTTGAGCTTTATTTTTCACGCTTTGCCAGTATTAGATTTATTGTGAATATGTGTCTCATTTTCATAAATTGATTGGGCATTTACTTATTTGGGAAATGATTTTTATCCATCATTTGGGATTTGCTGGGTTGTCAGATTTAAATATCTTCTGCTATTTGTTGGCGATACTTTTAAAATTAGTAATTAATGACATTTGTTCAGCTTCATATTGATGATCACATTGATGTGAACATTTAATAAGAAATATTCCAAAACATTGCTTGCGTTACTTAAGTGGACCGCTCAGAATCTCAAAATTATACAGAATTAACTTGGTTTGTTTATGGAAGATCATTTCTTTTTCCTCCCGTTGTATTACAATTATATACGAAGGTGAGTTAATGGAAACCATACACACATGGTACAAAAATGAATCACTTTTCGACATAGTTTCCTCCCAGGCGCAATGCACCTGTACCAGCGCTTTCGAAGTGCCTGAACTCCCGTAGAAAAAAAAAATGTTTTGGGGAGACGGCGTAACCACTCGTGCACCGGGTGACGTACCTCATCTCCTAACGGAACTTCTTGCCTCCCATTGCTTCTTTGAGTAGCCCTATCATGTGGAAATCACTCGGGGCAAGATCGGACTAGTAAGGTGGAAGCGGGAGGCAAGTAAATCTCAGGTCTGTTATTGTCGCATCAGTTGCATGGGGCCGTGCATTGTCATGTCGCAATAGAACACCTGCCGATAGCAATCCACGTTGTTTCGTTTTGATGGCATCGCTGTTTTAATTCCGTCAGTCGGTCAGTTGACGGGGCACCCATCTTACAGAAACCTTATGAAATTGGAACACTTCATGCACACATGTGATGTGCTGAACCATGACTAATATGCAACTTTTGCAATGTCGTCTGATGTCACCCGGCAGTTGTCCATTGCGATTGCTTCAACGGCTGCAATGGTCTCTGGAATCACAACGCGATGTGCCTGGCCTGGGCATGGAGCGTCGGCCACGGATGTCGCACCATTTGCGAACTTCCGACGCCATTCGTACACTTGCTGCTGAGACAAGCAGGCGTCACCAAACTGAATCTTCATTCGTCTAAGAATGTCAATAGGTTTCATACCTTCACTTCACACGCACGATGGTCCCCGATGCAAGTGAGGCAGCCATTTTTACTGTTCCTGTACCGACGTTTCTGTTTCTTCGCGATGATGTCACCGAAGACACATCTGGCATGCTATTGCAAACATGTCTATCAACTTCAGGGCACTAGCGCCACTTTCTTATTTTTTATTTTGCTTTAACGGTTAATTCACCCTCGTAGAAATAGGTTCTCGTTCAAAATTACGTTGAAAATTAAATAAATGTAAGCATGATCACGATGTGAAGTGAACTTTGAACGACGATCCTTTCCGTTATCGCGTTCTAAGAGTATACAGAGTCTGTTGACACTACTGATAAATCAGAATTCAGTGCTTTTCCTTAAAGGTGTGAAAAAACAATGGTCACCAGAAACTTTCGTTTAAAGATAAGAAAGTATGTTAAAAGACGTTTGGAACTATATTTCGTTTAGTGGTAAAATTATCTACGTAGTAGATACGTAGTAAAACCTTATTAAATTCTGATAAAAATATAGTGTTTTAACTTCACAATTCCCTTACTCCTTTTTCGCATTTTGAATTTACCGTTGTAATTATTTGAGCTTCATGTGGAATATGATTTGGGCTAATTAATCACTGATTTGGGGTACTTAATCTGCATCTTAGAGTAATATTTCTCTGTCGTTGCGAACCCGAACAGCCTGTGATGGAACACAACTTCTTTCTGAGAGCTAAGAGCTGAAGCAGTAATTTTGCCGGTCAGTGATCAAAGCACCACTACAGTATTAATATAGACTTCGCTCGGAGTAGCGTTTTCACTTCATTGCTTGTCAATCTTTCTCCGTGTGATTCATAAGGTTCATTTTTACCCGGGATATGTTCGTTTCTTGATAATATGACACAGTTTTCTTCAGCAGTCCAAAAATAAACGAAAGTCTATTCCAATTGGTTCTAGTGAATTACACTTAAACGATTCCTCTACCAATACATTCTTTTTGCTTGCTCGCTAAAAAAAAGTTGGGTATTGTCAGTTCGGGTGGGAAAATGTGACAAGAGAGATCTCACTATTCTTATGCCATGTCCGTACAAAGCTGTCCGAGAGCCATTAGTCTGAATTGTCCACGTGACCTTTTGTTCGTGAAAGAACAATACGCGGCCGGCGCGCCTGCGCGTTTCCTTTGTCGCCGGGATGCGAAAGGGGGTGCGCGGTGTCGTCGCACTGTCGCCGAGCTCTCTATTCCGGCGCGACAGATGTCTAGCGGAAACGCGCGTTCTAATGACTGCAATAAAGCACGGCACGGTTTTTGCGGTTATTTCTGTGACGGGGTGAACTTCCAAGTGGCTGAGTCGTTTTTGTGCAGTTCGTTGTACGCGCGCGCTTTTTTTTTCCTCTCAATGTTTTGCCGATGCCACAAAGTAGGGTGGTTCTGTTGCTGGCGTGAAAATGGGAATTTCGGTTGGTACTCTTCCGCTTACGATGCTGTTAAGTGTTTAATTCAGGGGTGAGTGGCCTTGCAACTGTGCAACATCAATAATAGGCTTTATACAATGAGAGATAAATATCGTTGTGTAGGTTCTCCATCCTTTCAGGAAATACGTGTTTTTTAACGTATTCGCCCATAAAAACTTGTATTTTTTAAAATTGTTTCTCTGGAATGTCTACAATGGGAAAGTGAAAACAACTTGTATTTCTAACAATGTCTAATTTGATATCGGTTGTAATTGTGAGATAGATATTAAGAAGCGTGATTTGTTGTATGTTAAATAACTTTTATAATTGCTTTGATTTGAAATAGCAAAAGAATGCGCATTCCTCTGAACAATTAGAATATTGCTTACAACTGATTGATGTCCAAATACACGAAATTAACTGTGGACTAATTCTGACAATTTCATGATTAAAATATTGTTCCAACTGATGGTTGGATCTAAATCTGTTTTTATGCAGACCATTTAATATAACTTCGCCCGAGGCCCCTTATTCGAATTCAGAAGCTCGTAAGCGTCCTCAAACGAAACGTCTTCCCCCAAGTTTTTGCGAGGACCCCTTGGATCCGTGTAAATGGTCCGCCGGAGGGCCGTAGAGGCAGCGGACTTCATTCGCCTGGGCTTTTATGAGCTCGCCGGACCGGCCGGCGCCCGTTGCCGCACCTGCTCCGCGTCGTTACGGGCGGAGGAAGCGATTCTTAAAATATCGACTTGGGGAGGGTGTGCGTAGTAGGGTTGTAAAATTTCTTATTCTCGAAGAATCGCACTTGTCTGGGTGCCGTAATGGCCGGAAATGGGTCATCAAATTGTGTTCGACGCCTCCAATCAGGCACGTCGTATATTTGTTTTATAGCCAATGAAATATTGATTTTAATTCAATTCTTGGAATTAAAGGCAATAAATAGAATTCGTGTTCATAATTCTAATTAATGCGGGAAAAACTGGTGTTTTCCCCACTTTTTGCATATTGTAATTACTTATCCATGTTTAATATGGATAAATACCACTATATATTATTAAATACGTCATACTCTGTAATACCACAATTTTACATCACGTATTAAGTGGTTACTGTGACTGATACTTCAGGTTTGTTTCTTCTCAGAAGCGACAATTATGACACCTTTAAGGTAAATAAATGATAGACTCCTCAAGACGTACGGGAAGTAGATGCAGAAATGAGTGCTGTTAGAAAATTAACAACCGACATTGCAAAATCTATATTCAGATTAAAATAGAACTGATGTTAGTACTAGTCAAAAGTCTGCTTCACTCCTATTTGAGAAGTTTCCAGGGAAATGTCCGGACGTCTCTTATTTATCTATTCCATTCGTATTTTAATCGGAAGACGGTACAAAGGACACGCCATCATTTAACAGCGGATGGCTGAAGTTTAGACGTTAAAACGGTGTGACTGCACCCGGCTTGAACGTGTTCGAAGGAAGTTACGAGGCTGTAACATTTCCCAGCAAGGGGACGTTTCGCGTTGGCCGGGCGTCGCAGCCTGTCCCGGTAACCTTTGCGCGGCGGCGTCGCCGCCGCCGGCAGCGGCGACGGGCTCTGCTGAGTCGCGAACCTCCGCACTGCGGCACGGAGCGCGCGCGCGAGGGAGAAAGACTCGTACACATACACTCGCCGGCGCGCGGTCGCGGCTGGCCCTGCACAGTGGTTTGCAGTGGGGAACCAGGAGGGAAAATCGATAGTACGTTCACAGCGAAACCTATTTCTCAAGAAGTAGAAAAAAGGGGGGAAATATGAATATCAATGAAATGAAAACGCTAGGTAAAACACTTATAGGGGCTTTTGTATCATAATAAATCAATAGAAAAAAAAGCTGTGCAATCTCCTGCCATGTGAGAGGTGTCTATGGTTTCGTAGAATATCCCCGAACTCGTTTTTGATTGAAAAATGCATGTCTTTGTTTTATTTCGCCTATTTTCATACTGCGCGAATGGAATGAGTTCGCATACTCGGCGCGCCGCTGCTTACGGCACAGCTGACGTCATGCAACGAGAAAGATGGCTTCGATATTCGCGGGTGCCGTTTCAGATCGACCACTTTACGCTCCTCCACGCCTCCCATTTGCCACGCCCGTCAGTAGCATTTATGCTGGTGCAGGCCACTACAATTTGTTGTTGACGTTAGACCAACACCATCTAGACGATGTTGGTTACTCTCACCAAGAAGGAAAATTATGCTAAATTATTAGTACATATTTTTTTATAGTGATAATTAAGTAAAAATTTGCTTTTGGCGTTAATTTTGAAGTGTACGTGTAATTTACGTACTACTTGAAGTTTTGTGTCTAAATCAGAAGAGCAGAATATCAAGGAAAGTGTCAAACCAAACCATGGGGAGGCGTATAGCTATGCAACATGCTATCCAGCTAGACAAGTAGGCTTTCATACTATGCTGGAGTCTGTTGGGCGCCAAATCAAGCGCGTTTCCTAGTCGTGAGGTCCCTTGGTCCCCAGGAAACATACATTTTACATGCTGTATAAATACGTATTAAAAAATGCTTCAATAGAATTATTTTCACTTAAGTACTTGACAATGTTTACACTACGTTCCCTGTGTGTGCGATGATTTGTTTTGCAAATACTGAGTAGGTGAGATTAATTACAGATACTTGGCATGTTTGTTTATTAAGATACATACAAATACATTTTGTGTATAATTTTTAGATAGAAACTTTTCATACTCATATTCAACTGTTTCCAAAACTCCTGAAAAACCTTGAAATGCGACGTAAGAAAACAGTGGGTGAACATCTCAAGTTTTTCTTTCCCGGTCGGCTGTGGCCCACTGAGGGCCGTCGCCGCTGCCGACGTCACTTGCGTAACTACCGAGGCGTTATCGCCTGATAACGTGGCGCGGCGCTGGTGTGGTGGAGGGGGTGAGAGAGGGAGAGGGGGCGCGGGCGACGGGGACGCCGCGGTCGGCGACGGAAGCGCGGGGCCAAGGACGATAAAGCCGGCCGACCGGCCGCTCGCCCGGTCGCGCCCCTCATTTGCTATGCTTTCATTCATTGCTGTTTCGGGAGAGGGGAGAAAGGAGAGAGAGTGGGGTAAAGATGTGATAATGGTAATAGACTCTCTTGTGACGTTAATGTTGAAATGTTTTAAGATATCGTAGCTAATGAAATTTGCATTTTTATCTCCCGTATTATCGGCTGAGATGGCTCAGGGAAAGAGTATTTCTAACCGGGAAGTTCAAGGGTTCGATTTCCACCGGTTGCAGATTTTCGACTCTAGCCACATATCTAGGTCGAATTTAGCCGGTTGCTGCTCAATTTTCTGTGATTCTCTGATCAATACGAGGCAAATGCTGTGTAATAGCAGTTTCTTCAAAAATTGTTATTATGTAGCATATTGTATATCAATCCCGTTTCTTCAAAAACGGGTCAAGGTGATCTGTCCATCCTCATCGTAGTCCTCGTCGCCCCTCCTTACCTACATACCCACTTATGTATACTACTCTACCACACATGTGAGACCATACATTGTCCCGATGGGGGACGATTTTTGGAGGGCACAAACCGCCGCGTGGGTGGGGCCGGAACTCGCGAGCCAGGGCAACAGAAGCTCCACCACATGTCTGGATAAAACGTCATGTACGAGGCAACTGACCACAGAACAGACGACTCGGCTGAAAACACAAAATAAGCAATTAACAATTGGCCCATTGCGATTACTTTTATTTATGGATTTGAATTGAATTTCAAGCTGGCAGAATTTACAGAAATACAATGCTAAAGGACCCATTTCAAAATGTTTAATGGAGCCACGGCCTCTCATCCAAGGGGGACCTTAAACGTGAATATGACGTCACTAGTGACGTTCAAGCTCCCAATTGGATGATGGCGTTGCAGCCGACAGTGTCAATGAGTTTAATGTTCTAATCGAACTATAAGTTCTTTTTAAACCTGGCTTGAGGCTTTCCCTCAATCAATTCTAATTATCTGCTGCAGCGTCTTATTGATTTCGCCGACGAGATGTGGCCATGTTTTGTCTGGTTTGTTGGTGAGCTGCAATCCTTAAATTCGGTTGTCCTTGAGTAAACGCTGGAATTGAGGGCAGATCTTTATTGTGGAATTGAAGCGGTAACTACTATGAAGAAAATGCGTTTCTAGACAGAGCAGCGGTTTATTGGAACAAGCCTTGTTATAGGAGTGACGGTTTCTTATTGCTCTGTGATCCTCTTTTTTCTTTTCCGTCTCGGCCGTTCTAGGAAGTAGAGGATAAAACTTGTTTGGAGCTCCATAAAATGTATAAATCATGTTTAACTTCATTCTCTTTTTAGTGTTTTCCTAATCTGTCGGAAAGAATTAATGAACTAGTTTGTTTTTTTAATACGAATTGTCAGAATGACGTGAATGGTAGAGAAAAATGTTGCTTGTCTGTTTTCGTCAATCGTTTTAACATTAAGTAGCATCTATTTTTTATCCACTTCACAAATTCATTATGTAGATTGGCTTTTTATTTCGTATCTTCGTATAAAATAATAATTTCCATTCATCCCGAAATGAAAGTAAGGATTCATAAGAGAAATGAGAATCAGTATCCAATATACGAAGAGAACGTTTGTAAATTTTGTAGCGTTTTAGATGCCAAACCAGTTCACTAAACACGGTGTATATATTTATACAGTATAACTTACTCAATGCGGAACGCGTATAAAGCGGAAATTAATGTGAACATCGCAATTCTGCCAAACAAATTCTACAGTATCACATTTCATATTGCAGAATCTTGTCTAATACGGAAAAAAATACTGGTCCCTTGAGATTCCGCATTGAGCAAGTTTTTCTGTACGTTTTTTATAATTTACTTTATCACCAATATTGAACATATTTATGTTAAATATATTTTTATGTCAAGTTTGGTACACGGACTCGGATAGGTCGTCTATGCGCTTCTGAAGTCCACAAAGTGACGCGGCATCGATAACAAAACATCGGTGTTCAAAATAAAAACATTGATGTTAATAAATACGTCAACTGAAAATCATCGAGATTTTCAAGCTGGTTACAATTACAATTAAACTTGTTAAAAAAATTATTTTGACAAATTTGAGTGTGTTAGTTTATCAATTCGTCGAATAAGGGTACGAAAAGAAGCGGCAGACCCTGCACCCGCAGCGCATTTGTTGGCTATTTCTCAATGTGAGAAATAAATATAAAATATGGAAATAAGAGGGACATCGAGGTGAATTTGGGCGAGTGTGTTAAATCGATGAAGGTAGTACAGCGTTCCTTGGCTTTCTACAAATGAACTAAGTGTTCACTAGTGTTAAATACCAATTAGTACACCAGAACTAAGTGTTAATAATAACCATCAGTTATTGTCGCATTTTTTCACTTTTTCAATTATTGGTAAGTTCCGCGTTCCGCACTATTGTAATTTTTGGTAATTTGTTATGGTTTTAACCCGATAATTGTCCTTTTTCTACAAAAAGGTCAATGTTTTGAAAACCTCGACAACCACAACGCCAGTCCACACGCCAGACCGAGCGCGTTCTGCAGTCGTGTTGCGCAGCTGAGCTGTTCGCGAGATGACCACTTCCCTCGCGGCGCCGGATGAGGGGGGGGGGTGCGCTCGTAAAGGTCACACTTTGTCGGCGCTGAAAAACAGGCGGCACAAAGCAGGGCCCATCCATAATTCAGCGGCGGCGGCAGCGGGCGTGAGATGCGCCGCGCCGCGGCGATGATGGGCGTGGCTGTGGCGGGCTCGGGCGCGTTGCGAAGCGTCTTATCGGTCATCTGGCAATCGGAACGCCCGATAGCCGATAGCCCTCGCGTTGGTTGCAGCCCGTTCCAGCTACACGTACATTTTTGTATAGTGGCCGATGACCTTAGATCATTGTTAATCCTTCTGCCTTATAAAACGAATATTTTGAACAGTGGTAAACAAGCGCACTTCTGAGGCCACGAGTCCTTTTGAGAGGGACGTTCGTAAATGAATTAAAAATATTCAATTTATAATGCAGGAGATGCACCAATGACCTAATGTCATCCGCCGTTGTAGGAAAGTGTAAGTATAAGAGCATACGCAGAATGATCCTGGAGAAACATTCAAAAAGTTAAACGGAAAATGCACGAACCAAAACTTGTCCAGCCCACATTCCTTCTCAGATACATGCTACGAATCATGAAATCTACGGGTAACAGTTAGGGATTCGATATCGATGTCCCGTTTCTGAATAAAAATACAATTTTTAAAATATAAAATACTAGCGTTCCACATCAATTTGTACCTTAAGCATACGAACGCTGTTTGTACTAACTTCATGGAGCGGCAATTGTTGCTATTTGTTTTTAGTTCAATCTTAATTACTAATTATTAAACGCGGTCACTGTCAAATTATTCTTTTGCTTCAGAATTAAATGTTAGATCGTATTAAATCACCTTTAAAACATCTATGTTTTTGGTCGTTTTGTTTTCAATGTCCTTTCGATAGTTACCCTATTATTATGTAGAAGAATCGTACGGTCTTCAAGGGATATTTTAAAAAAGGAATTCAAGTCTATTTCACACTAGAACTGGGATCTGTCAGACTGTTCTTGCGTAGTCTGCATTTCGCCCTAGTGGCAATCAAGAAAATAGTGGCTCCCAAACGTCCAAAGCTGCATTAGAAAGTTTTCTAAATTACTTTAAAACGGCTATTGTCGACTTTTGTGTGGTATTTTAGTGTCGAAGTACACGAGGAATTCGCCAAAATATGAGTCAACTATTCTCGTGCTTTTGAGGTTTCGAAACAGCTTGGGTAGTTCACTTCATATTCACAAATTAACACAGATTTACAGCGTATGTAATAGACCCTTCTTAATCGACGGAAATTGGAGCTGAGCCAATTGAAAGTGGCTACGGCCAACCCCCTTCCCTCTATGCACGCATGTCGGAATCCTGAGTAACGCATGATGTCATGATTTTAAGGTTAACTCTGATAATTCGTGTCAGATAATTCGTTTGGTCAATCACTAATTAGTCATTGCCTGATAAAGCCAAATATCACTTCTGATTTCTTGTGACCAACAACCCTTCCTTGGACGACTTCAGGAGGATCCCATTTGAGTTCTCCCGTTCACCATCAATCATTCCCTTCAGAGCTGAAGCAGATTGGACTATGATTGAAGTGATAAAGCCGTTTCTAAGCAATTAAACCTAAATTCAGATAATTTTCATCGTGACTAATAGGATCTTTCCTCCTGCAGGTACAGAATATTTCACCCTTTTAATGGTTTTAATTTACAAGTGTTCGGTGCCAAGTTTAAGAAAAATGTCCACGCAAGATTTTCGAACTGTAGGGCGTGTCTTACTGAACAAGATAACAGACGAAGCCTTTTATCACAATCTGTGAATCACAAGGCATGAAATAGTTGTTCAGATAACCGGTTCGTTCAGATTGCCCTGGAGTTTCAAGAAGCACTTTTAGTGTAAAATGCAGAGGGATAGAAATTTCACTATATTTTCTTTTTCGTTTATCAAAGGCTGTTCGACTTGTCCTATTGCTTTGATTTGATTCTCTGAACTAGTCAGCGTCGGGAATTTTGGAGATAGTTCTAAAAAATGACGCGAAAGTAATAATTCTCTAGAGACG
The DNA here is from genome assembly GCA_017312745.1 of Gryllus bimaculatus. NCBI lineage: Eukaryota > Metazoa > Arthropoda > Insecta > Orthoptera > Gryllidae > Gryllus > Gryllus bimaculatus. The sequence goes on along the minus strand of BOPP01000194.1, from coordinate 81,752 downwards.
AAGGTGAGTAACAATGGAAATTGGCGTTAATTTGGATCCACCTAATGTTAGTTGCAATAAGAACACTTAAGTATATTATCCACATGGGATTAATAATTGAATGTGCCTATCTTTGGTGCATTCATACAGGATATAATTTCGTTACATAACACATCACAAAGATTGTATTTGGAGGAAGGAAATGATCTTCTTATCAATTACTTTAAAACCGAGAAATGAACTGCCTGAAAACGTTTTCCAACGAGGAAATTGCTTTTAGCCTCTTATTGAAATACTGGGCTCCTTTTTCAACGTGATTGGTTTTCGATCTTTTAAGTCGAGAACCTCAGATACAAATAAGGTTGAGTACTAGATTATTTGATTGCCAGAGGTTTCTAGCAAGATAGCGAATATAAAAACTGTCTCGTTAGTTTCGTTTAGATTTAGATTGGAATTACGAAGATCAGTGACCCATAATTTGATGGTCTTTTGTGGAAAAAACTCCTTAACGAATGGAATGTGTCATATGAATCTTTATCATTCGAGAACGCTTTTCTGCTAAACGTGTCGTGTTTCTCTCGGCATTCTTGGTTAGGTGACATCGTGACACTTTTTTCTAAAAGAACAAACGTGTTCAATTTTCTGAGAACAGCGTGCGTAGTTGAAATTCAGGTGTGCTACGAATGGCCTCGCGTGGAACGGACAGTTTTCAACATACGCCATACCTTGGCAATGAGTCGTTGACCGTGAATGTAATTTATAGGGAGAGGAATTTTAGGCCCTGAAAATAGTGAAATATGCTTATAAAAATATGCATTTTTGACCTAAAAATTCTTTAATATGCAATTAAAATTAACAGTAATTTATTTTCTATATAAACCTTTCTTGATAAAATTCAGCCTTGATATAATTACACGAATATGCGCCAACAGGAACAATCGGTCAAATATGGACTAACAAATGTCAAGAAATTTCACTTGGCTATGCACTGAAGGAATGAAAAAAATGCAAAATTATATAAATCCGCCCCCTAATAATATATAAAGCTCTAGTTGAGAATTCGAAAGACATACTGAAAAATATTTCAAGGAAATCCTATTTTGTTCATTCGACGAGAGGCGTTGCCACTATCAAAACTGACAGGTAAACTTCTTCGCAAAATGTGTAGAGATATTTTATATTTTATATATTAAGTTTTTTTTTGATCTGCCGAAACAATTGATCCATAGCGTCATGCGGTTGTATTGCCGTTTTCAACGTTATTTTCTTCTGCAGTTGCTGACCTTCCTGCATATGTGTCATACTATTCTCAGATGTGATGAGGTAACGATCTATACTTGGACATGAGGTGCTGTTACGTGAAGCATAATAGTCTCGTGCGATGGTTGTAAATCAATCCAGCTGTTCAATTAAAGCAGAACTGCTTAATTTTTGTGCGTACTTTGCTGTTTTGTGAATGTTTGGCAAGTTTCTGAACTGAATCTAATTGAGACAAGCATTAAATTGACAACGCATGGGAAAAGACTGTGTTTGTTCACATCACTTTAATAAGTGAGAAACTATCCCAACATGTTTTGTTACGATATACACCCTTTCCTATGTCATTTTCATTGTCAAATTTTTATGTCGACCCGAGAAGTTAATTAGTCTTAAAATACATAATTTTTGTCAGTACCAATTTGTATTGTGTACATTGCACTTTCCGTTTTTATGAACGTGATACCAATTTTGGTTGGTTCTTATAATAAAGTATTTTTATAGATCATTGCCAGGCTTGTTAATCAGTTTGTTCTGACCAGACAGTTCCGTAATTCGATGAATAAAATTCATTGATCCCAATCTTGTCCCCTATTTTCAGTACGAAATATCAATTAAAACTTAAAACGTTTGAGCAATCTAAACCTTTCTTAAGGTTATGTTTCTTTGTACTTGTAAACGAACGCATTTGCATTTACACAGCAGTTAGGAAGGTGATTTTGAATGTAACGTGCAAGATTCAATATTATATTACTGAATTTAACAAAACGTTAACCAGCAGTGATCGCATCTTACGTCTAAAGCTAGAAAATATCTTTGTCGCTACTTCGGCGTAATGCTAATTTTGTCTAGCCTTAATGTTTGTAACCGTACGGCACTCCACAAAGCCTTCCTACCCGTCCGACAGCAAACTCCTGGCAGTAGATCAAACGCCAGGCGCGTGTAGTTGATTCCAAATTAAGCTTTAAATGAGCGGAAGCGCCTACGGTATGGCATGCCTATATTGCTCCCTTGCTCCACTCTTGGTGCTTTGGAATGGAAATGACCTCAAGGTGCTCACCTGCAATGCACACAAATGCCGTAGATTTGTGGAGTTTTCTGTGGCGCAGTCTAGGCGTGTTTTCTATCGTAAACTAACCCGTACCTTTGGAAATTATTGATAAGGAATTTGCCCAACTCTTCCGGTTTCAAACAAGTTACATTGTCACAATCGTGTCAAGTGTACCGAGCGATAAAGTTTTCGGAGCAACCTGGCGCGTTCATGCAATGGCGTAGCTAAGAAAAGGTTGTGACATTTGAAGAATTCGTGAAACTAAACCTGGAAGCAAATAAAACGTATATTTTCTGGTTGATAGTGGGTATAGTTAATTGGGTTTTTTCGAGATCGGGCAAGATAGGTAAAGTTCGCGAAAGAAGCGAAATATTGAAAATCATAAGAATGATAAACCAGTAATCACAGTGATATAAATTTGCTTCTATGATTTTCTTTTAAAGTATTATGTTCCGTGGTGTTCTCTACGCGAACAAATGAATAGCCCGCTCAAAACACCCCGAATAGGAGTTCCAAACGAACGGGGAGCCTAGAGCAATCTTTCGGCGCGAACGATACTGGGCACAACAGATCCAAAGAAACTATACAAAAAGCGTAAAGCGCCAGTTACGTAATAAGTTCTTTGCATGAGTGAAAGTTAAAAAGAAGCGCCTGCGGTCCACGTCGAGAAAACGCGTTTGGTTACGTCGCTGCCGTGCGGCGATTGCCGTTGTAGCCGCCGCCGGTTGTGTTTCGTGGCACGTATGGCTCCTGCACAGCGCGTGGTGCGGCGTGGCGCGGCGTCACGTCCCCTCCCCGCGATCCGCCACGTTCATCAGTCAGACTGCTGCCGACCAGGAAGACGCCCCGCCCCGCCCCGCCCCGCCCCGGCCGAGACTCACTCGTGCCGGGGAGCGTTATAGCTATTAACGTCATTATGCCGATAAACTGCAAGTAACGGCGGTTGAAATTTGTAAAGGCGATATTCTAGGTTAAAAACAAGCCGTCTATTATGATATCGGCCGTGTGTCGTTTAATTTCGCACCGTCAACTTTTTATGAGAAAAAATCGTAATAATAAGAAATCTTTTCTTAGAGTACTCATCAGCCATCATGAGTTACAACCCTTTTGTTTCAGTTTTTAACTGACGCCATTCTTTAAGAGTGGGTTTTTGTTCCCGTGGTTGAGTTAAAACGATAAAACAGATCAGTATTACGGGATATTCATGCCATTGGGCCGGTATATAGCAAATGACTGATGGGTTTGAAGTTAACCGAAGGGATACAGATGGTAATGGCCGACCAAGTCTTTTTCTTTTGTTATCAACCGTGCCGTTTAATACTTTTCGTGATATTCTGTTCCTATACGAAAAAAAAAAAAAATCACGAACACAAATGACATTTCTTGGAATGGTTAGTGTTTTCGTTCACTTTTTTATGCTAACTACCACTTTCAAATAAGGTTGGAATGGCAAGCGGGAGTTGAGAGGATTATGTATTCAGTATCGTCCTATTGGTTTCTGTATTGGCATTGCATCTAAATGCGAAAGTTCTGTTAATGTTAATTCAGTCAGGAGCCCCATTCGGATAGTGTCGGAAATCCTCAGAGGTCGTTGTCTCGCCTCTAGTGAGCTGCTTCTCCGAATCCTCCTCTCAAATTGGACTGTGTAAACTCAAACCGCATATGAAACCCTATTGTTATCCTATTGGCCTTGCAATGAACGGAACCCCAAACGTGTTTCTCCTCGCTTCAAAATGGCAGATCATGTAATGGGCTTATTCATGAACATAACGAATTGGAATTAATCAAAAATTCTATCAGTAATATGTCTTAAATAATTCACCACAGTCATGAAGATAACACCACCTTATTAAAAGCCACTCCTTCTTGAACGTGGCCACTTTCATCGGGCAGTGTAATGAAACAGACGATCAGTACAAACAACCCATTATGCGATGCAGAATGAAGTAACTGATCACTGTAAACGATTCGTTATGTATTGTTTTCCAGAGAGAGATCAACCGTTCCTTTGAAGTGTATTTGTTGCATGTGTTCATTCATTTAATCTAATAAATTATTTTTGTATTGTTTCAGGTGAGTAAACCAATTGAAGCGTCCAGTTTTGCCTAAGATTGAGTGAGTACAAAAGTTTTTGTTCAGAAAAATGTCATAAATACTTCATGAGCTTATTCTTGATATATTGTACATTTAAACGTTTTTTAGATACTTTTTTTACGTTTTTAAATGCGAATGTTTTATGTGGTTATACAAAACCGATTTACGTAGTCGTCAGGCATGCATAATGTCAGTTCAAACAAAAGTTTGCTACCGTAAAAAAATTCTTGAATGAACGGTCCAGGAAAAGAACACTTACACAGATACCTTGGAATAGATGTTACAAACTTCTAGGTCGTGTACGGGGATCAAAAATGATCATGTTTGCCAATGTTCTTTTTGCGGGATGCACATAATGGAGTTTATATGCATTTTATAACAGTTATGTGCACGTATTATGTTCCATTGGCCTCTGATGTTTAGGCACCAATAAGCAAGGATGTTTGGCAGGTCGCCTTCTGACGCAGCCAAGGATATTTAATGTACTTGTCGAGTATGTGCATTCAGGAAAAACCCGGGGACAAATGACGCATATACAAAAACATATAACTACGTTACGTGCATTTTCCACTACACGTCCAATGGCAAACAGTGATAATTTTCGAATTCCATACGCCTTAGATATTTGTAACATTCATTCTAAGAAAACTGTATTAATGCCATTTAGGCTCGAATATTCTAACAAAGAAACATGACGGAGGAACACAACTTGATTCTCCTGTCTGTCTAATAAATTGCTCTTACAATAGCATCTAGAATTCCTCAGTTCAAATTGCACACACTTCCTATGCTTACCAGAATGCAAGGTACGTACGAATAGTCCGAATTTGTGAAAAGCGCAACACTCATTATGTGTAGTTACTCATTTCAATACTGTTACCGTAATCGTAACGTATAATTCGTCCCGTAACACCCTCTAATAGACACTACCTATGAACTGTATTTCGAAATTCGTGGAATTCGCTATCGCTACAGCATTACCACAAGCTCGATCCATTATTACCCTAATATTCGCAAGGAATAGCAATTTAAAGTACATTGAATTTGACCAAAACCTCCTATTTCTCTAAAATCGTTATTCTGCCGGGCCTGCGCGGGGCCTAGTACTATCGTGACGGAGCCATCATGCGACCCCGCGGCGGTGGCGCCCCAGTTTCGCTTCGTGCATTGTGACGTGCCGTGGCGTGCCGTGAGCCGCCCCGTCCGCGGCGTCATTCATTGACGGCGTCGCCCACCCGCGGCGCGACGGGAGATACTCGGTCAAGGCGCTTTTCCGCGAACCGGAAAACGCCCGCCCGCGCCGCGCCGACCCACTTTTCGGACCCGCGTCCTCCCTGCACCTCGTAGCGCGATGCAATATCCGGTCGCGTTTCTAACCTACCATTGGGGTTTGGCTTGTAACGATTTAATAATAATGATAATGATGATAATGATAATAATAATGATAATGATGATAATGATAATAATAATGATAATAATAATGATAATAATAATAATAATAATAATAATAATAAATAATAATAATAATAATAATAATAATAATAATAATAATAATAATAATAATAAGCCGGCCCCGTGGCGCGGATGGTTGCCGCAGCCGTATTTGTAATTGACCCTTCACGCTTCACCAGCATCCTATCACCTCAATTCATAATTCAAGACGCAGAAACATTGCCTTATGGGATTTGACTAAAAAGCTCATCCCCATAATTACACATAACATGTAGCGTGGTCGTAAATGGCCGATATGCTAATAATAAAAATAATACTTATATAAATAATAATAATAATCCAATGGGAACCTCTGGAATTTCTATTTCCTTTGATAGTGTTCCATTTCTTGAATTACTGAGAGGATATTTTCGAAAGGTGTAAATACTGGGAGTTCCATCTGTTTCTATCGGCCCATGTCACGTACTCGTTGAAAGCATTGAAGTTTTACACCCCGGACATAAGTGACCATATTGCTAGAAAATTTGTGTAGAATAGTCATGCTTCGACAGACGAGGTATTTCCTAATATCTCTAAACAATATATAGATTTCGAAATTTCTGAGAAAATTTGAGCTTTGTATCCCCGGGATGCTATTGTTTATTTATTTCTTTTTTTTAAATGCTTTCCTGATGTTAATGAAGTTGCTTGACGTGCTTCTGTGCACGTACACCCATTGAGAAAGGAAAGTGAATTGGTCAATATCGAAGAATGTCGTAGTTCTCTTCTTACCCTAAAAAGTCTCCATACAAGACTGTGAGTTTCTTTATAGTCTTTCGGAAGAATCTGCGAGCAATTAAAGGTTCATTTACTAAACAAATCAATGAAATTGGATTTATGCGAAATACAAACGCAAGAAATTAATACTTCCTAAATAATTGCTTGTAAAATGAAAGTCGTGGCAAAAGTATGTCTACCGCAAAAAGAGAATTATATTTCGTCCTGGTACTTGTTTCGTGATGCCATTATTGTTCACGAACTCGTAGGAGTTTCGCATTTCGTGCGTGTAATTGGTTTTCTTAACGAAGCCATTCTGTTGTTAAACGTTCTGCCTGTCAATATAATTAACCATCTTTAAATTGCATGGGGTCACTAGATAAATTAAAATAATTTCGGGTTATCGTGAAGCGTTCTTGAAGCTTCCCTTCCGTTTCTTCTCTGTTCGTGATGAAACCTCCGTGGATGGAAATTCGAATCACGTCCCCCGCGACCGTTACGGCGCACGTGACTTGACGCTGCACGGAATATCAATGGAGCGTTTTAGAAAATATTTTATGACCCAGACCATGAGGACTTGTTCTAGTTTTTCTCGCACCCAAAATGCAATGGGTCATTTGTAATAACTGTCTTTAATCTGTCTCAATAGTCACATGATGTAATACAGAATTGTTAACAAGCAGAGGAATGCACTGGTTAAGAACGTACCCAAACGTATTCTTTACGTGGATGAAGTATTAAAAGAAGGTCGAATTGGACGTCTTATACGTCGTCGGCAAATTACTATCCTAAGAACGTAGTCCATGGTGTTTTAAGATTTATAATGGGCTTTTGGTATTCAAAACCTGAGTATTCACCTGTAGCCTGCATTTAAAACTCACTCTGTAAGTCTTTTTATGGAGTTCGGTGTGATCTCTAGAAATGTTTTCCTGAATTTTTTCGAATCTTTATTTACTATTAGGATTTTTTACCACCGAGACTTTTGTTTAAAACAATGCAAATACGAAATCATATGCGTGGGGGCTTCCCGTGTGTCCGCTCAACGCGAACCCTTGAGAGATGAGAATTAAGCTTAGCAAAGTAAAATTAACGCACTCCAGCCTTCCGATAGATATCCTTGTGTAATGGAACTAGCTCTAATTCCTTCCAACTACTCGGGCCTGCATCTTGAGCAGAAGACGGCATCGGGGGAACAAATGCTCCTTTGTTCAGTTGGGGGACTAAATTGTAGTGCCTGAGTAGAAGGGGACACAGTCAATCAACTGCATCAAATACCCCGTAATTATTGAACTTGTTTTCACGTACGTGTTTAGTTCAGCCATATTCAATTGTCTTTGATAGTTTTCCCTCGACTAGGCCGAAAATCGCAGTGTTACTCTTGAATTGAGACTGATTCTGAACGTTTCCTTGTTTCTCCTCCGGCACCACCAGTTGAGATGTAATTGGGCTATGCCTTCTGGGGAGAGCAAACGCGGAAAGTGTGTCTATCCAGAGCCTCGGGCCTACGTTTTCAGGAATCTGTCTGGACCCCGCCCCGCCTAAGTGTCGGGGAAGAAACGCTCGTCCATTTTTCGAGCGCGTTGCGGGGCGGCTGCGCGTCGCCTCGCGTCGCATCGCGTCGTGTTGGGCCGGGCCGCCGCGCAGCGAGAGCGACGTGACGCGATGCGGCGTGTAATTACGCGCAGCAGCTGCGCGCCTCTTACGCCAGAGCTGTGCACCCCCCTCCCCCCGTCCTTTCCTCTTCGTCTGTTCTTGCCTTGCTCAGATCGTGCGCTCGAGGGCTTTCAAAAACTTCCTGGCGTAGTTGGGATCTTTGCTGCCTGGGCAGTCTGCCTCTCTTATCCCTTTTTAAAAAAAGTAACTGCCTTGATACGCCCACATATCTTTGAGCTGCGAAATCCCTACTCATTTATCTGCGTTAGTTGAATTATGGATAAAATAAAGCACGGCCGTTGTCAGCATCTGATATCATGAAATGTTCGCTCCTATGCAAAACGAAATTTTACATAAAAACAAACAACGTATTTGATGTAATGTCAAAATAAACCATTCCCACTACTCCTCGCAACTAGCGAAATGAGAGCTCGAAAAAGCGTGCGCGAATTTACACATTACTTGGAGCGTATTTGAGACGTTCGAATTGAAATGTCGTTCGACATTTAAAGCCAAAACGAGATTATTATTCTTTTTTGAAAGAGGACGATGTTCAAAGTGCATTCAAGAACAAGTAACAGTAGTAACATATATTCTCACATAACAGCATGTCCAGCTTGTTTCGTGTAAATAGTAGTCGTTTTAAATTGCATTGTTCTGCAAATCGAGGAACGTCGCATGCGTTTAATAGAAAGCCAGCTCCTTTACCATGCTGCTTGTTTATTGAATATGTACTGCTTTGCAAGTTGCGCGATTATGTAATCACCAAGTAATAATTTTTAAAAAGAACTGCGACTCCAGGGGAAATTCCGATTCCACTCCCCTCATGTATACACCGCTGTGCATAACGCTTTTGTAGGGAAGAGGACTTTGGTCATTGTTTTGTACTCATGTAATCCGGTTTTAAAGAAGGTACGTAGAGGAAACCGTGCTGCCCCCAACCGTTCTTTCTCTCCTTGCCTTCGCCTAAGGGAGACTTCTTTTTACCTTCTTTCTTGCTCTAAAGAAATCATGTACGCTCGATTTCGGCAAAAACGTGCCGTTGTTTGTTTTCAAACTAGCTCGGAGTTTGTGGTGCTTGTGAAGTACGTGGAGCTGGAGATTCGTGTTGTGGTTTGTAATCATGTCCATACTGCTTATTACAGAGTTTGTTTTGGTAGGGCAATGTCCGTGTTCTGCTGTTAAACAGAGAGACCGCAACTGTTATTTTAAGACGCTGTTTTTTGCTAGCATAATTTTACCAATTTTGACCGAATGAATCATACCCGATGGAAACGAGGCAGTCTGGATACAGAATATCTACTTCAACATAGATTTCAAAGTGACATTAGTGTTTTTCGTGTACCGACTAGACATCTGTCAATCCCAATTGCATTTAAAAATCCTAAATTGTCGTAAAGTCGTACACATTCACCTTTCATCCGCAGTACTCATGTTCATCTCAAACACTGTGTCCCACAAATCGGAGTAAGGAATTTAAGTAATTTGTTGCAGAAATCAGTTTTGCCCAACATGAAAGCGATCAATCATTCCCGGTCACGGGCTCGCTATGGTTGTATTTACGAGCCCCCAACTCGTTAGTGAAATCTAAAAACAACCTAGTTGCGTCGAGACGCTAGCCTACTTTATGCAACTTTCTTCTGTAGTTGTTGTAACTACCCGACCTCGCGAAGGAATGCGATTTGTTCTTTGAGGCCTTAGTAAGTTACTTCGTTTAACTTTTGAACAATCAGTATGTCTAAGGAATTGGACTATTTCCACAGCGGGAATGGCAATGAATATATATTTCTTGAAAATCGTGGTGTGTTATGCAAATGCTATGTACTCAAAGTATCTGCTCGAATATGCTAAACTAGGTGTCGGTGCACGCACCGTCAAGAGTATATCATTCATGTTGGCGGCCGAGATATGGTAACCTATAATACAGTAAAATCTGTCTAAACCGGAATATGTAAAAGCCGGAAACCTGTCTTAACCGGAAAATTACCCGTGAAGTTAAACGCATTTTACGCAGCATGAAACGGAATAAATTCAACGCGGACACAATGTTTTTTTTATGTCCTGCGAGGGAAAAAATATTTTTAAAACGGAATTATTGTGAATTTAAAGCAATTGGCAGAGAGACGAGATATGTTCTTAATGAAATGATTGCATCTGCAAGCTTATTTTCAATTCTCTCCAGGTGACAAGTGATTTAGTTGGGGCAGCCGAATATTGAAGGAGAGAGGCTTCACCTGTCAGCGTAGAATTCGACCTTGGGTCGCTTGTCTCTCAAGGCGTAGGCCGTAGGGGAATTGCCTGACTCTGAACGTGGGAAGGTGTACGGGCATTGCTTTTATTCACGCGTCTCCATGCCCCGCGTTGAAAATCATAACCCCTCGACCAGATAGGCATTGCTCAAGGCCATGCGAGGGTATCAGAAAGTCGTAGTACTGGGGTGTGATGAATTGTACGTTGTAAGAGTCAGCAAGCTGCCCGAATACAGGCAGTAAGGCGTTTTTAAACTCTGAAGCTGTTAACGAGGAGTGATGAATATTCATTTATTGGTGATTTCTTCCATAAATGCATTATGTTACTGTATTTTGATAATTATAATAGTCATGTACCTTTGGGCTGAAATTTCTATACGAGTATCACAAGTGTCATAAAATGGACAACCTTGCATATTACGAAAACCTCCCTAAAGAAGAATTTTTTTGTCTCCCGATCGGTGCCTGCTTAGATTTTACTGTAATAGATGCATTAAGTAATCCAACCGCAGTACCAGCAAGCGTTCCACATCAACCCTAGAGTCCCTTGACTCTGTCTCCTTTCCCTAACTCCGCCGTGATTCGAAATCCCATTGTGGCCCAACACTTACTCCGCCGCTGGTGACTCGTAAGCTCATTGCGGCTGATCACTTATTCCTGCCGCTCTTGACTTGTAAGCCCATTGCAGCTCTTGAACCCTTGTACATTTAGGGGTTTCTTGGCTGCCAGGTGCTGTTCACGTTGTGGCCCTTGAGCCCAAATACGCCTCCGGCACGCAGGCGGTCACATTCTGGTCTGGGAAAGAGTGGGGTTCTTACCATGGTGGTTGCGTCTAGCCCCGTGTCACTTCAATAAAGCAAATGTCAACTTCACTAAAGCAACGTCAGTCATGTCACAAACGGGATTCAATCCCGCATACTCCGCGTTCCGCGGCTGCCGCCGTGACCACTACGTTGCGGGATCTGGTTGTTTGGCTTGTATGCTTTACCCGTATTGCTTGACTTAAAATTTATGAAGTCGAGGCAACAATGATAACCTTCATTTAACACGTCAACCATGATCTTAGAATTTCCCCAAAGAAACAAATATTACTATCCACTCTGCATAAAGGTGCTCATATAATAGCAAGTAAGTATGAAAAACAATGCACAAACTGATGAATTTCTGTATTTGAATAAAGTTCGTTCGTTTGGCATCCAAAAATTACAGAAATGAGGGTTATTAACTATTGAATCCATCCCAATCTCTCAAAGCAGTTAATTTTCCGTGTCATAGTTCACTGATAATCATGAACAACAAATGTTTTTAATTTTTCCACTTCATGGACGTTTGAAACGTCAGCCGACTTGGCCTGTTAGCCTCCTTCACCAGCGCAGTGCAACCGTCAGTTTCCCACAGCATTACGCGACATTTCTATTCCAGCGAGAGCGTCTGGTCGTTGCGGGGCGGTGCAGCTTCTTTGCTGCGCCCGCCGCCCGCCCGCCGCCGCCCGCCCGCCCGCCCCGCCCGCCCGCCCGCCCGCCCGCTTGCGCAGCGGCCAGCCCTCCGTCTCCGCGTCCGGTTTGACGGCGCTGCCTCCTCCGCGCAGCATCTGCCAGCGGCGCGGCGCAAGGCGAGGCGGATTCGGTCGGAAACGCGACACGAACCGAAATAACGCGCGCGTTAAAGCGGAAGTGCAAACGCGAAGGGATAGAGTAGTGGGGGCAGCGGCATGTGCTTTAAAAAATCTGTTTATAAAAAAATAATTTCCATTAGTAGATTTTGTCTCACCCAAAGCAGTATTTCCATAATGTATAGTTTTTTTAAATTCAAAAATACTTAGACATTCTTCATTAGATGGTGAAGATTCTTCACACTAACTCAGAATGTTCAGTAGTCTTGTATTCGCACCGCCACCGTTGAGAAATAATTTGGACACACGTGTATCTCTTGCTAATGTATTGTCCAAACTAAAACTGTATCCTTTCATGCCTTTTGGAAGTGTGTTACTTTCTTCGAGCATTCTCCAGTATTTTCTTTGAAACTTCTATTAGACGAACTCTGCGTTGCCGTGCTTTTTCCAATGTTCGTGGATAAGACTTTTAGAAAACGAAGTAAATTCTTTGTGGTAAATCCTTGCCTTGTAAGATATTCAAAGTTGATTTTGTTACATTCAATATTATCTGTTAACCTGCTTTTTTCACATGCGAGTAATAAGATCCACCAAATTACACCAATGAAGACTGGGAACTAGTTTTTGCAAGGTTTCCCGCGTTCACGACGTTTATCTCTTCTGACATAGTATGCATGTTGCTTATCTTATAAACACAATTGAAACTACGTTATGCAGAATTAAACGGTTATCTTCACTCTGTTATAGATATTATTTGCCATAAAGCGCGCCTGCTGAACTAAACGGCCGCTTAAAACTCGGTAGGCGTTGCCTGCTCGGAAACGAGTCGTCTGTCAATGTGGGTCAAAGAGCGAGATAGCCTCAAGCAGAGCTACCAAAGAAAACATTCGCAGCCAAATCTGATGAAGCTTCCATTTAGAAGTTTTTATTCAAACGCCGTCAAATCGTTTGTACTGTCTTAATGTAGAAAAGATGAATTTTTTTTAGGCTGAGGCGCTTCGTTAGTATAGAAAATTTGTAATTGCTATATTGTTTTATAATGTGGTATTGGCTTCTGCGGGCTAAAAATCCAAGAGAGACCCCCCCGCCAGTTAAGCCTCTGTTAATTATTGCTAAAAGTTTTTCAAACAATACAGAATGAGAATGCAGAATGCAAACGATACAAAGTGAGAATGCAGTTGAATATCGGAAGTTGATGACACTAAGGCAGAAATCGTTATTTCATTTTCGGCCATCTTCAAAGAAATTTTAGTTAGAAAAATTTCAAAACGTGTAAACTTAATATTTGAGTTGTTTGGAAAATATATCGGATTTGTTCAAGGAAATTATTTTAGCTTTCTATGCCCAAACATTGAAACTGATGAAAAGTATTGCGAAAGTTTTGTCTCCTCTCAAGACTTATGATCGCGTTCCGAAACTGCTAATCTAACCGAGAGCTCCTTCCCCCCGGCCCCAACCTAACAGACTTCTTTTTTATATATCCCCCGTGTGTTTGGAGCTTCCCTCACAAAGTTCGCGCGGCACCTTGCGGGCAGACGGCCCCGCAGGCGGCGGCACACTGTGCCCCGGACCGGAAACGAGGAGGGCGTAATTGCGTTCCTTCCATGCATTTAAATTCCCAACTGCGTTTTCGCACACATATGGGCGCCACCAGCACCTAATTATTGTGAGACACGATTTCGCGGATAAGATACAGGTTACCGGGTTTCCTCCATTGTATCCCTTACACCAAAAATACCGATTGGGGACCGCATCTCCCCGGTGGTGGGCCTCGGTGTCGCCATGTGGATTTGATCTGTGAGAAGCCCAAGAGCGCGGTCGTTCCTATGAAATCCGGGCGAATCTGAAGGCGAAGCGGAATCTTGAACAGTGGGCCTGGCACCGCGTGCTGATCTTCTCCTCTGTTAAAAATTCTTAACTTAGCTATTTGGTACACAATGCTTAAAATGCATGGTTATTAAAAGGGAGTGCTTCAATCAAGTCAATTTGAGAGTTTTGCTGATATTCATATTTTCTCCTGTTAGATTTGTAAAAATAGGTTTTGAACCACCTAAGTTGTTCATAATTAATTAAAATAAATATATTTTTTTGTTTGGATATTCTTAAACACACCGAAACAATGAGGTGTTTTCATGTACGTTGGTCAGCTTCAATGAGAGAGACATTGCCTTCTTCTTTTTGCGTGATATTAATCTACCGTGCGAGAACCTGGGCGGCAGTATTGAATACAATGAACGTCGCCTTCGCTACGTCTCGCTGGGCGGCGCGGCGCGTCCCGTCCCGTCCAGCCGCCGAGGCGCAGGGCGGCGCTGTGCGGTACGGCGCGGCGCGGCGCCGGCGCCCTGCCAAGTCGGCCTCGCCGAGAATAGCGTCGCCGCCGACGCCACCCGCAGCTCAAGTACGTCTGCCGTCATCACCCCCACCGCCGCAGTCTGCCCGGCGCCCGTTCACCGGGAATGTTGCCCCGTCTCGGGGCGGCCCGGTTTTTACGCCCGCCCGACCGCCATAGCGTCACCGCCGTTTTTTTCGCGGCGGCGGCCGCCGCCGTCGCAGTCTGTCCGGAATCGTGCACCCAGTGCGTGTGTTAGCGGAGGGGAGATGCCACTCCCACCGCGTCACCGGTTTCGCTGTCTCCGACAACACCGGCGTCTTGCGCGCGGGCTACCCGACGTCGTAGCCTATTCCATTTCGCGTATCTCACCTAATGCTTTGGGGCGACTGGTGTCGCGCGCTCACTCAAACGTTCAGCAGTCTAACCATTCTCTGTATCTGCCTACGTAGCTGCGCCCTTACCGTTGTCACCATTGCGTTCGCCATCGCGATCGTGATCTTCAGACAACAGCGCAAAAATGCTCCTACCGATATCGCCGCCACCGCCGCCATTTCATTATTCCATCTGGACTCCGATGTTGCCAGCCCTGATCGGTAGCGCGGCGCGGCGCCGGCCGCTGCCGTCGCCGCCTGTGATCTCCGCGTGCACGGCGTGGGCGTGGTGCGGCCTCCTCCTTCCGCCGCTGTCAGCGCTCCTTGTCTCTGGCACGCGACGGCACCGCCCGAGCCACGGCAGTGGTGCGAAGGACACGTGCAGCGGACTTCTGCAGTTTCGCAGAATAGCTTAAAAGGACTGCATTCGTAAATAAAGACAAAATAAATTTGATTTAAACTTTGCTGGGTGATGGTGTTCCCGATAACAGTATTACTATTTGGCTGCTAAGCGAGGTTCAAAAGAATTCATCGCGTTTATAAAAGTGGTACGTCTTTTATTTCTTTTTTTAAATCTTCTATATCTCTCCCTGCATGTAATATGTAATGCAATTTAAGCTGTTGAATCTTTCATAATTAAAAGCACAGTTTCAAGGAGAATGCATTACTTCAAATTTCGAAAACATCCGCATTTTTCGGTAATAGAATATAATATATTAGATAATTCAATTACAGTGCAATAACGGTTTGAAACATTTACATTAGACTTCTTTCCTGGGAGCGTTTTACACGGCACCCATCAGAACTCCTATTTGTAATAAATTAAGGGTCACCTTTATTTTTTAAAGTCGCATTAACAATTAGATCAGCAACCTCTATCGATTTACTGTAGGGTCCACAGAATGAAGTAGTGATGGTTAGGGGTGTAACACAATTACAACCATGCTCGAGGCGAGACTCGAACCCGCGATCCTTCGGACCGAGATCGCTACGCCATTACTGCATCACCAATCTCAGCCATCCGGATCGGCTTCTGACCAACTTCGTTTTAACCAACTCCTGTAAACTTGACAACGTGCCACGCGCCCTCCGCCCCCCGCACAAAGGGCCGAAACATGTCCCAACAGAAATAAAGGTCAACATCTAAAGACAGGAAAGTAGCAACGATGAGAGGAAAAATGACAGAAAATGATTGAAAGAAAACAAACGTCTGCTGAAGGGGACGCATATCAAACCCTTCACTTCTAGCTGCTGGTGTAACGTTCGGACACGGGTAAAAAGAGGACCCGTTTTTAGGGGACATTTTTATTATTTACTGTACTAACAGTACTTACGTTAGTTTTGTACGTTTATAAAGGGGGCCAGCATAAATGTTTTGCGGACGGGCTCCCGCACTCATTTCGTTACGCTACTAACCGCTGATTGTTTTTGCAATTTGCTATACCCTCTTTCAATCATTTTCTTCCCTCTCGTTTTCCTTAAACTTTTTCTGCGACATTTTCGTGTTCTTTGTGGGGGGTGTATGTATTTTTATTTCTTTCGCTTTTATTTTTATTGATCGCGCGGGGCGGAAGCACCTGCTCCGCGTGGGCCGCGGCCGACGGCGCTGCGGCTGGGGCGAGGCGCTCGCATGGGAAGGAGGGAGCGTGCGACGAAGGGGGCGTGGTTGGGGGAGCGCGCCAGACGCGCGTGTCGCCGGATTGACATGTCTCGGAAAGAGGCGAGGTCGCGTGTCCTAGAGCGTCTGCACGGCCCTGGTCGCTTCTGCGGAAGGAAACGGGTCACTTCGTCGCCTAGTATTATTTAAGGAATTTTCCGAAAAGGAATACCTACGTATGTGGTACCAAACTTTCTCCTTTCGTAGTGTTATTGCTGAGAACTTGACGTCTGTGTCTCATAACTCACGGGCTGCAAAAGTGCAATATTTTTTTTAGAGAAGCCGAAGTCTTCAGTGGCATTTAAGACTCTATATCATTAATAAAAACTTTTCAGGGAGTCATCAATCAAAACTAGTGGCATGCAGGATGCGTGTTATGGCGGTGCCTTCATTTTGTCGGCTAGTGCGAGGGTACCGGAAAATTCTATTATGGGTAAAGTGCATCAATGAATGTTACACTTCGTGCCAAGTGTAACATTCATGTAACTAGCATTCTTGCATCTTTTAGCAATTAAAGTGATGTTTTTGTATCCGAAATTACGTTTAAGATTTATTGGCTGGACAGAAAGAAGATTGCGTTTTTTGATATATAATTATATTACACTAGAACAAATTACAAGATATTTGAAATGACTGTAAAGAACGTGGTCTGGAAATGGTACTTAGAAATTTCAACCTTTTTTTAAAAAAAAGAAGAAAAAGAAAATAAAAAGTCGGGAACCATGTGGTGAAAAACAAAAGTACAGAGCTGGAATAGGTTCAGGGTGTCTGGGAGTTTTGCCAGAAGAGGGGAAATGAAGTATGAGCATAGGACATCATACGAGGCGGTTAGGAATTCCAACAGGAGACGATTCATTCGGACGAAAGCGAGAGTGAACATGCTGTATATTGTGAGTGAAATGAAAAGCCATCATTATGCTAAACGAGAATATTCACACGGAGAATTCTCCAGTACGGTTAATATCAGGAAGTCTAATCCTTTTGTTCGTTGTACAAGTATGCAAAACAGGGAGAAAAAGTTCTTCACGCATCTTTTCATTCTGCGTTAAATGGAAAATGTGTTACTGGAGAAAACTTCATTTCTTGAACATTCTTTTGGCCCATGCCTTCGAAGTAAATAATCTGCAGTTGCAATTCTGGTGACTGTGCATATTTACATTCCTGTATGTTCTGATAGAGTATTAAGTTGCTTTGAAAACAATCAAAAGTATATCCATTTTGTTGGAATTTATTAAGAAGGTGCCGCCGAATTAGAGAAGTATCAAATAAGAAAAAAAGGAATAAGTAAGACCTAATAATTTACTTTACTTTTTTATAATAAGTTCATACGGTTGGACGTTGATATTCACCTGGAATTGCTTTATTAAATAGATATAGAGTGACTCAGTTTAATATCATGAGAATGTGTCCCTATCGTAGAAGATATGATCGTACAATAATGAAAATACTTGCATTACTTGTTTAGACTCTCGTTTCATAAGCACGCAGACTTGTCACCATGCTGTTTCATTTGCTGATTGCTAGGATGTCAACAAAAACATCGCTTCGTTACCGACAATTTGCTGGCGAGGTTCTGTTGATTAACCTCTCGTAATTGGCGGAGAGGCCAATTCCTCTAAGTCTTCAATACACTTCACAGTCGAAATACGAGAGAGATTTTTTCAAATGAATTTAGTGATATCTTGTTGAAAAAGATGCTTCAAAAAATTGGATAATGACATAAGTATTAGGCTCGTTTCTGTTTTTTGAGACTTTTTTATCTTGATTTGTTTCTTAAGACATTATCTCCATTCGTGAAATGAAGTGCGTGTGTGCAGGTGTGCAACTGAAAAATATCGTAAGTAGTAATGTTAACTCTCCTCTTTTTTAAATAACTAAGTTGTAAACAATTCATATTCCTCCCCCCACCCTCTGCTTCCCTCCCTAACCCTCCCATCCTCTGCCTCCCGCCCCCTCCTTCGCTCTCCCTACCTCCCTCTCTCCCTCGTTAATATATTTTTTCTAGGTTCGTTTAAAGAAAGGGTATTTTATCTTACCGCTACGCGTAAGTGAAGTCAGTATACTCTTTAAGGCATCCGAGTAAACGTCGAGAAAAATCACTGTGATGTCGTGCGAATATGGTATGTTGTTTCGATAATGATGAAGAGTACAGATGAAACGATTATTCGTAATAGAAACATTTTTGTAGGGTTGTTTGACAAAAAAATTAAAATGTTTATTTCATGAGCGAAAAAATTGCTTCTTCGTCGATCTAGATTGTGCGAAAAAAATATCAGTCTTGTTCAAACGCCTTAATATAAAAATCCCTAATATTTGTCTCTGCACCGAGTGGAGCGGAGGCGGCCTCGCGAGGAGCGTGCGGTTGCGTTGCCTGCACGGAGAGCGGGGCTTCATTACGGCTCTGCTCGTCTCGCAGCGCTGCGCACGCGGCGGCGACACACGCGCACGCGCACGCGAGCGGGACCACGCCGCCGCTAACGACTTGGGCGCTGCGTTTCGGCGCTCGCGCCTTCGCCCGAATCATCACGCGTCGCGTCGCGTCACGTTACCAAATTAAGAGTGGATTACAAAAAGCAAAAGTCAATCAAGAAACAAATGTAACTGATTGAAAGTCTTGGTGTATCAAATAAGATAGAAATATTTTTCAAAATGTAAAATACAGAGTTGTTTTTTAGTTTTAGCTACTAAACGGTTTGTAGCCAGGAAAAAACACTGGGTTTGACGATTGGTAGTATTTTTTAAATTTATTTATTAGCAAACTGAGATCCCCTTAAGAACAAGGACCTCCTAACTTTTGCAGGGAATACAGAATGAAGTGATAAGGTGATGATGAAGGGAGAAAGGACAAACAAAAATACAACCATGATCGACTCGGGAACCTGAGATCGCCACGGCATTACTGCCTTAGCGATTTCAGCCATCTGGTTCAACGATTGGTAGTTACTAATTATTTGCGGCCTTAGGTTAAAGTACATTCCGTCGCCTAAAAAAAATTTTTTTTTAATCGTCCTTAGTCACTCATTCGAACGTATAAACTTGTTTTTAAAAAGTATTTTCTGACTTGGTGCATTGTGGAATCCCTTAATATATTTCGCCAACTTTGCAGGTACAGGTTTGGTATACATTATGAAAAACGTTGCAATAAAGAATAAAAATCGCTGCTGTATCGTTGACTAGTAGGCGAATTTCTTTCGAAAGTGAATTGAAATCAAATTTTCTTCGATGTTGACTATCGATATTGTATAGGTGTGGTGCGTTATCGTTGGCATTTTTCATGAAATAATTATAGAAATTGTCATTGCCAACAATAGTTGCCAATAATACTATTGTTGACAATGACAATTTCTATAATTATTTCATTTATCGATATTAAACTTAAGAATAAGACAGACGTAAGAATCAAGCACAAATACTGTTTGGCCTTTGAATGTAGCTAAATTATGTTCGCATTAGTTCATGAAGATGATACTCAAATTTTGCGTGATTTGCGGGTTCTATTGATAGTTTGATGGAGATCCCTTTATATCTATTGGACTCGTTATGGTTAAGAATCCGATGAGAAGTTCTAGAAACTACAGTTTCCAAGTTTTTGTAGTCACATGTTCTTAAAGTTAGCTTTTAAAACAGAAAAGTTCAAACCCTTGTATTGACTCGCGTAATCCGCAAGACTTAATTTTCTTCAGAAACTCTGATTTATTTCGATTGTAAGAGTGACATATAGAAATGTCCAGGTTCAAAGTAACCTAACTTTTCTGTAAGAAATGTAAAAAAATTCGAGGCATAGACCATAATTAATTACATGTAATGAACTGAACTTCATTTTTGTATTTCAAAATCTGGCAAAGAGGTGTATTTGCTTTCTTCTTATGCAATAGATTACCTCAAGAAGGTTATTCGATTTATATATATAAAGTTTGGAGTGTTCTAAACTTGGAAGCTGTCGGAAACTGAAATGACGGTTTTGCCTGAAACGTTTGTTTCTGACGTCCATTGAAGTCTATTAATACACCTGCCGCTCACGAGTTCTTAAGTTTGAAAGAATGATAAGTTCGTAGAATATATAAATGGAAAGTCGGGCTTGGATTTTTCTTATGCTTAACCTCACCAGTTTTGTGGCATTTCCGTGCGGCTGTCTGCTGTGCCGTAGATGTATGTGCCGATCTGTTCGCGGTTAAGCTAGCCACCACCGCCTGTCAGAGGTGAATAAAAGACGGCGACTTTCACATCTTTTAGGCGGCGGCGGCGAGGCGACTCTCCTGCCTTTTACGGAGGCCTTGCAGCCGGTGCACTTGCACTAGGCGAGAGGGAAGTGTTCGCGAGAAAGCTCCGGGCGTATTTCCGTGAGAACATGGCGATCGGGGTGTGGCCGCCATGGCACGTGGAACTTGGGACCACACAAGACGGTTTTTGTTGGCACCTTGGCGGACACACACTCGCGTCGGCCAAGTGGTGCCAACATAACGGCGAGGTGTTCATTGTGTGTAAATTGGAGGAATGCTGTGGAATTTCACGTGATAGTGTGTTTTTTGTTTTAAAAACTGCAGCTCCACTTGTCTGCTGAATTCCTCAGCAAATAAGTTTCTAGTTTTCATAATGTTTATTCATAATTTCGGCAGACTTTCTTCAAAAATCCTTGTTCTTTGCAAGAAAGGCCGGAAAGTACAAGGTAATTTTTACTGTCTGCCTCACTTCCTAATAAGAGAAAGTTCTGCAATTGTGGTCCGGAAAAAGAGATTTTTCGACAGAAACACTTTTTTTGGTCGGACACTGTTAACGAAAAAGTGAATGAATATTGTTCCCGTATGTATTGAATTACGTATGGTAACACTTTGTGTATTTTTGAATCCGTTTTGTGGATCCATGATATCGGAAAATAGATTGTCGGCGAAACATCGGTCCTTCCGTCTCCCGGGTCTGCCCGTCTGTATTCGCCCGTTCGTCCGACTAGCGCCTAATACGAACGCCTCGTACGTCCAGCCGATTTTCTCCAAAATTGATATTCTCTGGCGTGAACAAAATCGAGACCGTGCCAATGTGAAACTTTGATAATTTCATTTTTAGGGTGCTTTACAAGAAGCGACAATTACGTGTTCAAAATAGGCTCTCAATTGTTTGTATTAAACTTTGACTTCGGATATTGGAATGGATACTTGGCGCAGATCTCATTTTCGTTAAAATCCCAGATTTTTAAAAAATTACAAAATATCGAGTTTTTTTCGGCGTCTTGCTTCAATTACAGTATTGAATGAATTAAGGAACAACCTCACCAGTTTTGTGGTGTGATTCATTTTCCACGTCGTTTTCTCGTAATTTTGTGAGTCAATTGTTAAACAATTAATTTCTCAAACCTGAGGTGCAAATCTTTAAATTTTCTTCTCAGGTGCATGAAAGAACAGAATAAATGTGGTGCTAGTCCTATTTTAGGCGAACACTTAATTTTCGAAAATTGCAATATGTTAACATACTAAAATACAATATTGACAATTTTTTCGTTTAAAAAACGTCTTAAAAATCAATTCTTTAAAAAAGTTCAAATACAGTTATTTGAAAATACGAGCACTTTTTGCGTAATTTCTTCTTGAAGTTAATCTTGATTATAAAAAATTACGTTATCTAAGAGACTTATTTAAAAAAATTACGAATGAATTTCCTTCGTCTCAAAAAACCAAAACATCTGGTGGAGTTTAGTGTTAAAAGATGTTCGCGATTGGATTGTAAAGATTTACGCTCACAAAATTAGATGGGCAGAGAAATATAAAAATAATTGTCGTGAATTCCCCATATTATAAAGCGAAGAAGAATAGAAACAGTTTAGGTGTTGATTTGCGGAGAGAGATTGGGTGAGAGTTAAATAACTCTTATTCAATAATATCTCTCCTCAAATAATCACCTATACTATTTCTATTGTTGTTTCTTGCCTGTACTACATAAAATTCGAAGCATTACTTAATTTAGTTGTATAACAGGTGTTCCCAACGGTGTTATTGTCAACCACTTAGGGGTTGACAACATTTGGAAGGGGGTCAATGATTAGGGGGGCGGTTTTTGATGTTCTAGAACAACGCGAAAAATGATAAACAAAATGCTTATGAACTGTTTCTAAAGTGTACAAAAAGCAAAGAAAAATGGCGTAGAAAATGGTTATTAAATCCAGTTCGGATAAATTACTCAAGCTGTTCGATACTTTATTGATGTAATCGAGGGTGCTTCTATTCGTTGAAGTGAATTCAGCTTTTGAATATTCGGTTTGGAATGTTCATTAGCAAGAAATGTCTTTAGTTATCCCGAAATCGGCTGAAACGTCGATGGCGCTCAGGCGTCACAGGAACACTACAAATTAGCTTCTCGTCTTTCGTGTTCGTTTTTATCCTTAGGGCCAGGGCTTAGCGGGGATTGTGCAACTTCGTGCACAGCCTTCGGCCTCTTGAACCTTACTAAGGACCTCCGCAGACGGATATCTGCGAAGAATTAAACAAAATTAACTCAATGCTGCTTTTCTCCATTGCACCAGCCATAGTTTTACTGTATACCAATTAAATTTTAAACTTTAATTTCACATTAATTGCAGATATAGGGCCCACATTTAAATGTTTTGCACAGAGGCATCCCAGAACTGCTAGGAATGTTCAGAAAACTAAAAATAGTGTTTTCACAACAATTTTATATTGCGGGGTAATGAAGCGAATTTGTAATACGTTAATGTTTTGTTCCTCTGTATAAAAAAACTGCAATGCGTACTGGAGAAATTATTTTGGCCGTTTTTAAAACTCCCAAAATTTTGTAACAGTTGCATAACAGGCAAAGATCGGCTAGAAACTCAACTATTCATAAGTGGAAGCGATTTCAATTATTGAAAAGTACGAAATTGTTAATTTTAAAACATTTATGTTCAATTCTTTAGGTGATAATTATGTATGATGTTTTATAGATAATAAAGAAAGGGGTAGATGAAGCCAATGATTCTTTTAAAAATACGAACAAAGGATGGACGAAAAAGATCAGGAATCCAATTTTAGAATAGGTTATACTTTGGACGGTGTTACGCTTTGAATTCTTCGGGAACTCTTGGAAACATTTTCGTCCGCCTTTTTTTGTTACAGTATGCTAATCTATATTAAAAACATCAATTGCAGCAATAGAACATATCGGAGGATTCTATATCTTGGTACAGAATATGTAACATCACTTGATTACGCCATGTACCACTTGACGTCGATAACGGTATTACGGCGCTTTCCGAAGCTTTCTTATCAGGAGCAAAGTGATAGACGCGTAACATTCAGCATCAATCTCGTGTTTTCGCATCGTATCAGTGGAGCAAATGAAACAGGTTGAAGATGTTCAGAGGAAGGGTGGTACATTTGATATTTGTTGCAGCAACTAAACGTTTTAGTGCAATGAACCTTATCTAACAATAGATAGCCCAACAATTTACTTTAGTGTTGGGGAAAATATTTGTTAATTTAGAGAAATTATTTTGCTGATTCCGTGTATCAAGAGAATACGTGAATGAATACATACCGAACTCTTAATTCATGTAATCATTACCCATTTTAATAAAAAAATCATATTAATATATTTCATAATAGAACAAGGACGTAGGTTTCTTGAGTAAAATATCAAAAGATAATTTTATTTCATGTTTGTGCCATGAAATTAATTTCTCGTCCGATATTTTTCTAATGCTGGCTTGAACCCAGAGGAAGTCATGACCAGATGCGGCGATGACTATGATTTCGGACGCCCTTTGCTGGGTTTCAGCCATTGTGGGTTGGCCGGAGCCTTTCCGAATCGTAGGCGGATCCTCAAGGTCGAATCGCGCAAGGATTGTTTGTGGCGCGGAGGTGCGCTAACTCAAAAGACCCACCAACGCGGCAGTGGGTTAGCAAGAGGGCGCTAGTGGAGCCGACCCAGGGATCGTGTTCGGGCTGCTAAGCAATTTAATGGTCGGTTTCCGGTTGCACTTTGTGTGCTGTAATATTTAAGACAAGCAATTTATGAGTAAAGTCGTGAAGGTGAAATTTTGCAGCGGCTATTTTAGATGTGTAGTTAAAGTGGAATCGGATAATGAATTTGAATTTCCTAGGTGTGTTAATAGCACGGTTGAAAAAAAAATGAAAAAAAGGGGGGGGAAAACGTATTTTGATTTGAAGCCTTTTTACTAGTTTATTTACTAACTTATTTATGATATTTGTTGAGCATTGTAAGAAAGGATAACTATAGACCAGTAGTGTTTTTGGAGGACTAGTAGACGTTAAGACAGGGCAAAGTTTCTTTGGGCTTTATGAGCTTCCGCAATTCATTTGAATATCCGATTAAAATGTCGGCGCTTTAACAGGAAGTCTCGGTAAACATGGCGAGAGGACGTCGATAGTTTTGGTCGGAAAACAAGTTAAAGAAACTGAGATATCCTGAGTGCTGAAAAGGCTGCAAAGGACAAAAAATTGCCAGCTGCAAAGCCTCTAGAGTAAAAATGAATGTCGAAAGTAGCGCTGCAGATTCCTCACAGCAGATTCTCTGAAAGAGTGAAAGTGGTTGGAAAGCGAGATTGTATTGGAAACTCGGGCTTCGGCATGATCAAGATCGAGTGCCTGCTTAATGGTGCCGGGTGGAGTTCGGTTGAGGGGCAGGAAACGGGACCTTCTCAACCATGCAAGTAGCCATTATCCTAAATTGCAGCTTCTCAGGCCTTTGGACTGTAACTACGTCATGCTTACTGAAGGTTAATGTATCTTTCAGACGGTTTGTTGCGGAAACAATCTCGTAAACCTTACTACACGGTTGTGGTGCCTTTGTCTATATGCATTTAATGAAAGATGTGGTATGACGGAGTTCCAATATTGTTCCAATATCCCAGCCCGAAGACTTTCCAATTAGTAAAACTCGATTTGGCTTTCTTCGACGTCTAAAAACTTTCTTTTGACGCACAATTTTGGAGTTCCTAACGTGCATGTGCATGCGCATGTATCCAAATCTCGAAACAGAACACTGTGCCAGCGCGCATTGGCTTAAACTCTTCAATCGTTCATCAAACGGAAGGGTGTAAAGCATATCTTTTCTGAAGCGCCCTTGTTCCGCAGAGTGTGTGTGTGTGGGGGGGGGAGGGGGGGCAGTCCGTTCTTTGAAGATATTTACTGATTATTTGCAAGGATCTTGGATCTTTTTCTAATTGGATCTAGTATTGCGGCAAGATTACCAAACGCACGACCACCATAACGGTTTCCGGAGACCTGCGTTGGACGCTGATGTTTCTGTGAAATAATCGTATAACCGTATAAGGATTGCGTCGGTCCGTTTCGGAGAATTCTGTTTCAGTTTTAAGGGAGCGCTTTTGCGATGAAGGAAAGACGGGCGATGACACAAATAATCGGACTTCCAGGAACATGTCTCTGTACTTAGAAGCGAGAGCCTCTCGCAGCGAGACCCACGAAGTCCGTCGCTTGAGTCATTGACTTGTCAATGGAGGCCATTTGGTGGGTTAATAATCTAATTAAGGGCGGCATGTTTCTCGAAGTAGCTCGAATTTTCCTGTTCGTTTCTTAACGGTCTGACTGTTGAACAACACTTACGCTTAATTCTAGCAGTTGGAGACATCTAATTGTTGCAACAGTTATGCAAAAACTATTATTTTTCACGCGGGATGATGTGTTGTTGAAGAAAACGGTACGCACATTGTTCTGTGATGATAATTTTAGATTAAGGCATTCAGTCGCTTTTCCTCTCCATAGTTATTGGCAGGTCCACACTTTGTCATTTGGAATTTTATATAAGTCGTTAATCTCAACTTCTAACGTTTCAAAATTTAATAATGTGGGTGAAACAAACCCTAGGGATAGATCTCCTTTGTTTTAGAAGTTGTAGATTTTGAGGTAAGAACGTTACTCGAAAGAAATTGATATCTTCATATCCTCGCGTATTTTCGACTGTATGTAACCATACACCTGCGAGCACGTTAAATTAGTCACTTTAATTCTCTACTTGTGCACTTTCCTGAAGCAGTAAAGAAGTTAAATCTCGGGAACAAACAAACTTCTACGTGTCTCGACTTCAGTCCTTTATTTTTTTAATAGAATACAATTGCTACGAGTTCAGTTTGCGTGGTTGTGCTCCCACGCCCAGACGAAATTGCTGCATCGAGCTTTAATATTCCTACGAGGAGTGAAGAGGCGTGGGTTCCGCCCATTTCCTCCCGCGAGATGCTCGCCTTCGCTCGCTTCCCAGGCCGGGGCCCGACCACGGGCTGACTGCGGCGTCGCGGCGCGACTCGTCCTGGCGATTTGCGTAGGCGGAAAGCTGAAGTCTCCGCCGCTGTAGCCGTGGCAACCGTTGCCGCCTCACCATCAGCTACCGCTCCACCGTCACCACCCTTCCCGCCGACTTCGCCGCCATCACCACCCTTTGCGACTTCGCCGGCCATCATACCACCCCTTTTCGCCGACTTTCGCCGCATCACCACCCTTCCCGCCGACTTGCGCCATCACTCACCCTTCACGCAGACTTGCCGCCATTCAACACCCTTCCCGCGACTCTCGCCGGCCATCACCACCTTCCGCGACTTCGACCGGCCATCAGCCACCTCTTTGCCCAGCCGACTTCAGCGCCATCACAACCTTCCGCGCGACTTACTTCCGCCATCACCACGCTTCCCCCGCCGACTTCGCCGCCATCACCACCCTACCCGCCGACTTCGCCGCCAACGACACCATCATGCCCTCTCGACTTCTTCGCCATCGCCGCCTGCTTCGCAAGTGTCACCGCCACCACCGCAACCGCCCCCAGCGCAGCGCGTCCGTGACCGGCATGCAGAGGCGCGGGCGGCGCGCAGTGCGGGCCAGCGTGGCCGGCCACTGTGTCGTCCGGCACTTGCGCTCGTTAAGAGCGCGTTGGGCCGGCCCTCGCGCGATGCGGCGCTACGGCTCGGGACGTTCGAGGCGCAGAGGACGGGGGCGCGGTGAGCGCGGACAACGTCAACGCGAGAACGGCCCTTGCCCTGCAAAGGATTGTTTGGGATTCTCCTTCACTTTTTTTTTTATCCTCGGCGGTGATTTTCTTTCACTAACCGTTCAATGGTGAACATTCTCTATGCATATTATACACTCTCAGTTGCACGTTGTCGAAGAATGGGAAATGATAGGTTATACTTTTAATTTTCTTAGTGTTTTTGTGTTGTTTTTGTTATCTTACCTATTTCCCCTACATGATTTCTTTCCTGCTCATTACTCACTTTTCTTTGCTTTAATTTTCTGAGGTCGTCTGAAGTTCTTCACTTCGATTCAATAACTTCGAAACCTATTGCTTTCAACCTGTGCATCATCATTTCTGCTCTATAGCACTGTAGCCTTTGGGAAATTCGCCGCCCCAATATTTTCCTTTTTCTGTGTCATTTTTTCCAATTCAATTCCGCCATTCTCGTCATATTTAAGACTTGAAATGTTCCTTTCCAATGTTCGTTTGGAGCGACCCATGGTGTTGTTGTCAGACCTTTCACCTTCCACATCTCGATACCGCAGTACAAATCTAGGTCGATGCGTTTTATGGCGAACAAAGCGAGTTCGCGGATGAATTTTGATGGTTCTTCCGTCCCTTTCGTGCCTCTCATTCAATAATGAAGGTCATGCCCTGCTCATTGCTCGTTTGTGCTCTTTTCTCGCATTCTCCTCCTCGTTATTACTTTCATTAATCCTGTACTCTCTTGTTAACAGGAGAGAGACGAGCGTAAGTACGTTGCAAGTCCCGGGGAGAGGGGGTTTGCGGGCGTTTTTTATCAATCTATGGCTCTAAATGTAGTATATTTTGCAAACATCATTGCCACATCTAACATTATTACTTTATTTTCGTTTCTCTTTGAAAAAATTACTTTAAATTTAGTAGTCCTACTTTAGTCTTACAGCATTTTATAAAATTCTATAAAGACATGTTTGCTTTTTATAATTAGCCATTTGTAGGAGAGTGTGAAAAGGGCCCTGACTGGCCACAAGGAGCTATACGAAATGGTGATGAATTGGAACAAACATATTAAGAAAATAAGGAAGATGGTTTTTTATTTGCCCCCATCCCATTGCTCTTCCCTCTAGTGAATGCAAATTTTAGCAAAACATCGATACATCGATAAATCGATACACCACTAAAAGTTTTTCGATGCCGATGGAAACATCGACAAAAATTTCGATGTTTAAAATTTAGCGAAATATTTCTAGGTAAAATGTCCCAGTTCTAATGTGATACATAACACGTCAATATTAGTTTTAAGAATATTCTGCCTTAAATTTGACCGCCATCTTAATTTTTCAATCGATTTATGTAGTCACAGTTCATAAGACCATTTCCACGTACACACACACACACACTGGAGAAAGGTCGCGAATAGCAAATGGTTTCCATAAAAAATCAGACCTGGAAATAATATTTATTGTATGAGATTGTTTTTGAAAATACCGATGTTTCTGCTCGAAAATATCAGTTTCAAAAGCATGGATTCTTCTTGCCATCCCATCCCGTGTTCGTCCCCCATCGCGTCCTGTGCTCCGCTCCGCGTCTGCCTGGCGGGGCCGTGGCGCGCGCTGGCAACGCCGCCCGCGCGATGCCCCGCGCCGTTCCGTTGTTCATTCGTCACGGTGTCCGAGGAACGCGAGCCGCCCCCTCCCCCTCATCCCCCCCCCCGTGCTCTGGAGCAGCCAGCCTCCTCCATCGCCCACCCGCCTGTCGAAGACGGGAAGCGCGCCCGGACCGATTTGGTAGAGGGGCCTCCGGCGCTCGGCGCGGGAGCAGCCAAACGGTAGCGGCTCGTGATTTGAATGGGCGGCAGAGGAAACTGCCTGCCTGCCTGCCTGCCTGCCTGCCTGCCTGCGCATGAGGTCGACGCCACGTGAAAGTGGTTTGAGAACATTTGATCCACTGGTGGATCCAGATGGGGGCCAAGTCCCATTCTCCCCTTCCCGAAAGGCCGAGAGTTTTCGTTGGTTACCTTCCTTTATTTGGCAATTTTTTTAAAAAATATTTGTTAAAATTTTGTAGTTAAACATATTGTATAATATCGTATATACACTGCAATCATAATAAAAGATAACAAATATGTTTATTATTTAACAAAAATCTTTGATGGCCCTCGAGCAAAATGATCGATTGCATCCGCCCCTGATTTGATCCGGATTTGTTTTTCAGTATTAGTTTAAGATGTTCATAAAATTTTAAAATTTATTTTTGCTCTGTGATATCAATTGATTGTAGTAGGGAATGATTCATGAAATACGTATGTTGAATAGGTACTGCTTACATTATTCTAGTATGTTCCGAAGGTGGATGATACTATTACAGTTCAAATAATGTAGTGATCTTTCTTCAGTGCCGACCAGTTTTGAATAGAAGACTGAGAGGCTTCGGTTGAGAGCGAAAGCCTGAAATGGCACAGTTGAAAGATAACTGGTTGCGTTAGAAAATTTGTTAAAGAGATGATTATCTTCGAATTATCATATGGTGATGTGAAATTATTTACAAATATTTAGCTGAAGAATTGTGATAGTCTCCTTTGTATCTTCTTGTGATGCCGTTGATATATCGTAATTACACATCGGCCTTCAGTTGCGATTTGCCTTTCGTCGAGTGAACTAAAATTTAATACACAGGTTGCCAAAAAATACGAGTTCACCAATCAAACGTTTCTTTATTTCTACTTCCAAACGCTTGCCTTTTATTTTTAGAGGATAAAATTACTTAAAGTGCACAATGAAACTTGAGTTAAACTCCAAGCGTCTGTGTATTATTATTATTATTATTATTATTATTATTATTATTGACGAGCAGACTAGGATTAATTTCAATTGCAAATCCGTATTGTATCCGGCTTCACTGATTAGGAACCATTTTAATTTCGCATCTGGACAGTTTTTATTTCAATGCGTTGCATCAGTATTCTCTTCACAAACTGCGTCGTTTCAATTTTTGGAATTAAGCTAGAGATTGGAAAAGCAGAAGAATGAAATTACTAAGTAAGTGATTACTATACATTCTAATTTTTGGCAAATCATTTATTATATTACGATTTTTTTGAAGTGTGAAGCTTTAAACTAAATTGGTGATTGCTTAAACCAAGCGTGTATTGTGACACAAAATTTTCGGCGAGACTTAAATAATGAATTTGTCCTTTACATGAGTGGATATGACGTAACGTACACAGAATCGCTTGTTTGCCTTCTCTACTTAGCATTCTCTACACCAGCGAGACAGTGCCAAATTGCTAAATGTTCCAGTTTTCGTAGGAAGCTAGTGCCCACTTCAGCTCTTCGAAGGTTGTTAACTATTGATTTCTCAACTAGATATTTTTTACTAGATAGCAAGTGCTCCATTGAGTTCACGAGGGTACCGAAAATATAGTTCTATGGGGAAATTGTGCTGGTAAATTAGCGGATCATTTACTGGTTGTTACTCTAGTTGAGTCCATTGGGCTGGGGGGAAATGCTATGCGTCATTTGATGTTGTTCGTTGTGCCACTCGTTTCTGAGTAATAATTGCGAGACCCGATAAGGCCAGTTGTTTGTAACAGGGCGAATTCAAGTATCTGAAGAAAAGAAAATTATAAAAGTCACAATGGTATATATAGGAGAATTTTCGGCTTTAATGTTTTCATTCTTAAAACATAAGTTTTAATAAATAGGCCCACTGCAAACCAAGATGAAGATCTCAGAAATCTTTCTTCTTCTTCTGCTTCTTCTTTCTTTTTCTTAAGACATCTCCAGCAGGGGTTCCATCTCGTAGTTTGTACTGCATTTCTCCACACGCCTAGCGAAACTCGTGCTCGGTATCTTAGTTTGCGAGGAGAGAGTAGAATATCTTTCTTCTCAACAAACATTTCACTAAGGAATCGCGGAGTCCTTTCTCGTTATCTTGAGATAATTCATGACAATGCTGTTGCGACAAACTCGAGTCGATTTTGTTTCTTGGAAACCTAGTTGCTTGGCAGATAAACTACTCTTTACCTTAGGATCAGGTGAAACATCATTTTGAGCATGCTCAAAGCATAGTCAAATTATGAAGCGAAAGAAAAACCGACCACAGTGGTTGAATTTTAATGTTAAAAAATATACATTTATTTACATTATCCCACTTTTTTTACAAATGTGAAGTTCTTTTCTTATATCATAGCGTGAAAAGATGCATACGGTTTCTAACACGTGATAAATTATAAAAAGTATGTTTTAAAATTGACTTATTTTTTTCTTTAAAACATTATTTGCAACGATGTAGCCATTTCATAGATTTAATTGATAATATGCTTCATTTATTAATCTCTTAACATTTTCATTTTCTTTCTTCGAGCTTTTATTTCTTTCTTCGAATCTCCCGTACTTAATTTAAGGGGTTTTTACAAGATGGCCAAAGTATTCGGAGGATTCAAGTTGATGTTTTAGTTTCGCTAGTTCTATGTAAAATTCATGCTCATTCTTGAAGTAAAAGGGGATATTCTGTATAGCTATTACGAGCATTTATTTAAAAACCAGAGAATGTTTGGCACATTTTTATTCTGGGTGTGCGAAGAAGAGAACTTAATTACGAGTCTCCAGAATACAATGGATCGCTGAATAGCAGCCATAAAAGCCACCTGGAGAGAGCAACTTACCTCTGGGAGGTTTTGCCTAATCCTTGTCTCCCATTCACTTATTATGATCCGAAAATACACATAGGTGAATGGTAATATTTTTGTGCTTTGTTTTCGAAATTACTTGTTTACAGCAATTACTTGCGAATACCGTTAGAAAAGCCACTGAAAATACAATTTCTTAATTATTTGCCTGTGCAAGTGCCGCTACGGTGTCATGACGTACATGTAGCATTTATATAGCTCAGTTTACTGTAATCTCTTTTGAATGCTAAGCATTCATTAAGTGGACTTATTGTGGACGAACACAAGTGTTCAGTGGATTTACGTGAACTGCAGTGTAGACTAATGGATGAGATAGTTGTTACTATGGTCGTTAGGATTCAGATGACCTTGGCCAAGTCGTAGTCCTAAGACCTTAAAATTGTATAGCGCATTACGCTTACGTGTTGTCCTGAAATTCAACACTTCTGTGTATTTCTCTTTACATCTAATACTGGTCGGCTTACAGCATAGGAAAGCATTAGGAGACGCTAGAAAGGTAAATAGCAGCGTTTGCTGCATGGTCGCCGCCAACCAGGCGCGAAATGGCCAAGCGAGTACGGAGCGTCGTGACCCGCAGGCAGGCCTTCCTGTGCGCGCGGCGACGCAGGTGCGCCGACGCGACGTCCCCGCGCGCCAGCTGGCGTGACGTCATGGTTTAACACTGCGCCTCTAATGGGCCTCCGTCGCCGCGATGTCCCCGCCCCCACCCCTCCGCGCGGCAACCGTCCCCGCCGTCCCTTTCCACCTAGCTTTCGCATTCCCGTGCGTTTCCCGCTGTTTTCGAAACGAGACGCCCCGCTGCTCTGCCACTGCTCCGCCTGGCTGCTCCGCCCTGCCCTGCCTCCGCCCTGCTCCCGCCCGCCCCGCCCCGCCCCGCCTGCCCTGCCGCCTGACCGCCCCGCCGCCCGCCCCGGCCCCGCCTGCCCCGCTGCCCGGCCCGCTGCCCCCTCCCGCCCTGCCCCGCCCGCCCTGCCCCGCCCCTCCCTGCCCCGCTGCTCTTGCTCTGTTCTGCCCCCGCCCGCTCTGCTCTGCTCTGTCTGCCCCGTCCGCTCGCTCTGCTCTGCCCGTCGCTCTGCTATCTGCTGCTGCCCCGTCCCGCTTGCTCTGCCCGTCCCTCTGCTCTGCCTGCCCCGTCACGCTCTGCTCTGCGATCTCGCTTCTGCCCCGTCCCGCTCTGCTCTGCTTCTGCTCTGCCCGTCCAGCTCGTGGCTCGTGCCGGCCCTGCTCTGCTCTGCTCTGCTCTGCCCGTCCGCTTGCTCTGCTCTGCCCCGTCCGCTTTGCTCTGCTCTGCCTAGCCGTCCCGATCTGCTCTGCTCTGCCCAGTCGCTCTGCTCTGCTCTGCCCCGTCCCGCTCTGCTCTGGCTTCTGCACCGGCCGCCTGGCTCTGCTTGCCCTGCTTCCGCGTC
This sequence comes from Gryllus bimaculatus, assembly GCA_017312745.1. Taxonomy (NCBI): domain Eukaryota; kingdom Metazoa; phylum Arthropoda; class Insecta; order Orthoptera; family Gryllidae; genus Gryllus; species Gryllus bimaculatus. Next base: position 48,246 of record BOPP01000194.1, on the reverse strand, counting down.
GGGCCGTCGTATCAGAG
>BOPP01000194.1:20074-39858 GCA_017312745.1 Gryllus bimaculatus | reverse complement strand
ATCCCATCCCACCCCATCCCATCCCATCCCATCCCATCGCGTTCCTTCATCGAAGTAAGGGGCAGGTATCGGCACGATGGATTAAAGGAGAGGGGGGGGCATAGCGCCCGAAACTCAGGACAAAACGTATACTAAATATACATTTGAGTGTAATAATTCAGAGCTCCGATAATCTTGTGTGAATAAGTGTTTGAGCGTGTGTCTGTTGTGTGTTTAGATATCTCAAACACATTTCTCGTAATCGAGTGTTACTAATATCTCATGATCGCATGGACGGTAGAATAACCGAGTTTCTAGAATTTTACTTTCTTCGTATCTGCTTTATTAATAATGATGTTGTCATTTGTATTGATTTACGCCTCAGATTTCAGTAACTGTTAGAAGGTACAGGAATAAGCATGTTGATAGTAATGCATCAGTTATGAACTGATCAAAAAGCTGAATAATCAAGTGTCGTCATAACTTCGGAGCCTTTCAATTTATGAACATGGCATTATATATTATGATAGAAAACATGTCAAATGGTGTAGGAATACGCATGTATAGTCTAATTATTACCGTTAATCACATTACCCTAACGACGCAGGGAGGAGGGCTTGTGTGTTCAAATGGCAAGCGGCTAAAAGTATAGCCGATTGTCACGGGAATACGGAAGGGCCTCCAGGTGCTAATGCTTTACTTGTGTAAATATATCTATCTTATATCATTAATAACTATGATATATTTTTTAATGTGCAATTTCATTTTCACTTTGTTAGAAATTTGCATTGCTGAAGGGGCGCATTGTTCGGTCATACTAAGCGCCCGGTACCATGTTAGACGGGCACTGTAAAAAAAACACCACGTATGCATTGGGCAAAACGTCTCGAACTCCTATGTCTACTAGATCACGGCCCCGTAACTCGCTAAACACGAATTATAGTCATCCGCTATCAAACTCTACATTCTTTTAAAGCAGTCTCTGGTTCACATGATCGAACGTCTACTTTGGACATTCTTCTCTCTACTGTATTTTTCGGACCAAGACGCACTTTTTTCTTCTCCAAAATTCAGGTGCATCTTATGCTCTAAGTAAATATAAAAGTGACCTGCCAGTCATTTTCCAGCCAGTCCTAAAAATGGCCATGCACTAGATACCTCGGGAAATCTATGTCTATGTGGCAACATTGGATCCACCTGGCAGCAGCAGTGCACCTAGTATGCGACGAACATGATTTGCGGGTATTCACAAGCTTGCCAACGTTGTCTCCCTCCCCGCTCCGTCATCACAAATCCAGAACAGTGTGTAGCCTAAGATGCAGTCATTGCAGTCTACGGTGTCAGTGAACTTCAAATGAAAATGATTTATGTTAACAATAACGGTACAATATTTTTGTTAGTAGCTAGTTTCGATTACGATTTTCAGGGATTTTTGATGTCGGTTCGATTTTATAAACTAAGATTTTTTTGTCTGGCTTCGCTTGTAAAAATGTTTCTTTTAAATTGCTTACAAAGAAAGGCGAGTCTTATACAGTAAACCCACTACTCCTGTCATAGCGGTGGCGCTTCCTCCGACAGCTGACGGGAGAGAGGGGAAAACACGAGTACCCAAGTGGCGTCTTCCTTCCAGCGTGATGGGTCGACTGCTCCCTCTGGTTGGCGTAGGCGGCGGCTACTGCGCCCTTCGCTGCACGCCGGCTCTGACGTCACTCATCGCCCACGCACCCCCTCCCCACTCCGGATGATGTGGGAGGAACGCGGTTGGTCGGGACGGCGTCGAATAAAAAGCGTTTGTTCAATGCATTTGCGGTAGAGGAGTTCGGGTGAATCGAACTAATGACGTAATGTTTAAGCATATGTTATCATTAGATTGCGACCGGAGGTGTTACGAGAGTTGAGATAAGGAAGATTGTACAAAGTATATTCGGTTCATTTATATGATGGGTTGTTAGGTATTGAATTATCAATTAAGTTCGGTATTAGATTAGCAATTAAGTTGTCTAACTTTGACTATAAGTATTCCTCCAAGAAATGGGAATTGTTTACGGTTACGAATTCTAGACGCGTAACTGATTCGGAAATTAAATATATTACTCCTTGCGACTTATTTATATGTACTTGATTCCAAATGCTTCTTTATTAACCTTGAAAGTGTCAACATGTAGTATTGATAGGACTATGAGAAAAAACTTAAGGTGTGTTAATTAAAAATTAAGAAGTCCCCTGTTTAGTGCTGAGGGTTTTATGGCAGCTTGTTAGGTGAACTCTGTTAGAAGCACTTCTGCTTCTAACATATCTTAAGAAACGATTTCTTGCGGGTATGGTATAGTAGCTTTGCAAGCATCTCAAGACAGTACGTACTTGATATACTTTCTGCTTCACGCCATAATGAATCCGCGAAAAATAATTTTCAAAATCTCTTTAAACAGATTGTAGAACCTCTCGTATTTGCAGTTGCAGCCATAAATGTGTATAAAATAATCCCGAGTTGAAAGTGTGCAGTAGCCCATAAAAGATCAGCTGAAAGAATAGATATATCAAGCCAGTATAAAACGGTAGACATTTAAATGTTGAGGGGAAATAGACTTCAATGATTAATAATTCGATGATAATCTCGGAGTTCTAATAAAAAAAAAGTTACCTATAACCCCATACTGTATTTTTATACTTCAAATTTTTTTTTAAGTGGCTGATGACATTGTTATTGTTACACATCCTGCCTTATAAAATGATTTTTTAACAGTGGTAAGGACATTTCTTAGGCCACAATCGTCGGTAAGGACGACGTTTATATTTTTGATTTATTTGGTCAAAAACAGTAAAAACTGTGTGACGTATGGGGGAGAAGATCATCCACCACGCACTTTCGAGTTCCAGAATTCCTTCCTATCATGTTAACTATAAATAGTTGAAAAATAAGTAAACGTTAAAGATAAATAAATAAGAATACATTTTAAAAAGCGCGAGATTATAAATATTTGAAAAAATCGTCATTTTCGTTCCCGAGTTACAGAAAACTTATTTGCTTCGGTAAACGAATTAAAAGTGTGATTTTTCTCAATTGCTAACAAAATAGTAACTCGCCCTTCCCTCTACTCCCACCATTACAAGCAAAAGGAGAGTTCATAAGAAAGTGCGCATAGTGAAGCTACATTTACGTTCACGAATTAATTAAAAATATTTTTTAAGGCAGGAGGTGTAACAATGGCCGAATGTTACCGGCCAGTAAAAATAATGGATGTAAGAGTGTAAACAATGGAGTCACTCTAGTCCCACTTTTCCGATATTGTGCGTGGCGATTTCGGAAGGGGTTCCGTCCCTGCTTTCCGCCGCACACAATCTGTCCGTCCGCGAGCACGCCGGATGTCTGTTCGGTCCCCGGCTCTGCGGTTGGCGTGCGCCGCATGGAGGAGGGCATGCTTATGCCCCTGCCGCCCGCCGCGGAAAAACAGGCGAATGGCGGGCGGCGTACTACCGAGCACCCGAGCGGAACGCGTATCGCACGGGGGAACTGGTCGCGCCACGCCGGCCCAGATAATGAGGTCGTAACCTCGAGCCGCGCTTTTCTATATATATACGACCACGTAATGCGGTGAGGCGAGTTCCTTTTTCGCGGCCATTTGGAACTCTGCTGTTTACCTCTCGAACGGTGACGTCATCGGTCGCTTTCAAATGGCTCTCTAGTCCTGCGTTCCGATGAGGTTACTCGCTTCTCTAAGCGTGAATCGACCCTTGGGACTGTAGTATCCCTTTGTTTATGTTTGGGAGCTTTTGTTAGCGTATGAAACGTGGGCCATCACACCTCTTCTCGTTTCCCTTTCCTTCGGGTTGCCTCGGCCTCCTAGCGGTTCAGGAAGAAGCAATTCTTCGACGAGGAACTCTCACTTTCGTCGGGGCGCGGAAAGTCTGGTGCGTCGCCCTTTCCCGTTAAGCGGCATTAAGTTTCCGGACTGCTTCATGCGCGGGCGCCATAATTTCCGTTGCAGTGATTACAATACAATCATTACATTCCAAGTCTATAATACCAACGATAGAGTGCGCATTGCAAGAGGTTCTTTGGGCGAACAGAATAGCTTATGGCACAGGCGGATCCAGTAGCGATACTGTAGATATACTATACAATAATATAATACAGTTAATATAATATACAATATAATTACAAATGTTTATTTAACAAAAATCTTAGATCCCCCCCCCTCCAATGATAGGCCGGATCCGTCCCTGGCATGTGGGTAGTTCGGACCATGATGGAAAGGGACTCTTTACAACATGGTTTGGACAAATTCGATGACTTTATGTCGCTTGTCCGACTTACTAATTGGGACTAGTTAAGAGCTCTTGTGCTTCTGCACAAATCTTGTTTTAACTTTATCGTAGTTTAACAAATATTGACCATCCGAGTTTAGTTTAGATTTAGATTTATTCAGTCAAAAAACAGTAAAAACTGTATGTGACGTAGGGGGAGAAGATTATCTGCGCACGTTTTCTTGAGTTTCAGAATACCTTACCGTCATTTTAAATATAAATAGTTGAAAGATGAGTAAAAGTTTAACATAAAAAATAAAATAAAAATGGATTTTAAAATTTGCAAGATTATAAATATTTAAAAAATAGTAATTTTCGTTTCAGAGTTGTGGAAAACTTAAATGGGGGTCATTGACTCGGAAGCTGAAGTACATTATTTGTTACAAACATATTAATTCTTTAAAAAAAAAAGTATACAGTACAAATGTAAACCAATTCATCATATATTAGTTTTGTTAAAATAAACATTATTTTTCTTTTTGATAATCAGTATAGTCTCTAATTGTATAGAAACAGTTATGCAGCAGAAAAGATTTTACTTTTAACTTAAATTTGTGAACCGACGTCAATTGTTATCTGGCAGTGCGTTGTAAAGTAACGTACATGTATTGCATGTGGATTTCTGATAGGGAGCTGTTGATACTGACACTTGATGAACGTGATTTTTACGACGTGTTGTAATTATAAATATCAGTATTGCATGAAAATATGTTCCACCGTTTAAGTCACTTTTGACAAATATTACAGATTCGTAAATATATAGGCAAGGCAGTGGTAAGATTCCAAGCTCAATGAAGAGAGGCTTGCAAGGGTAACGCGGATGGCATTTTTTCATTATTCGAATAATTTTATTTTACAATCGAAAGGTCTGAGAACTACATGATGAGTTTTCCCAGAATTTTTTACCATATCTCAGGCGGGAATGAACATTTGCAAAACTCACGCAACGACCTGCATGAAGGCTAACAGAATTGGATGGAATTCTGAATGCGTAACATAATGAACTTAATTTAGTGTTTATTTTTGTTAGAGAGATCTAGAAATTTTGTTACCTGAACATCAGCTAATTGCATTTTTTATTTTTTTGTTTTCAATAGAGCATGCGATTGCTGATTTGAAATGCAAAAATGTATTGAAACTGTTTTTCCTCCATTAACTATTAATTTGTTATTACAAAACCAATTTGAAACTTCTAAAATCGTTTTATTTATTGTTTCTTTTTTGCAAAGAACATTCATGTCATTGGCAAACAGAACCGTTCTTCCGTTTTTAATAGACACGGCATATCGTTTACGTATAACAGAAAGAGGATAGGACCTAAGATCGAGCCTCGCAGAACCCCATATTCAATTGGTAAAGAATTGGAAAAATTAATAAATAATGTTATTTCGAGCCAGTGCGGTATTTCTACTCTTTGAGATTGATGTTTAAGGTACGAGGTTATCCAACCTATGGCGATACCAAGAATTCCATAAGAAGGTAATTTTGTTAGCAAGATGTTATGGTCAACAACGTCAAAAGCTTTCGAAAGATCTAAAAATATTCCAATGGGTGCTTCGTTTTCGTCCATTGATGAAGCGACATCTTTAAGAAAGGGAAAATGGCAGTTTCCGTAGATTTTGATTTTCTAAACCCTTGTTGTGAGACCGAAAACACTTCGTTTTTTCTGAGAAAAGTAGTAATGTTATCTCGTCAAGATAGTTATTTGAAACGCACAGAATGCACTCTATTGAATTCGTTCATATTGTAATTTCTTAGCCTTCATTAACACGGAAATGTGTTGAAAGTTTGACATTGTTGTACAAGCGATGTGCGTTTAGGATTGCAGAGGTTTGGAGAGTTGTCTACACTGTCAATTATGAACAGTTGAATATCATTTGGCAGTTGCAGATTGAACTTTTGTTTGGTCTGTATCACGGTGTCTGTATGCTTCATCTCAACTTCATTTGCATTTGAATATAGCATACGCTGTCTGTGAAACTGGTGTCATTAAGCTTTGCGAATTGTTTTAGTGTCAAATAGTGATCATGAGAGGTATTAGGACATTCTTATCCTGATATGTTGATTTCTACTCCCGAAAGCTAGGATAATTACAAAAAAATAGTCGTTCTCATTTTTTACTCTAGGATATGTTAAATTCTTTGTTCAGTAGTTTTAATGTAAAAGAGGATTTGTGGCGTTAATATGACCATTTTTTTCTCTTGTTTCAGTTCATTTGAAGCATCCACCCGAAAATGGCAGATACGAGTCAATCAGAGCAGCCTTCACAGGCCTCTGAACCTCAGACTAATGGCCTTCCGGATGGTGTAGAAGAAGACGAAAAAACGAAGATGCGTCCCGCCGATATCGACGCGGTATGTTCCCAGTACATATCGTATTAAAGATATAATTTGTTGCATTTAATTGTGGTACATGAACATTGGAATCCATGTTGCAGGACATGCGAGAAATGGAACGCAGGAAGAGAGTTGAAATGATAATGAACAGTAGGCTGTTTCGAGAAGAATTGGAAAGGATTATCGAAAGCCAGTTGAAAGACGGAAACGGGCCAGCCGGTTTGCTTCAACAAATATCAGATATGATGGGAATGCAAGGTGGACGTCTGCAGTCTGGAAATGTTTTCAGAAGTATGTGGATATTTGTTTTTTAGATTGTTCATGAAGTTTATAATAAATTTGTATTTAGTAATAGGATATCACTGAAGAATGATTTAGATTATCTCTAAAGAGGAATGGATGTAAGATAATATTAAAGATAATATTTTATAATATTTTACAATGAAAGTTTCATTTTAACCAGACAAAAGCTAAGAGATTTCTCAGCATATGGTCATTAATATTTTGTTGTCACCTCATGTCATGTGATTTATTAACTCTAACATGAGGATAGTATGAAATTCAGATCAGTTGTAAATTTATTAACTCATTTCTGCTCTATTACCATACTTCAATTTATTTGAAACGTCTTTTGACAGATCAGCTGTTATGGTGTCATTGAATCTGGAACTTAAATGTCTCTACTGTAGGTGTCATCTAAGCTCCTGATTGGATGACACCGTAACAGCTGATTTACGTCAACAAACCCTATGTTTCAATCGAAGTATAGTGCAAGTTTCAGAGCATTTTTTATTCCTCTTTTACATTATTTAATTCGTCTTTTGTTTTTCTTTAAAATGAAATCCTCAGAATTTTGAAGCTAGTATTATGGTCAGGAATTACTAAGAAATTACTTTTATGATGATCTAAAGTAATGCAGTCTTTTTTTTTTTATTCAGTGCTAAATAATAGTACTAATTCAAAATCTCTCTTAAATGTAGTTTCCCTGACAAACGAAAATCGTTTTGCAGGTAACTTTGGAAACTAATTAACAAAATGAATTGCTATTCCCCCTATCAATTTTTCAATGCACCATATTTTGTGCAATAATCAGCAACTTTTCAACAGAATATTTGGGTTAGTGAAGAGATTAAATGTTATTCTCAGATTAAAACATTAGGGTTGATTGTCTTTTGACAATGGGGATGCCTTTATTCAATTAAATCTGTTATTACTGAAGGAGGATCTTTAGTAATTACTTCTGTATTCTTCATAAAAAAATGTTAAAATTATATATTTTTATACGAGTCTTCATAGGTCATAACTTACCACCACCACCACCACCACCACCACCACCACCACCACCACCACCACCATCATCATCATCATCATCATCATCATATCTCAACATGAACCCATTTTCTAAGAGACCCGTCGAGATTTCTGACTTGGAATTTGGTCATTGTGCAGTCTCTCCTCGGAAATTCTTACAATACAGTATATAAATAGTCTTCCTTTCCTTTGTCTACTAGAAATGAAATGCAAGTGCAAATGCAAGTACCACTCCAGGGGGAAGTTCCTACGCGTTTTCGTGGAGTCGGCACGATAATAATTGCTAATCGACCATGGGAGCACCGTGCGGTTGTGCGGTTGTTCCGCAATGGCGAGGCGACGCGGAGCGGGCTGCCCCCACCCGCGCGGGCGACGCGCTCAATTGTTTGATTGTGCAGCGGCGCGGCGCGCAGACGCGCTTTCGACGCCGCCTATAAATACCGCGCCTGCTGCCGAAACAGCACGGGCGCCCTACGCAAATATACGCGCGGCTCCTTGTGGAAACTAACCCGCGTGCCTAAATAGGTCGGCGGGAAGGCTGCGCTTTTGAGGCCTCGTTGCGGGTATGCGCCGATTCCTGACCTGGATTTCAGGAATGAGTTCGTGTAAACGATTTTTGTTCAAAAACGACAACATCAATATAAATAAAATTCGAATAAATCCTTCCATTTTTTAAAAATTCTTCTAATTTATCCAGGAATAAATATATGGCAATAAATTTAAAATTTCTAAAAATAACACCGTTTTAAGGACAATAGTTTATCTGGATTTCCTCTTGAACAGATTTTGTTAAATGGAGGTGTATTAAAGTGTTATTAGGGTGTTTTTTTTCATTTTTTTGAAGAAACATCAACAAAAAATGCAATCTATGCTTTCACATATTGTACGTTTAAAATTACTCATATTTTACGTTTTAATACTTACGTACCTAATTAATTTTTCCCCTCGCCTAGTGTGACCTGTCAGGAACTGTCTCAAAAAATAAAATCATAATGAATATCATCTCATAATCGGTATTAATGTGTCTGAAGTTCTTCTGAGTGTACGCTCCATCCCGCATGTGACTATTCCCTCTGCTTGTGCGATACGCCGGTGACGGCCAGGCACTTTGACTTGAACCCTCGTCAGCGCTGGCAACGGGGCGACGAATGGGATGGCGACGGAAACCGTATTTCACGCCTCCGATGCTCGCCGCCCCGCGTCTTCCTCGCGTCGTGCAGTTAGCGCCCTCCCCGCCACCCGCCCGCGCGCCACGCCGCGCGCCCCGCCGCGCGCATCGCCGCCTCCCCTCGCCCGCTCCCGCGACCGGGTTTCGTTCTGGTTCGTAAAGGACGAATGCGTAACGGAACTAGTTTTTCGGATTCGCCCCTGAGCTCACGACTCGCTCCTGCTCGCTCTCGAGGTTCGGTGGCGCGATGGCTTCCAGACGCCCCCGGCGCCGGTGAAGGCAGTGGTGGGGAACGGGTCTCAACTCTCTCGCGAACTGCACCTCAATATTTGTAGTTTTTGAGTCGGAAGGATCTCAAAATTTTGAAAAAACATTCATTGAAAAAGTAGGAGGGCCTATTCACAATGCAGACATCAACATAAGCATGGCGTTAACATAAAAGTTACGACTACGTCCATAAGCGGACTCATTCACTATGCGTTCGCATAAGCATAACACGTCAGACGTTAACTTAAAAGCTTGCAAGCTTCAAGCTTCTGTGCTGATGCTTAAGTAAGACATAAGACGTGAACCAATCACAGTATGGCAACTCAAAATCGAGAATCGAAATAGGAGAGTAGTCGATGGACGAATTAACGCCATATGGGTCGTGGATACAGTCGATACCTCGAAAGCGATTGTCACATCCAACCAATAGTAAACTAGAATGTCTCACAGCCAATAGAAACTCTTAATTTGCTTACTTTTATGTTACACATTATGAAAACTTCAGGCTATCACTTATGCCAATGTTTACGTCTATGCGTTATGCTTATGTTTATCTTTGCATTGTGAATGGGCCGAAATGGTTAGAATACCTACCATAACGTCTGAATGCTGCATATGGCAAACTGTTTACAGCACCAAATAAAATCCGATCCACACATTCGGCATACGCCGAGCAGCGAGCTACTGCTCGCCCTATTCCGAACAGCTGATGTGTTCGGCGAATGTTCGCTCCCTTTGATGTGTCCTAAAGACCGACACGCGGGATTTGCCGAATGCCGCATGTATGGAGTCGCCTAAACGCGAATTGATAACTGAAGTGGGCGGAGGCCTAGAGGTAGGCAATTCGCATTACACGTACGTCGGGCGGGTGCCTCGTCAGGCGTCAAACGCCAAGTTTTATCCACTTGTTTCTTTAGAATCAGTCATTCGAGACACCAGAAACGGAAATGATATCATCTATACCTCCTACCTCACATCGGCAAGTTGTTTACGTAGATATATGAAGCGAGTCGTAGAAATCTCGTTGATTACGATTATACCAACATCGAAGACGTTTTTGTGCTATCTTCTTATTTCGTAACTTTTTCTTTATCTGTTCCTCACTCGAGTTGTAAATTTCATCAGAATCAATGCAACACAATCTGCCTCGTAAACAAGTGTCTACATAGATAGTATCATCGAGAAATATCTCCTGTTTTTTTATGGAGGCAACATAAAAGTGACTTAACGAAAGTCATTATTAGAATTATTGGTATCTCTCATTACCGATAAAATGACCTCACTAAAAGCTATCTTTTTCAGCATACACAACGAAGAAAATATCATTTTATATTGAAATAGAAACTTACGCTCGGTAGGATTCCATTTTGCATTTTCGATGTTAGATACGAATATACTCCAGAAAAAATAAAGATCATAAATAATTTTTCTACATGTATTACAAATGAACTGACGTAACTCTTACCTAAGTAATGCCTTTATAAAAATGTTATTTCTCATTCATATGTTGAGTACTCTGCATTTATTACCAATATAATTTTACTGCCTACGTAGTCCGCCACACAACCAATAAACATCACATCATGCAAAATGCGTTGTATTGTTGAGTGGAAAACTCGAAATGCGATTCACATCCCTCCGCCCCCATTGCACTGAAGCAGGATGCTTCTCGTCGGCTGCGATAAAGGCTTTCATCCGCTTGCAAAGCCGTCGGCGCACATTAAGTGCTTCCCACCTCTGCCCTTTGTGGGAAACGAATGGCCGGCGAGTCGGAATCTAAATTCGGGAAGGGGCGGGGGAAGCCAAAAGCGAAGCTCCAAGCGGCTAGAGTCGGAAGGAGAGCGGGAAGAAGAAAAAAAAAGAGGGCCGCGTCGCGAATTGCGGCGTGGGAGAGGGCGGGGACGCGGCGACGCCTATTTTTAGGCAGCAGATGGCGACGGAGCGCACGTGTCGAAGGCCCATCTCCGCCCCCACCCTCCCCCGCCGCCCCCTCTGGGCGCACGTGCGCTTCCGCTGCTGCTCTGGCTGGAGGTGCGCACGCGATTCTCCGCGCTCTGACACGCCCAAACGGATTTCTTTTGTCAGCGCACAACCTAATAATAATAATAATAATAATAATAATAATAATAATAATAATAATAATAATAACAATAATAATAATAATAAACGTGTGACTTCTGACTGCGTACAGTATCCTATGACCGATAAATCTCTACTGAACATATATTAGCAACAAATAAACCCAGGAGGAGAATGGAAGACAGGGGTAGAATTTTACCAGACGGATCTCACGCCAGGGTTTCCGCCATCTCCACGAATATAACACGTACTTTACTTACGGGGATAACGACATTCGCTCTATTGGTGTTCGCATTTTCTTCCCAGCCGAAGGCCTCTTTGCTCAGCTTGGGGCGGCGAATGGCGCATTTCGTCGGCATGCGCTCTGCGTGCAAATCAGAAACCGAACCACTTCACCGAATGAGTCCGCCGCGGCTCGCGGTTCCCCGTCGTCGTTAGCGCCCTAATTGGTTCGCTCGCTGATATGAAACAGGGCGCGCGCAACTCGTTATAAGCGTGTGGCTGTGTAATGGTATTCCGTGAATGCGTTTCGGTGCGCAATAGACTGATTTTCTACGTGACACATATGAAACGGTGTGTTACGTTGTTATGTGTTAGATACTCAAACCCTGTTTGGAATCACAGACATCTTGATTAAACAAAATCGCCTAAATAGACTTCGTAATAAAATGAAAATAGTTATTTTTAATACTAATGGTAAAAGTTAAATTTTATTTTGCGAGTAGGAAAGGTTGCAGCACGAGGCCGATAGGTCGAATGTCGCAATTCCACAAACAAAATGAAATCACTTTTACCACATGTGTCATACTCTCTTTTGTTGACAGCCTTACTGACTTTCATTTTATTTTAATTCAAATTATTGAATCACTTAATGGACAATAACTGTCATTAGAAACTGTGTGATGCGTCAAACGAAATTGTTTTGTTTTCTTTGTTGCATTCACGGATCTAAACATTTGAGCATCAACTCACTTTCAGCACTAGTCCTAAATATTGAACTTTTAGCACGCTATGTACCCTATGAAAAAAACGCGATTACTAGTGACTGACAAAAAAAGATGTAACTCACAAACTATTTATTATTACGTTATAACGTGCAATATTGCATGATAATGATGTACATGTTTGATTTTTTTTTATTATAAGGCTCAGCGCATAGTTGTGATATAAATAAGTCAGGGAGTCAAAGCTGACTAGAGCCTCGATATAATAGACCGATGCCCATAGGCTTTTATCATCAACTATAGAAATGCGCCCCTGTAATGGGGTTCTTCGGCAGAAGAGCGTTTTGAGAATCGTGGTCGAGACTTATAAACGAGTGTAAATGAGTTAGGGTGAACTTCAGCAGCGGCTAGGTAGAGGATATGTAAAGCAATTTGTTCGCTCTGTCAGCGAGCGAAATATGTAAAGATATGTATTTTTATCATTTAGGCTTGTCACTCCTCATGTTATTTTTGTATCAAATCAATATTTATTTTTTGAAATCCGTCGTTGCTCGAGTATTTATCACAAGCGTCTATTCGGCAGAAAAAAATTATGTCTCTAGAGTAAATTTGAAATATAACTTAAATACTTGCCACCCCGCGACTCACAGCTCCATCTCAAGTCAACATGTATCAGAATGGAAAATTTCATGAAAATCGGTTGAAAAGTGTTTGCTGGACAGACAGACAATTTTTATTGAGAGAAATTTAAAAAAATGTTTAGTGTTAAGTCATCTTACGGGATATCCCACAGAAGCAGCGTTGTTTGAATCCTAGATGAGTGCAAAGCGGTCAGCTTGACACACTCAACGAACATCGCAAAAGCGTACAAGTGGGAGTCCTAGAAAGGGAAAACTAGCGACACATTCAATCACAATTTCGTTAATGTTTCTGAGGAAACTCGGTATGGTTCGGTTTGTAGAAAGCTGCCTTCCGTTAGTCTGCGTCCTGCCCACCGGGTTCCAGCCTGGCTGCATGGGCCTCCAAATTAAATATTAAGGGCGCGATGCATATCTGCTCGCCGCGGGGCTCCGAGCGCTGGGATTGAAAGTTAAAAGCTCCTGAGACGCGGGAGATGGTTGATAAATTGGGCAGTGCTCGGTTACTACCTGCATATCGCCCGCATCGGGAACTCGTACATACATTAATACAAATCAGGATGGATTACACGCGGGCCAGCGAGGAAGACGTTCTTGAAATGAGACGTGTGTGAGCGAGGGAGGCGGGCGAAGGGACGAGAAAGGACGAAGGGCATGGGCCGGCTCAGATGGCTCGGTGCCACAGCTGTCTCTGCAACGTTTCTGACCAGGAGGTCCTAGGGTTCGAGCCCCGTTAGTGACAGTTTGTTGACTGTAGCTTATTTATCACAAGCTTCGATATTCAGCTGAATCGAATTAATCCGCTGTTTGAAGGAGAATTCAAGCGGACAGCTGTTCTGACCATTAGTTTTCACGTGAGATTTTTCCGGTAAATACCAGGCGAATGGCGAAGCAGATCTGGTTCGGACCGGTCGCGATCTTTCACTCCTCATCCTTGTCTCTTCCTCTACCCTTTCATACCAACGCATTGCCACACATGTAGACTTACATGCACTGCACCACCATACAGGTCAGGAGCTTAGAGCTTGTCCCAATTGGGGTGGCACCATATCTCGCGTTCCACCGCCGCCACCTCCAGGAATATAACATGCACTATTGTTGCGATATTACCCACGCACGTTTTCTTGAGCCCTCATTTTTCTAGATGCGAGGGGAGTGGGGGAGTTGATTATTTTATAAACAGGACCATTACATGAAATCTGTAGCTCGTTTTTCGACGCAAACTATTTTCTATTAGGCAGTAACAAGTACTTCTGGTTATCAGAGTTTGTCAACAAAGCTTGCTGCTATCATTTATTCTGAATTCAACTAATATTAGTAAAGGACTGGGGGTAGGTATGCCAGGACTCAAGAAATGTTATAGTTCTTAGAAATACTAAGAACTATAGCATTTGACGCTCCCAGAAACAAATTAATCAATGAACCGGTCATCAACCGGCTGGAGCCGTGACGATGTTCGGCTTTTTACAGACCGAAAACACTCGTGAAAAGGTAATCACATGCGGCATGTGGTGTAAATTATGTCACATATTTTAACGACCACTATCCTTTTGGTTTCAAAATGTCTCCTAAAAATTAAAAAAAAAAAAAAAAAAAAGGTTTGGAAGTTGAACAAAATTGTGTTCATCTGTGCTTAAGTATACGTTTACAACTTCTCTTCGAAATAGTTTTAAATTTTGAGTTGTCGTACCTTTTAATAGGAAATTTTAATTATTTTCTTTTATTCCGATCCGACTAACATTTTTTCGGACATTTTTCGACAAAATCTGTAGTTTTTGAATTCTGTCATTTTATACACAAATGCATAGCGTAAAATACATTTTTAAGTAAAAACCTTGTTTCTTCCAGAGGGAAGTTGCTTTTTCTTGAATGACGCCCGCTCCGGCTACCTTGGGAGTTTTGAGTGTTACGAGACAACTCGGTGTCTCGGTCTGGCTGCGGCCGGAGGGGACTATTTTAGGCACGCTCTATAAATTTGGCTTTGGCCCGCCTCATCGTGCCGCGCACCGCCCTTGACTACCACGCCTGCCTGACCTGGAGAACCACAAATTATGTGGTCTTCTCTGGGTCTCTTTATTTAAAGGTTTCTTAGATAGTCGATGAGTTTATAGAATTATTGCCATGCATTTTTATAGTTGTACGTACTCGATTTCATTAATTTCGGAATTTGTGTCTATGAAATTATTTCTTTCTGGTCGTTCACAATGTTTTCGAAATTCAGGAGTACTAGCGATTTCAAACTTGAAGTTTCGAACAGGTCTTCACGACGCCATGATTTGGATGTTTACTTCAAATTTGATATCATCGCTTCAACAATTTTCTGGACTCTCCCTTTAAAGTGTGGATGAATTATTGAATCAAATATATGTTCGCACTTTGCGTTTGCATTCCGTATCATATGCATACCATCGGTATGCAAATCAAACTCACCAAGTTTTTTGTTGTTAACGTTTTTGAGTCATTTATATCGCCAAGTCATATTTTTTTATTCTTACGATGAGCGAATTCATAAGTGTGAAACAAAATATTTTGCAGTCGAACGTCGGTCTTCTCCAAATTCCTTCAGTGATTGTGGCGACTTTGAAGAACATGACTTTCCGTTGACCCTGCCCGTATTGAAGCCCGCCCACGAAGTTCTTACAATTAAATTAAAAAATGGATATTTTTCTGAAGTATTTTTTATTTTTCCGATTAGTGAATTCATAAATGTAGAACAAAGTCTGCAGTCGAAGATCGGCCTTCTCCAAATTCTCCCTCAGTGATTGTGGAGACTGTGAAAGACGACTTTGCGTTGTCACAGCTTGTCTTGAGCTAACAACTAACAACGCAAACTAGCAACTCGTGACAACGAAACAATAAACTGATTTTTTTTTCTCAACCTCAATCTCTTGCTATGAATCTATATAAAATCGCGAGCCTATGAAATCAAAATCCTTGTTTTAACTGTGGAGAATTTATATGAATTGTGACACATGGAGAATGCTTATCGACCGTGTGTGCGTGTATATATATATATATATATATATATATATATATATATATATATATTTGAAGTCAGATATATGGGGCTTGGTCGGTGCAAATAAAATTAACTGTAATATTACTATATATATTATATATGTAACTGTATGATGTATCCATGTAGAGTGAAAGTGTTGAAGAGGGATGTCTTTGGTTTGCAGACATCGCGATGGACTGGTCGGACCATGCGCTGTGGTGGCCGGCGCGCAACACGTGGCTGACGCGGACGCGCTCCACGCTGGACCAGTGCGGGGTGCAGGCGGACGCGCAGCTCTACTTCACGCCCATGCACAAGACGCTGCGCGTGCAGCTGCCCGACCTGCGCTACCTCGACTGCCGCGTCGACTTCTCCATCAAGACCTTCAACGCGGTCGTCAACCTCTGCAAGGAACTTGGTGAGTCCGTCGAGTTTCGCTTCCTCGACCGGTGGCAAATTCGGAGTCTGAGAATTTGCGTCAACCTCTGGAAGGATTCTAGGCGACGCCTTCGCGCTTCATGTTCTTCCTCGATCAGTGTCAGGCTCGAGTTGAGGGTTTTCGTCAACCTCTGCAAGGAATTCGACGAGTCTGTCGAGCTTCGCTTCCTCGTCCGGTGGCAAATTCGGAGTCTGAGAATTTGTGTCAACCTCTGGAAGGATTCTAGGCGACTCCTTCGCGGTTCATGTTCTTCCTCGTTCAGTGTCAGGCTCGAGTTGAGGATTTTCGTCAACCTATGCAAGGAACTCGGTGAGTCCGTCAAGTTTCACTTCCTTCTCCGTTCATGGACAAGTTCAGAGTTTTAGAATTTGCGACAACTTTTGTAAGTATCTAGGCGACTCCTCGCTTTATATCCTCCCTCGTTCAGGGTCAAGTTCCGAGTTGAGAGTTTTCGTCAACTTCTGCGAGGAACTGAGTGGGACCGTCATGCATCACTTCCTTCTTCCTTCAGTGTCAAGACCTGAGTTCAAAGATTTTGACGCGCCAACTAGTGAGTGTCATTTTCGCAGTTAGTTTGAACATGATACGAAAATTATGGAGTGGCATTTGCCCGTCTTTTGACAGGGCAACCAATATGCATTCCATTGCCGCATGACTCGGCGTGGCCTCTGAAAGAAAGTTTGGATCCCCGTTGCGAAAGGAAAATGAAACTGTTTCTTATCCCTTAATCGTAGGAATTGACGCCTTTCAATAAGAAAACTATTGGCATCGTGTAAGCTAATACTATGATTAAGAAACATTTCTTGTCTGACAACACTGACTAATACTTCCAGAGCTTAGTTGACCTTCGCTACGAATGTCCACGTTGGTGACGAAGGTATTGCATTTGGCTTTCGCGATTAACATTAATTAACTTTGAGTCTGTGCGTTTTATGACATGACAAGCCTACTCTGTTCACCGATGTCGCGACGCACGAATTGCATAGGTTCGCGCGGGGTGGAACTTTATGCATAAGAATTGAATAGGTGCATTTTGTTCACTAAATCAAATGTAGCACTAAATAAATGTTAAATACAATAACACAACTTAAGAGCTTGATTTGATTTATTTAGGCAAACTGTATGTGATGCCTTCTGTGCACGTTTGAATAATATTGCTCAACTGTGCTTTGTAAGCTCATTGTAATGTGCTTTGTGTAATGTGCTTTGTTAGTTCATTGAAGAAGTTGCCCTTCAGGGGTTACGAGCAGTGGTGCAACAAGGATTTTTCAAGGGAGGAAAGGGCTGTAGATGTAGTTCCAATTGACTCAATGTTTCCTTAAAAACAATTTTTCAATTATCTTCAATTTGAAATGTACTTTTAAGTGGGAATTCATGGTTATTTATGATGTGTTCAATTAAGTTTTGATTGATATTCCTTACTACAGAAAATAAGAGGGAAAAGTCAACTATATTTTTGAATACGGTGAATGATTAGTTTTGGGTAGGGAAGAACCTCTCTTGGGTGGGCCACTGATTATATAACATGCATCTTTTGAATGACTTAAGTTAGATCTTGCTCAAGTTAGTTCTATCAAAAATTCACTGCATGTTACTAAAAGTATATTGTGAACAAAGCAACCGTTAATTTGTGTGTTGTTTTTGACAGGGATGAGGCATCCTGAAGAGCTCTCTTTCTGCAAGCCCCTTGAAGCTAATCATTTGAAGTATAATCTAAAGGATATGCCATGCAACAAAAAGCGAAATTCGGACAATCGCTCAAAGAACAGCATTCCTGCAGATACAAACACTTTCATTGCCAGTCACAGTCCATCTGGATCTACTGGAAGCTTAGACAAAACTAATCCTCCGTTAATGTGCGCACCTGTCACTCCCAACAGGCATCAGACATCCACACCTATAAGTTCTCCAGTCTCAGTAAGTAATGCAAGTTTTCCTAAAAATAAGGTAAATTTTTAAACAAATGGTGCTAAATCATGATACATAATTGTGATATCTATGTCAAATACTAATACTTAATTATATTGCAAATTATCTACTTTTAGTAGTTCCGCTATCATGTGCAAATTTCTCATCAAACTGCGTGAAACAATACACTAGTCTATTATGTAGTTCCTTCTATATTCTATTTTATAAGTAAAATTGATTTTTTTGCTTAATATATTGTCAGTAATATGTTTAGCAGCACTGAATCCATTTATTTCAGTGACATTAAATTGCATTTGTTGCAGTGACAACACTATTTGAAAGTTTTGTAGCTTTAAAAACTTTAATCCTCTCAAAATTAACTAACTTTACAGATCATATCAAAGAATAGTGTTAAAGAAAATGTTTAATGTTATAGATCTTAACACTGTCTCAGTTGTTATTTTTTCCTTTCATGTGATAGTATTTGTATTTAAGATATTACGTTATATCAAAAAACTGTACATTTGTCACATTTTCTGAAATTTTCATTCACATACGAATGTAGTTGAAATGAGCGTGAGAATATTATGAAAGAGCAAATCCTGGATATGGACATTTTGGGGGGTGAAACTTTTGGAAAAATTTTTGAGAAAATGCCATTTGAGTTTATGCTGCTTTTTATTGGTGAGGGGACTCTTTTTCATTATCACCCAAAACAATTCTGTCAAAATATTGAGATCAATATTTTGCAGTATTGCTATACTTTCTTTACACCATGTATACAGGAAAGTAGTAGTTCATAATAACATTAAAATTTGACATATGACAAATCATGATCATCAACAGCAACAACGACAACAATAACAACACCTTTTGTTTAGAAACAGTGCCTTTGACCATCTAGTAGATAGAAAAGAAGTATTCCTTTATGCAGTGAAATGGGCCAGCTGGTGCTATTTTCTTGTCATTTGCCTCTGTTCCTTTTACCTCTTTTCTTGCCATTTGCCTCTGTTCCTTTTACCTCTTGCTCTTTAGTGTAATGCCATCCATGTTTATTGGTTATTTTTAAATGCCTTCTCCATTTCCTCTACTATTTTTTCATTTCTTCTGCCAAGTTTTTCAGTTTTCAAGCCTTTTGTAATTTTATCATTTTAATTTTGTACATTGTTTTTACTCCTTAAGTTAGTCATAAAAATTTCATATGATCTACTTTCACACTTTGGGTTCCTTTGTGTCCTTTATCCTCACTTCTGAACCATATTTTAACATTGCTTTTGAAGTATAAATTCTTATAATTGTTTTCCTCGTGTGTCCAAAATGTATCTTTATGACTCCATTATTGTTGTTATTATTATTATTGATATTATTATTATTAATCTTATTATTATTATTATTTTTGTTATTATTTTTGT
>BOPP01000194.1:0-12350 GCA_017312745.1 Gryllus bimaculatus | reverse complement strand
TCGTGGTGGGGCACAGCATTGGTACACCATACATGAGTAATAGGTAACCTCTGATAAAAATGAATGGGTGAAAACCAGAAAGGTGTGACATTTTATAAATTCTGAGAAAAACAGGTTTATTTTGGGCTATATTTCTGTGGCAATGTATTTTGGTGATTTTAATGAACTATTAAAATTCTGTGGTTTTAATGATGAAACAAAGCACCATGACTTATACAGATTTTTAAGAATACCGTTCTGGTTCTCACCCATTCAAATATTACATGGAAGAAACCTTAGGAGGTGGTGATAAGGTTGGGAAATAAATAGAATTATGGCAAGTCCCTGAAAGCAACACCAAGCCTATGAGGTCAATAAATAAGGTTTCAAAAATAGCAGTTTTGAGGATAAAAAGATACCTGAAATTGAACTTGTCATCATCATTCTAAAGGCAAAAAGTGCTATGTTGCTATTGCCATGGCATTCTATTCTGCACTGATCTCTTCATCTCTGTATAGTTTTAACTCAATTTATCTAAAAAGGGAAAATGAATTTCAAAGGATGTAGACAATCCTCAAATTTTGTTTTTTCTAAGAAACATGAATACGAAGAAGAATTTAAAAAAAAAATGCGTTCTAAACAATTTGGTGATGACTGGGATAACTTGAAGAACTTGCTTGACATAAAGTCATTAATATAAGCTAGAACAGTAGTAGATGTCCCCAATGTTTTGCTCAAAATAAAGAGAAAGTGTGTCAATGCATTTAAGAAAAAGTTGCAAAAATACTGGTTGAAGATGTTCAGTTTGCATTTAGTGCAGAAGCCTGTTAAGTTTTTGATTGACAATTTGATGAGTATTAAAGCATTCAGTGGTGCCATCTAAATTATTTTATGAACTCTAGGCATAAATGTTTCTAGAAGGACCATATCAAAATTCAATATTTCCTTAATTGTCAGGCAAAATGAACTTGTTTCCCATGGTGTGACACAAAGGGTTTTGATCATACATAATAGAAAATAGGAACCAATCATGAAATAACAACCAAATCCAGAAAATAGAAGAGCAGAATACAGAAACCATGTTTAAAGGCAATTGTTTGGAGCATTCTGCTTTTGCTTGTACTGATGGGTGTGACATGAGAAATCCTGAGAATGAAAAATCTGTGACTAATTTGTTCTTTATCATCATGATCATCATGAATGTTTAAGGCTTAGATCTGTTGACCTGTTCCATGCTTTATCAGTCGCTTTCTAGGTGTATTTGATCTTCACAGCACATTCTTGGTCTGCCAGGGTCTCTTCTTCCTCACATCCACGGAAGTGACAGGCGCTTATGGGATAGTGCATGAAAAATCCGGAAGGTACTAAAGGAACAGAGAGAGATACACTTAAGGAATAGCAAACTATTTTTAACAAAAGTTTTAAAAGAGCCAAAAAAGTGGAGATGTGACACATCACTCATCCGTTGAGCCAACGCCACTGCGTATTGCTTATTCCGATCTGGAAACCCCCTCAAGCTGATGTGTCAGAGCTGGTAAGTGCCAATCTCACCATCCAGTGAGTGACGAATGTCATCAGCTAAAAAAATAACACGTTCACTACAATAACGGGGCTAATAACAAAAGCATGTGCGTGATCTGGGCTGTCCTGGTGACACCGCGTCGAAGGCTGTGTTGCCGACGTTTCGACCATCTTATCGTGGTCTTCCTCAGGGCTGGTATGCTTGACTTAATAACAAAAGCAGTTGACTGGTAGCAGGGCTGATATGCTTGACTTAATAACAAAAGCAGTTGACTTCAGTTGACAGTGTCTCGAGTCATCAATCATATGAAACCTTCAAACTTTACCGTCTGAGGCAGTCTTTCTCTACTGAAATTACCTAGTCAGAGAAATTTGAAAGACAGCATGAACTTCTACGTATTACGGTGAAGGATCACCATTAAGGGGACTAATGACCTATGTACAGTGCAACTGAAAAATTCTGCTCTGCCGCCGTGACGTCACTCACCAGGACAAGAACTTAATTCCTCTGCCTACGAAAGCGTTTTAAGGCCAAGTCCCGCAAAAGTTACACTTTCCAGTCCTGTTAAATAGCCGGTTTGCTATGCCTTTCTCAAAAAGATAGTGTTTGCGTATGATACGTACAAAAAATGTGCAAAATGTGTAAAATGTGCATCGTATCTTGGAACCTTTCTTTGAAATGTTGACAAATGAATTGCGATATTACAGTAATTTTCAACAGGACTCCGCCTCCGCACACACTGCTTGTTTCCTTAGAAGTTTACATGGCGTTTATGGAGACAGAATTATTTCACGAGGTTTGTAGCCGGCATGTTCTCCTGTTCTAACTCCCTGGGATTTCTTTCTTTGGGGAATTTTAAAGTTCACGTACGAATCGTTCCACGTCTAATCGCACATACAAAAATCACAATTTTGTTTATAAGATCTGGGTTTGAAAATTGGTGACATATTTTTTTCTTTTTTTCTAATCCCACCTCTTTCAGAAATATAATCAAATATTTTTTCCGAAGAATCATGCACGCGCTGTTTAATTTTTTTTTTCTGGCAAATACCGTCTCCTTCAGGAAAATAAAATTACACTTAAATTTAACTTAAAGATGTATTTTAATTTGATATAAATATAATTTTTGCAAACATATTATTTAAATATTGTTAATTAAATATGTTTTATTTTTTAAAATACAAACTTTTACATTAGATCAACACTTCAATTAATTGTAAAAACTAATCATGTATTTCTGTACTAATGTTGTATAGATCTGCCAAATTTCAAAGTGGGAAATGAATAAAGAATTTTTGAAAAAATAGTTTGTTCATCGGAGCACGTAGGCAACACGCTGCCCGCCGGACTTGCTGCCCGAACTGGAACATTTTCGCCCCACATTCGGCTAATCTCGATTTTCAAAGACTTGTACAGTATTTAAGACGTTTCTCTGCCTTCTTTGTTACGACGTTTTGATCGTAAGGCACAGCATCATCTACAAGTAGATACAATTTTTTTTCCAAATCCCGGATAACAATTTCTGGTTTGTTTGCTTCTATAATGCGATCCGTTTGAATTTGTTGGTCGTACAATTTTGTATAGAGTCCAGCAGAAGTCACCGGTTTTGGTGAGTGTTCGTACCACTTGGGGCATATGTTTGGAACTTAGAGGGTGGTGCAGATCAGCCAGAGGAGATAACCTGTCGTGTCTTTTCAAGTATTATGCCTTTGCTAGAATTGGACAAGCTGAGAAGAATATGATCAACGGTTTCTACTTGTTCCTGGCAGATACGGCATTTGCCATCTTGGGAAATTTTGAGAAGCGCTTTATCATAACGTCGTGATCTCAATGCCTGATCCTGAACAGCAGCAGAACTGCTTCCGATTCTGGCTTCATTCTTCCCCTTTAAGCCTCATAAATTATTGATCTTTATTGATCTGCACATTGTCCATTCTTTTTAGATATTGTCCCTGGAGTGGTTTGTCTCTCCACAACTTCTTTAACATTTTTTTGTGTCTCACATTTCATGTCTAGTAGCATCAGAAGTTTAGTGACTGTGTTATTTTGCGTGCCTTGAATAGTTTTCTTTGCAATGCTTCTTGCTACACTAACAATTCCTCTGTTTCCCATTCTTCGGTCAGATTTCATGACCTGCCTCATTAGAGGGTCATATTAATGACTGACTACATGCTTTCCCATCCCGACTATTGCATTGTGCCAGAAGGCTTCAATTTGTCTAAGTCCTCTTCCTTCTTCCTTACGTGACATAAAGTCTATGAACATCAGCTTGAGGGTGGACGACATGATGCATTGATAACAGTTTTCTGTTTTTTCCATCCATGATTCGAAATTCTTGCTCAGTCCAGTCCACGAGTCAAACTACCAATTGCAGATTTTATATTCCTGGAGTTCAGGGCGGACTGCAGGATGAGTCTCACTTTTCTGTAATACTCACTACGAATTCTCTCTTTTAGTATGTCTTTCGAGGTGGTCTCACATTCTTAAATGCCCAGATACTTTTAAGCTCAAGATCTTGAATTTCAGTGTGCGTATCAACTTCAATGCTCTCTGACGACAATTTTCCTCTCCTTAAATTGATTTTTGCACTCTTATCAAGACCAAACTTCATGCAGATGTCATTACTATACTCATTCACGACAGACAGCAATTGGAAGAGAATCGCGTCTCTTTGTTTCCCCGCTGTTTCCATAAGTTTATCGTCTTTCGTCTTCGTCTTTCGTCTCCGTCTTCGTCTTCCGTCTTTCGTCTTTCGTCTTTCGTCTTTCGTTCCCTTTTCCCTTTTTCCCTTTTCCCCCCTTTTCCCCCTTTTCCCCCCTTTTCCCCGGCTTCTTTCCCCTTTTTTCCTTTCTTGCTTCCCTCTATCTTTCCCTTTCGCCCTTTTTCCCCCCTTTTTTCCCCCTTTTTTCCCCTTTTTTCCATTCTCCCTCTCACCCCTTCTTTCGATCCCTCAATTCTTCCTTTTTCTCTTTCATTTCTTGTCCCTGTATCCTTTTTTCCCCAGTTTTTGTTCCCCTTTTTTATACCCCTTGTTTCCTTTTTCCCCTTTTTTCCCCACCTTTTTTCTCGCCTTTCTTCCGGCCTCCTTTTCCGCCTTTTTCCATTCGGACCAACATTTTTCCCTGGCGCATTTTCTCCCCTTTTTCCATTACGTAGCTTTTTTTCCCCCTTTTCTCCGGGCCCTTATTTCCCCCTTCTTTTTTCCCCCCTTTTTCCGCCCTTTTTCCCCCTTTTTCCCCCTTTTCCCCCTTTTCCGGCCTTTTCGCTTCCCTTTTCTCACCCCTTTTCTCCCCCTTTTCCCCTTTTCCCCCCTTTTCCCCCCTCTATTTTCGCCCCTTTTTTTTCCCCGCTTTTCCCCATTTTTCCCCTTTTCCCTTTTCCTCCTTTTTCGCCCCCTTTTTCCCCCTTTTTCCCCCTTTTTCCGCCCTTTTCCCCCTTTCCCCCTTTTTCCCTCCTTTTTCCTCCTTTTCCCCTTTTTCCCCTTTTTCCCACGCTTTTTCCTCCCTTTTTCCCCGCCTTTTCCCCCCTTTCTCCCCCTTTTTTCCCCCGCTTTTTCCCGTCTTTTTCCCCCTTTTCCTTTTTCCCCTTTTTCCTCCCCTTTTCCCCCCTTTTCGTCCCCTTTGTTCCCACCCTTTTTCTCCTTTTCCGCTCCTTTTTCTCCCTTTCTTCTTTTCCCCTTTTTCCCCTTATTCCCCGTTTTTTCCCCCTTTTTCCTTCACGCATATATACCCCTTTTTTACCCCCCTTTTCCGTCTTTCCCCTTTTTCCGCCTTTTTCCCCTTTTTCCTCCCTTTTTCTCCCTTTTTCTCCCCCTTTTCCCTTTTCCCCTTTTTCCCTTCCCCTTTTTCCCCTTTTTCACCCCTTTTTCCCTTCCCTTTTCGGCTTTCCCCCTTTTTTTTCCCCCTTTTCTCCCTCTTTTCCCCCTTTTTCCCCCTTTTCCCCCTTTTTCCCCTTTTCTCCCGTGCCCTTTTCCCTTTTTTCCGGCCTTTCTCCCCATAGTTTTTCCCTGCCTTTTTCTCCCCCTTTTTCCCCTTTTCCCCCTTATTCCTCCCCCGATGCATTTATCCTTTTTCCCCCTTTTTCCCCTTTTTCCCGACCTTTTTTCCCCCTTTTTCCCCTCCTTTTTCCCCCTTTTTCCCCTTTTCCCCCTTTTCCCCCCCTTCTTTCCCCTCCTTTTCTCCCCCTTTTATTCCCCTTTTCTCCGCCTTCTTTTCCCCCTTTTCTTTTCCTGCCTCGTCCTTTTTTCCCCTTTCTCCCCCTTTTTCCCCTCCTTTTTCCCCTCCTTTTCCCCCTTTTTCCGCCCTTTTTCCCCTTTTTTCCCCCTTTTTGCGGTCCTTCCCCTTATTTCCCGCCCTTTTTCCCTTCCTTTTTCCTTTCCCCCCTTTTTCTTTCCCCCTTTCCCTGGGAGTTTTTTCCCCCTTTTCCCCCTTTTTTTTGTCCCCCCTTTTTCCCTCGTAGTTGACAAGGCTTTTTCCCCTCTTTTTCTTCCCTCTTCCCTTTTTCCCCGCCTTTTTCCCCTTTTTCCCCTTTTTTCCCGGGGTTGGATGAGTTTAGGCCACCCTTTTTCCCCCTTTTTCCGCTTTTTCCCCCTTTTTCCCTTTTTCCCCCTTTTTCCTTTTCCCCTCTTTTTCCCCTTTTTCCCCCTTTCCCCTTCCCTCCCTTTTCCCCTTTTTCCCCCTTTTCCCCTTCTCCTCCAACCTTTTTCCCTCCCCTTTTTCCCTTTTCCCCCTTTTTCCCCCTTTCGCCTTTTTCCCTTTTCCGGCCTTTTTCCCCCTTTCCCTTTTTTCCCTTTCCCTTTCCCTTTTCCACTTTTCCCCTTTCCCTTCCCCTCCCCCTTTTCCCAGTGTTGTCTTTTTCCCGCTTTCCCCTTTTCCTTCCTCTTTGCCTTTCCCCTCGGCCTTTTCCTTTTTCCCTTTTTCCCCTTTTTCTTTTCCCTTCCCTTTTCCACCTTCCTTTCCCCTTTTCCTCCCCTTTCCCCTTTTTTCCCGCGATGGACTTTTCCCTTTTCCTTTTCCCCCTTTTTCCCCTTTTCCCTTTTCCCTTCTTCCTTTTTCCCCTTTTCCCTTTCCTTTCCCCTTTCCCTGTTCACCCTTTCCCCCTTTTCCTTTTCCCCTTTCTCCTTTTCTTTTCCCTTTCCCTTTTTTGCCCTTTTCGCCTTCCCCCCTTTTCTTCCCTTTTAGCTTTTTCCCTTTCTCCTTTCCTTTCCTTTTTTTCTCCCTTTCCCTTCTATTTCTCCCTTTCCCCCTTTTCGCTTCCCTCTCCTTTTCTCTTCCCTCTTCCTTCTCTTTCTTCTTGCCTTTTTCCCTTTCCTTCCTCCTCTTCCCTTTCTTTCTTTCCTCTCCTTTCTTCTTCCTTCTTTCCTTCACCTTTCCTTTCCTTTCCCTTTTCGAACTTTTTTTCCGTTCCCTTTCAGTTTTCGCTTTCCTTTTTCCCCTTTTTCTGCTTTCTTTCTGACGCCTTTTCTTCGCCTTCCCTTTCCCTTTTTCCATTTTCTGCCTTCTTCCCTTTTTCCCTTTTCCCTCTGTTTTATCCCTTCTTTTCTTCCCTTTTCCCCCTTTTTTATCCTTCTTACCCCTTCTTTCCCCTTTTTTTCCCTTTTTCCGCCTTTTTTCCTTTTCCCTCTTCTTCTCCCTTCTTCCCCTTTTTCTCCCTTTCCGTTTTCCCTTTCCTCCCTCTTCCCTTTTTCCCTTTCCTTTCCCTTCTTCTCCCTTTTCTCTCCCTTTTCCTTCCATTCTTTCCCTTTCCTTTTTCCTCTTCGCTTTTTCCTTTCCTTTTCTCTTTTCCCTTTTTCTCACCTTTCTCTTTTTTCCCTTTCTCTTGCCCGTTTTTCCTTTATCCCTTTTTCTTTTTCCCTTTTTCAGTTTTTCCTCTTTCCCTTTCTTGTCCGTTTTTCCCTTTTCTTTCCTTCTCCCTTTTCCTTCTCCCTTTTCTCTTCCCTTTTCTCCCTCTCTTCTTCCTTTTTCATTTTCCGCCTTTTCCCTTTTTCCTTTTTCCCTTTTTCCCTTTTTCCCTTTTCCCCCCTTGCTTCCTCCCCTTTTCCCTTTTCTCCTTTGTTTTCCCTTTTTCCCTTTGTCCCCTTTTCCCTTTTTCCCTTTTTTCCCTTTTTCCTTTTTTCCCTTTTTCTCCTTTTTTTCCCTCCCTTTTCCCCTTTTTCCCATTGTTTCGCAGCGCTTTTTCCCTTTTTTCCCTTTTTTCTTCCCTTTTTCTTCCGTTTTTCTCCTTTTTTCCTTTTTTTTCCCCTTTTTCCCTTTTTTCCTCCCTTTTCCCTTTTCTCCCTTTTTCCCTTTTTTGTTTTCCCTTTTTCTTCCCCTCTTTCCCCTTTCCCTTTTTTCCTTTTTCCCCTTTTCCCCTTTTTCCCTTTTCTTTCTTCCCTTTTTTCCTTTTCCGCTTTTCTTCCACTTTTCCTTTTTTCCCTTTTTTCCTTTGTTTTCCCTTTTTCCTTCCCTTTTTTCCCTTTTTCCTTTTTTTCTCCCTTTTTTTTCCTTTCTCTTTTTCTTTCACCTCTTTTTCCCCTTTTTTTTTTCTTCCCTTTTTTTTTTTTCCTCTCGTTTTCCCTTTTCCTTTTTTCCCTTTTTCTTTTCCTTTCTTCCTTTCCTTTTTTCCCTCCTTTTTCCCTTTTTCTCCCTTTTTCTCCCTTTTTTCCCTTTTTTCCCTTTTTCCCTTTTCTTTCCCTTTTCCTTTCTCCTTTCTCCGCTCTTCTCCCTTTCTCTTTCCTTTCTCCCTTTCTCCCTTTCTCCTCTCCTTTCTCTCCTTTCTCGCCTTTCTCCCTTTCTCCTTTCTCCCTTTCTCCTCCCTTTCTCCTTTCCTTTTTCACTTTCTCCCTTTCTCCATTTCTCCTATTCTCCTTGTCTCTCGTTTTCCTTTCTCCTTTCTCCTTTCTCCCCTTTTCTCCTCTTCTCCTTTCTCCCTTTCTCCCCTTTCTCCCTTCTCCTTTCTCCTTTCGCCTTTCTCTCCCTTTCTCCCTTCCTCCCTTTCCTCTCCCCTTTCTCCTCTCCTTTCTCCACTTTCTTCCCTTTCTCGCCTTTCTTCCCTTTCTCCCTTTTTCTCCGTTCCCTTTCTCCCTTTCTCCCTTTCTCCTCTTTCTTCCCTTTCTCCCTTTCTCCCTTTCTCCTTTCTCACCTTTCGTCCCTTCTCCCTTTCTCCCTTTTCTCCTTTCTTCCTTTCTCCCTCCCTTTCTCCCTTTTCTCCCTTTCTCCCTTTCTCCCTTTCTTACCTCCTTTCTTCCCTTTCCTCCTTTTCCTCTTTCTTCCTTTTCTCCCTTTCTCCTTCCCTTTCTCCTTTCTCCTTTCTCCCTTTTTCCTTTTCTCCCTTTCTCGCCTTCTCCCTTTCCTGCCTTTCTCCCTTTCTCCTTTCTCCCTTTCTCCTTCTCCCTCTTCCTCTCCCTTTTCTTTCTCGCTTTCTCCCTTTCTCCTTTCTCCTTTCTCCTTTCTCCCTTTCTCCCTTTCTGCCCTTTCTCCCTTTCTCCCTTTCTCCCTTTCTCACCTTTCTCCTTTCTCTTCTCCGCTTTCTCCCTTTCCGTTCCCGTTTCTCCCTTCCCCTTTCTCTTCTTTTCTCCCTCCTTTTTCCTTTTTTCCTTTTTTTCCTTTCATTTTTCCTTTTTTCCTTTTTTCCTTTTTTCCTTTTTTTTCCTTTTTTCCTTTTTTCTTTTTTCCTTTTTCCTTTTTTCTCTTTTTTTCCTTTTTCTCCTTTTTTTCCTTTCCTTTTTTTCCTTTTTTTTCCCTTTTTTCCTTTTTTCCCCTTTTTCTTTTTTTTTTTTTCCTTTTTTCCTTTTTTTCTCCTTTTTTTCCTTTTTCTTTCGTTTTTCCTTTTCTTTTTTCCTTTTTTCCTTCCTTTTTCCTTTTTTTCTTTTCTCCCTTTTCCATATTTTCGCTTTCCCTTTTTTCGGTTGTTTCCTTTTTTCGGTTTTCCGTTTTTTGGTTTTCGTTTTTTTTTCGTTTTATATATTATTATATATAATATTAATTATTTCGTTTTTCCGTTATATTAATACAAAATTTCTGAAAATTATAAAAAAATCTAAATATATGAAATTTCGAAAAATATTAAAAAATGAAAATAGGAAAATACAAAAATTAATAGAATCATTTTTTAAAATCGAAAAAAACAAACGGAATGACTGCAACTTCAAAGAACGGCGGGGAAAAAGAACGAGAACGGTGGGCCCAAACCACGACGAGCGATGTGTTCGAGGAGGAGGACGAGTGATCGAAAGACGGACGCACCCAGGACGAACGACCGTTACTAGAAACGAATGATGTGTACAAGCGACTAGCTGGTCAGCGGAACAACAATCGACGGGCGAAGAAAGACGACCGATTTAACGAGACGTCGGAGATGCTTCCAAATCACAAATGAGTATAAATAGTAATACTAACTATAATAAAAAGTATAAAATATAAATAATCAAATAATATATAAATCCAAAAACTATTAAAATCACAAAAATGAAAAACTCAAAAATTAAAAGATTTAAAATAAATGATAAATTTTCGAATAACATAAAAAATCAAATAATATGAACATTCGAAAAATATAAAAAATGCAATAAGGAAAATTCAAAAAATTATATATACATTTTTAAAATCGCAAAAAAAGAATGACGAACTGCAAAAGAAAGCGAAAAAACGATGAGCGAACGGTGGCATACACCCGACCGGGGCGATGGTGCTTTGAGGACGAGCGACTACTAGAAACGTACAAACGACGATGTACAAGCCACTAGCGGTCAGCGACGAACAACAATGACAAGCGACGAACGACGACCCGATGAAACGAAGTTACAGAGATGAAGCTAAAATCACAAATGAAAAAAAATAGTCAAAAACCAACAATCCAAAAAAAAAAAAAATATAAAAATTCAAATAATTTAAAAATTTCAAAATATAAAAAATCAAAAAATTCAAAAATTATAAAATTTAAAAATATAAAATTTCGAAAAATAAAAAATCAAATATACTGAAAATTCGAAAAATATAAAATGAACAATAAGAAAATTCAAAAATAATAAATACATTTTACAAATTGAAAAAAAAGAATGGCGAACTGTCCCCAACGACGGGAAAAACGGAACGACGAAAGGTGGAACACCGACGAGAGCGATGTGCTTTCGTGGACGAGCGACGAGCGACGAGCGGTACGACAGACCGACACACCCGGAACGAACGACGTTACTGGAAACGAGCGACGTGTAAAGCGACTAGCGTCAGCGACAGAACAACAATCGACGGGCGACGAACCGACCGATGAAACGACGTAAAACGGAGTATGACCTAAATGCAAAATAAGAAAAAAGTAAAAAATAAATCAATCCAAAAAAACAAAATAATAAAATAAAAAATATAAAATTCAAAAAATATAAAATCATCGAAAAATGAAAAATTCAAAAATTCATAAAATTTAAAAAAATATAAAATTTTCGAAAAAATATAAAATCAAAATATATGAAAATTCGGAAAAATATAAAAAATGAAAAATAGAAATTCAAAAATTATAATCATTTTTAAAATTGAAAAAAACGAATGGCGACACTGTCAAAGACGGAGAAAACGAATCGACGAACGGTGGCCCACACCGAGAGGATGTGGCTTCGATGGACGAGCGCACGAGCGACGACGACGACGGACGACCAGACCAGGACGAGAACGACGTACTGGAAACAGAGCGAGTGGTATAAGCGACTAGCGTCAGCACGAACAACAATCGACGGTCGACGAACGACGGACCGATGAACGACGTATGGAGGATGAACTAAATAAATAAGAAAAATAGTGAAAACTACAATTCCAAAAAAAAAAATAAAAAAATTCACAAAAAATAATAAATATCAAAAATATAAAAAATGAAAAATGAAAAATTCAAAATTATAAATTAAAAATATAAAATTTCGAAAATTTAGAAAAATCATATATATAAAGAAAATTCGAAAAATATAAAAAATGAAAACATAAGAAAATTCAAAAATTATAAATACATTTTTTTAAATTTGAAAAAAACGAATGGCGAACTGTCAAAGAGGGCGAAAAACGTACGACGAACGGTGGCAACACGCGAGAGCGCTGTGCTTCGATGGACGAGCGACGAGCGAGAGGAATGAAGAACGACCAACCCAGGACGAACGACGTACTGGAAACGAGCGACGTGGTACAAAGCTACTAGCGGTCAGCGACGAATCACAATCGACGGGCAACGAACGACGATCCGATGAACGAACGTACGGAGATGAACTAAATCCATATTAACAAAAATAGTAAAAACTAACAAATCCAAAAAAAATATAAAAATTCAAAAAAATAAAAAAATTCAAAAAATAATAAAAAAATGAAACAATGAAAAATTCAAAAAATTATAAAATTTAAAAAATATAAAATTTTCGAAAAATATCAAAAATCAAATATACTGAAAATTGAAAAAATATAAAAAATGAAAAATAAGAAATTCAAAAATTAATAAATACATTTTTAAATTGAAAAAAAACGCAATGGCGAAACCCTGTCAAAGACGGCGAAAAGAACGACGAATGGTGGCAACACTTTGCGGAGAGCGATGTGCTTCGATGGACGAGCGTCGAGCGACGAGCGACGACAGACGACGCAACCCAGGACGAACGACGTAGCTGGAACGAGCGACGTTAACAGGACTAAAGCGGTCAGCGCAAATACAATGCGAGGGCGACGAACGAGCGACGGATGAACGAGTAACGGAGATAAACTAAATCAAATAAGAAAATAGTAATAAACAACATTCAAAAAACAAAAATAATAAAAATTAAAAAATATAAAAATTAAAAATATAAAATTTAAAAATGAAAATTAAAAATTATAAAATTTCAAAAATATAAATTTCGGAAATT
>BOPP01000193.1:2419225-2436964 GCA_017312745.1 Gryllus bimaculatus | reverse complement strand
TTGCGAGGTGGATGTACTGTTTTTCCTTCTTGCCTCGTGCAATTTAAATTTAACCTCTTCTTGATTCAGAGGCACCTAATGGTCGAAGCTTAATGTTGCTTTTGCGTGGAAAAATACGCTGTCGTTTTTCTCAAAGTTAAGGAATAATTGAGATTAAACGATGAAGGAGCGGAGGTACTTAATGGTGTGTAAAGACCTGCTCCATTATACATTAGAGTTGAATTGACCTAAATGTGTGTAGTTTGTTCTTTCCGTTGCGATAAGATGATGTGTATTGCAAATCAAATACTTTATTAAACATTTGTATCAATTATTTAATGCGTGTTCATTTTAATTTCCACTCATTCAATTTTATTCGAGGTTTGCTTGTTACCGTTTATAGTTAATACCTCATATACAAATTGCATATAAAATGAAATGAAATTAATTTAATGAAACTTCATTATTTTGAATTGCAAATAATTGAGGTAAATATACTTTATGTGTTTTAGTTAGAGAGTGAGTGGTTGGAGAACGTCATACAGGTTTATGATAGCTAACGACAAAAGTTGTTCAGAATTGGTTTTTGTCTTTCGCAGTCAATGGAGCATCAGTCCGAAACACATTCATTGCAATTTTTCCCTTTGTCGACACTTGATTGATTGATTGATTGTTAGTGATTTCAGGCGCGTCAAATACTAGGTTCCCGTAAGTGCAGAGCATATTTTTGCTCGGGAGGTGGTGGTGATTAACCCCTGCTGGTTGCGCGATCCGGCACCGACTATCGACGGCTAACGGGGTTTTCCATCAACCAGGTACCGCCAACTGTCAGTGCACAGCCCCAGCCGGGACAAGTTCTAAGCTCCCGTTCGGTCTGTCGGCACGTGTGGTAGTGTAATGCATGTTAGTGTAAGGGCCTGAGTATAGGACAAGGAAGAGGTAGGAAAGATCGCACGCGGTCCGTGTGCCGTTTGTTAGAGCTCTGGCATTCGCCTGGTTCTGATCGCAGTAAACACGGAAAATTACCGATCACAGCAGCGGGTCTCTAGAATTTTCCTCCAAACAGCGATCCAGCTGACACGATCATTCTCGTCCAGATTCGATCTAGAGCAGTCAAGCTATATGTCTAAAATCCCGCCACCTTCGGGACTCTAACCTTGGACCTCCCGGTCAGAGGCACTACAGAGACATCAGATGAAGCCGTGAGCCATCTCTTCTGTTTGTTGTCGCACTTACAGACATTCAGACAGTGCAATAATTTTTATTTTCGCGACTTGCCTGTGCGAATGAACATTTTCATCGTGGACTGTGTGAATGTGTCTTAAGTCTTTTTATCAATTTTGAGTTAACTCATATATTAAATGATCAAAGGAGCTTCTAATTTCCAGATTTACTGTTTAAAAAAATACTTACAGAATAAAAAGAAACACTGATCAAAATTTCCGCAAGGTTGTGGAAAAGCGGCATTTAGAGCCGATGCTCTCTGCCACAATTGAATTCTAATAATATTATGTTTTAATATACTACGTAGTGACTTGTTTGACTGGGAAGTATTGTGGGTTCGGCAAGAAAATTGCTTCTTGAAACTACTGCGTTCACTTAGGGACATTACTTCATTATTTGTCTTTGTTTCCGGAACATTTACCAGAGCATCTGGACTCTGGTACTGCGCCAACTGTACTACATGTTTGGCTTCGAAATTTTACGTTTATGTGACCAGTTTAGTTCTAATCGAATCGTTTATCTAATGTGTCTCAGTACCAGATAAATTGGATGCAATATCTTATTAAGATGTTTCTGTAACGTAAATTGAGAATATGCCCAGACTCTGGCGTGGTGCTTAGAGAGTACGATATCTTGCTCCAAGTGAGGGCTCGTGCCTTAATAGTTAGCTCATGCGCATTTCATCTCTGAGATCGATAGCCGGTCAGTATATATGTGTTTTGTGAACATCACAGCAGGGTTTTTTTTGGAGTTCCTCCTTTTCCCTGCCTATTATTCCGCCATTTCCCCATCATCCCCAACACTGACATCAATAGCTCGACCAGGGCTATCTTGTACGTGTTAGTTCACCACTGATAGTCGCAATGATCTGAGCTTTTGAAAGACTCTTAAACCCGAATAAACATCTTTCTCCACGCTGAGTGGAGGCTTGCTACCGCCTGTTGTGTCACATACTGGAGAGCGATGCTGTGCGGGTTGCGGAGACAGGAGGGGTCCCGCTTCTGGTGGCGAGACGGCCCGCGCCGCGTCCGGGGCGCGTCGGGGCGTAATTCCCCCAACATCCGGCTGGCGCTTCCATCCGCACGCGTCGTCGCGTCGCCTGGTGTGAAACACGCATTTCCATAATGTGGCGCAGAGATGTTCTTTCCGATGGACATGAAACGCGCGCATTTTTCTCCTCGCGGCACATGTCACCGTGCAGAGCCATCCCGGACATTTTTTTTTCTCTGTGACAGAAATATGGAGTTGAAGCGATGGTGTGTTCTGGATTCTCTTCCGTCAAAATGCTATTTTTGTACGGTCCCTACTACGGTGTGATCTGAAACGTGGCTGTAATCTCGAAGGTTTCACACACTGGGGCACCGACGTTAGAAACTCAATCACCACATTTGGTATATGTAGTGACAATTATTCTTTCATTTCATGACAGCTTAGTCGTTTTCCTAGTATGATATTTAATACTATTATCATTCTACGTATTCATTCGCGCCCCTAGTGTATGCTCAGAAACAAGGAATGGGAATGGAATTGGCATCTCAATAATAAAGGTAGGAAGTATTATTTTATTCATCAAATTGTGGCGATTCTTTTTACTTTCTCATCCTTACTTCATAAGGAGAGAAAGTATTTTATCGTGAGCCAGAAAAGGGTGTACGTCTGCCTGCATGTGTTCAAATCTAGCGCCTAAACCGTTCAGACGTTTTTCTTCGAATTTAATAGCAATTACATGTTTTTAAAATAAGATCACTGGCGAGATAGAGACCTTCTAATGGTTAAGTAAATAAAAAGTGTTGTACAGTATCAAAATTATATTGTAACTTAAGATATTTTCGATAGCAGAACTTTGTTTTCCGCCCAGAGACTGCAAGATAGCTCTGATGATGATAGCTACGCTATCGAAAGATCTTAAGTTAAAATATGCCTTTTATTTACTTAATTATATTTTCATTACATGTAAACAACAACATGTTCAAAACTATTTTCAAAAAAGGCTCCAATCTTTGTATTAAACGATTTTTTGCGATAGTGTAAAAGACGCTTAAAAGAAAGTCACAGCTCACATTTTTGTTGACATCCCTGATATTTTTTTAAAATTGTAAAAGTTCAAAATTTTTTTGGCGGCTTCCTGCAACTACAACATTGAAGTTGGTGTTGTTCTTAATGCAATCTGGTATTTAAAAACATCTTGGAATAAGATTATATACAATTTTTAAAAAATATGAATATGTTTCGCGTAATTTTCTTGAAATGTAGACAATCTTTAAACACCTTTTCTCCGAGACAGCTCCAATTGTTTTCTTAAAATTGTCTCCTCGTCAAATTTTCTCTCCATCAAAAAAGCGGTAAAAAAGTTCATGCTGGTCACATTTTTGGCGGCTTGCAAAATGCAAAAAGTTAACATAGGAAAATAAGTATAATATTTAAGAAAGATATTTTTGTCTTAAATTAAATCAGTTCTAAAAAATTAAATCTTTATAAAAAGGTCAAATAATTTTAACAACTTGTATTTTTCCAGTAATTTTTACTATAAATGAGTGCATATTAGCAAAAAGTCTGGTCCTAATTTTCTGTCAAAATTTCCTCCAAGGAACGTTTAAAAGAATGAAGTAGGACTAATTTTCGTTGAACTCTCTGAATTTTCGAAATTTAATAATACTGCGAGAACGTATCTGCTGTTGGAATCTTTTCGAGTGAATATTTTTTGGAGAAGCTGACATTTCCCCACTAGTATATAATAGTGCTTTAATAGTATTATTTTAATTATATTCATTACAATACGTAGAAGAAAAAAACATAGAATAGGTGAGAAAACAAATCGACATCATTTTCTTCCGTCATTGATTTGGAATATATTCGTAATACAGAAGCTGTTATTTATGTTTACAAGGATTGTTAAATTTTGTTTGTGAGACAGCATTGTAGAGGTGTGGGGAGACAGCAAGTATTAAATCACAACGACCTCTAAAAGATATACGAGTAAATAAATAGAGAGCGAATAAGTAAATGTGGAGCAGACAGCACATGATAATTTATTAATGCAAACATCACGTTTAATGCCATTCTTTATAACAACATTGTATTTAACAATACGAACAATGTATTTGCAGTTTCACATACAGTTTTAGCATGTACGAGCTCTTCTGTGCCAGCTCGCATGAGAGGAAACTCCTTTTGTCTAATGAACAGTTGCAGCGAACGTATGCGAGACTCGCAACTCCGGGGCTTTACTCTATCAGGTGGTCCCCTGCATTTAAGGCCACACAATCCGGCAGACGGTGCGCAGCTGCCTCATGTGCCTTAATTACGCGAAGGACGATAAGATCGCGGGTGGCTTCAGGGAGGGCAAACCGGCGAGTGCTGCGGCGCTTCACGGCAGACCGTGTTTCGTAGCATTTCCCCCTCCACCGCCGCCGCCTCGACTATGCCACGCGCACTCCTCCGTCCGCCGCCGCAGCCCGTCTCACGCTCTGTGCCGCCTCGCGCCCCACCATCCCATCTTCTACTTGCCATGCTGTCGTCGCTCCTCGTTGTGCGGAAACCATATCATATCGCCGTTCCATTGCTGTCACCTACTTGCCTACATTTGTTTCTTTTCAGTCTTTCCACTTCGTGCTCCCCGCCATCAGTCGCCCACCACCAGCCCTTGCTACATTCCCCGCAACCAGTCTCCCCGTCTCCAGGCTCCCGCCAACAGTCTCTCCCGCCACCAGTCTCCCCGCGCCAGTCTCCCGGCCAGTCTCCCGCCGCCAGTCTCCCGTTACCAGTCTCCCCGTTACCAAGTCTCCCGTTAACACAGTCTCCCCGTTACCAGTCTCCCCGTTACAAGTCTTCCTCCCCGCATCAGTCTTCCCGCTATCAATCTCTCGCTACAGTCCTCCACGCCACCAGCTCTCCCCGCCACCAGTCTTCCACCACCAGTCTCCCGTTACAGTCTCCCGTTAACCATCTCCCGCCACCAGTCTCCCACCACCAGTCTCCCCGCCACCAAGTCTTCCCACCACGCAGTCTCCCCGCGTTTATCAGTCCCCCCGTTACCAGTCTCCCCGTTACCAGTCTCCCCGCCACCAGTCTCCCCGACGTCACCGCTAACAGTTGCTCGACTATCAGCAATTTTCCCACTTCCACGGCACCCATTTCCCCGTCATACGTCTCACCACCTGCTGCCTCATTACTCAATTCCCAAGCACAATCCAGCCCCTCTTCCGCCGCCCGCCGTGCCATCTGCTGAGCCGTTTGCCGCCCTATGCCGCGAGGCGTCCCGCCGCGCCCCATCGCTCCCCACCGCGCCGCGTCGCGGCCTTTCGCGCTCCTCCGTTGTCTCTGCGCGCGCCCTTTGTAGCGCAGCGAATTCGGGAGCTATCTCCCGCGCCATCGCGCACGTCGTCCGCCGCCGCCGCCTCCGCCTCCGCCGCCGCCGCTGCCTCCACTCTTCCTCCAGCAGGTTGTTACTGCCGCCTACTCGGAGGCGGTGGCGGCAGCGGTGGCGGTGGCGGCGGTGACGGCGATGGTGGAGGC
Source organism: Gryllus bimaculatus (assembly GCA_017312745.1). Classification (NCBI taxonomy): domain Eukaryota; kingdom Metazoa; phylum Arthropoda; class Insecta; order Orthoptera; family Gryllidae; genus Gryllus; species Gryllus bimaculatus. The sequence continues at coordinate 2,431,246 of BOPP01000193.1, read as the reverse complement.
GGCGGTGACGGCGATGGTGGAGGCAGCGGTGGCGGCGGCAACGCTGTGTGCGAGTGGCGAGCGAAGTGGCGAGCGCGTGAAGTAATGGCTACGTTTTGTTGCGTCGCAAAGAGAAATGGCTAACAGTTCATGCTAATTGGAGCCAGCAATGCGTCGCGTTTGGTTGATTCTTTCATGAAATAATTATAAGCGTTGTCATTGCCAACAATAGTATTTATTACAAGAGCAGCTTTCGATGGCGTAGCCATCATCATCAGTACAAGAAGAAAAGTCTAGCACAAGAAGAAAAAACAAAACATTAAAATGTGAATATTCTTTTGATTTTACAACAAAATTATAATAAAGGTTACTAATAATTTGCAATTTTTTTGGAAAATATATTTAACATTCTAGGAACTGGAAGAAAGAAAATAGTGGGGGGGGGGAGTCATTTAATACTAAAGGAAAGTGAATGAAATAGAATTAGGACACGTAAAATTTGAAAACAGAAAATATAGAAATGTAAGTTGAGCCATTCCTTACCTGCTGAATGGAACTGATGATGGTGGCTAAGCTATCGAAAGCAGCTCTTGTAATAAATACTATTGTTGGCAATGACAACGTTTATAATGTTTTCATTAGAAATGCCAACGATAACGCACCACAACACCTGATTCTTTCATGCCGTTCCTACGGGTAACTGTGGTTTATTACCGAAAGACTGACACATTTTCTAACCCGTTGAGATCTTCTGGCGAAAGACAAAAGCAAATTGGCATTTTAAAGTATTGATGAATCATATATTGTATCATTCGATAAAGAAAGATGAAAAGAGAAGTGAATTAAAGGCCAGTATTAGGGAGTTTTAGCGCCAGGCGTAATGCGACATCCTTGAACTCTACTGATCACACTACTAACGACGTTATAATGAGCTTTAGAAATTGCACCATTTCATTATTCGTTGTGACACTTCAAGCGTTCAACAAAAAAGTTGCACAATATACGAGTATTAAAGCTTCTAGACATTTAATGACCACGGTACGAGTCGTTGTGTACAATTCTTAATCGTGCCAGAACTTTTAGATTTTCTGGCCCTGCGCAATGACTACGCAGTCTGAGAGATGCAGTCCGGGATCACTTGTGGATGCTTTTCTCAACAATATAGAGGATGATAGCGTTGGTTATGATCGTAAGACATAACCTATCCCAAAAATATGATTTCACTTTCTTTTTAGGAACTTTTTTTATCTTTCATCTTTTCAACAACTTCCCTTGATTCATGCCAGAGTTGTGAATATTGGTAAGAATTAATTGCAACTGCCTTACTTGGAGAATTTGTTTTATCATTTCTTTATCGGCGGATGTATTGCCGTTGGTAACGTGACCTTAGAGACTTCAACAGGCTGTGAGCTATTTATGAAGAGTAAAGGACGTACCTGGTAAACGCTTTAGGTAAGACGTAACAACATCAAGGTCCATCACGTGACTGTCAGCGCACAACGCCACTACCTTACGCATTTCGATAAATGTCTCTTTTAATTAATATTTTGAAATCTATCTACCTTGGTTCTTCAATATAAAATATTTTTCCTTTTAGGCCATATTTTTTTTCCAAGTTTCGAACATCTTGATTTTTAAAAGTGCTGGCAATGACAAAAGAAACGAAGAAACAAATTGACGAAAGTTGGAGCCAAAAAAATCTGTCAATGACGTCTTTTGATGTCATCTACGAGTTCAGAGAATTGATCGCTGTTTTGCTTTGACTTCTTCGCATCCTAGAGGAACTTGTCGAGTCATAGCATCGCCCACTGGGCTTTATTCCGGAACAAGGATTTCTCATGAGTCCTATACTTTTCTTCGCTTCAAAAAGGATCAGAAACAGTCGGCAATCTTTTTCCGTGGAAAACTACCTGATAGCAAGGCCACCTGCTCGTTATTGCTAAATGGGGAAAGACATATGGCTTAACTACAATCCAGAGGCCGTCTGAAGCAAGCGCGCGCATTGCACCTTCCATCGAGTGCCGTTCCGGGCCCTTTGTGCGGTGCACAAGTGGCGGGCGTCTGAACGGTCCGACCAGCCGGCACGGGTGCGGTGAGGGCGCGCAAGCCACTCTCTGCGACGCCCGGCCGCGGCGCGGCGGCGGAGGGCCCGGGATCGATGCCCATTGTGACGGTGGTCGCCGCTGCTGCAACGGTGGCAGAGGTGGCACAGGCGGTGGGGTAGAAGTGAGGATGGAAGGGGAGGCGGGGGCGGTTGTGAAGGGGAGCTGGAAATAGGGGCGTAGGGGAGTAATTTGTGGAGGTGGTGGAGGTGATGATGACCATGTAGGTGGTGGCGGTGGCAGTGATAGTGGACGTGACGGTGGCGGAGCCGAATATAGAGGCGGCTGTAGTGTAGTTGGCGCTAGGAATTTGAGGTGGCGATGGAGGGGAAGTGAAGTGCGATGACGGTGGTGCGGGGAGCTGGAAGTGGGACCCGAGACGGAGTATTATGCCGCGGAGGTGGGAGGGTGTGAAGGGGTGGTTGATGGTAGTATGACTGCGACCAATAGCGGTTGGTGGTGGCGACGACATGGCAGCAATGCGGGTGGGGTTGGCAAGTGGCGTAGACGAAGGCAGATAGAGACGCGGTGGCGGGGGGAGCGGCTGAGGCTGAGGCACGCGCCCGCCCCCGCGCCGCCGCGCCGGCGGGGCTTTGGGCGCTAACTGGGGCGCGCGTGCGCCTGACGGGATGAATAAGGTGGCAAGCGGCGAGCGGGGCGGCCGCGTGCCCTCGCTGCGATTGCTCCGCGAGCGGCGACCGGGCGTCCAGCTTGGAATCATTCGTGATGGCGGGCGACTGGGACGATTATTGCCCCTCGGCTCCCTCTGGAAATCCGATCTATCTGCTTGTATGCATCGATGTTATTTTTCTTAATATTCTTCTTCTTCTTCCTCTTCTAATTATTATTATAATTAATATTATTACTTTACAATTATTGTTTTACGCCCTAACATATTTTAAACAAATAATTAGAAACTTTATAAAAAATTAAGTTTAGTGTAAAAGTTAGGCACATTTATAAAAGTTCCATGAGATATATTGGTTTCGGGCTGACCGATTTGTTAATGGCAATATTGCAATTGATGTAGTCTGGAAGTGCAAGAAGTTATTATTGTACTGTATCAATAAATGGTGTTGAGAATTTTTTGAAGATTACAGTGGTTTTCTTGTTGGATAAAAATCTTTTTATTTCAAGTAGCACAAGTAAGGTGATACTCATTTGGCCACGTCCAGAGTAAGAAAATCACGTGGTTATTTAGGTGACATTCCCCAATAGCTTTGGGTGCCTCTACACTTTATGAATCCCAGTGTTTTAACAATTACAATTCATGACCTAAAACTGTATATAAATAATAATAATAATAATAATAATAATAATAATAATAATAATAATAATAATATGTTTTAAATGACAAGAAATCTTGTAAGGACAAATTATTTTGTTCAATTATTATTTTCGTGCAAATAGTTACTGGAGAGTTAACAAAGAGAATAGATTCACAAAAATAATTCATATTGTAAAATGAAAAAAAATCCTCATAAATACGTAGAACATTGCTTATAGAAACACAGGTGAAATTGTAATTAAATACGTGTGGTGTGAAACACCGAAATTTATTGCTATCTTCAACCATCTAACATTTTTGAGACAGTGTTACAATGGTATCTAGGCGACGCTCATAGGGACACTTGTGGGTTGATGTTAGCATGTAAAAAATTGTGATTAAAGAACTGAAAATGTGACAGGTTAAGTATATTCTGGTGGTTCGTTATTTCCTGTTATAAATATAACGCGTAATGAAAACTCCTGTGGCTTTTCACAGCTCTGAACCCGCGCTAATTAGTAATGTACAATGCTACTTCCGCTACAATCGGGCGTATTTTAAAGTCAAAATTTAATATTGTCGAAGTTAAAAATAACATTTGAATGGATTCGAGTTTGGTTTGTAGTGAAATTCTAAGAAAAAGCAATGTAATAGGGGGTAGGAAGAATTTTGAGACTTTTTTGGTTTTATCATAACACTTGAAAGAATACGAAACATTTCTAACTGTCAAATTCTGTTAAGTGGAAAATTGAATTTTGGATTATTTCCTTTTTCCTTTTGATGTATTTCACATTTACTGTATGATACATTTTTCGCAAAACAATTTAATGTATTTCCAGACTTTAAATAATTGATCTTAATAGATTTTTACTTTCTATAAGTTTTAAATTCTTTGAAATTGTTGAAGGAGTTTGAGACTATGGAAAACTCAAATGAAAGTGAAATCATATGGACCATAGTTTGGTAAAATATTGCAATAAGTCAGAAATCTGACGGGAACATTTTTAGTAAAGAATGCAATATCTATAATGAAAGAAATAATTTATTACTATACATATGTGTACACATAAAATCTAAAAGGAAAGTGTCTCTCATTAAAAGTATTTTTTTCAAAATTCTATTCTACGCTTTTGTTTTCTTCATGCTATATAAGCATACGATAAAGAGAAATGCATGTCACAGAGAAAACATGTCTTCGTTCTTTTACAGCGCATTTTGTTCTAGCACTTCCCCGGAGACTACAGAGTTCACGAAGGTAGATTTCGTCTCAAGAAGAGTATTTGTGGAGTATTGCGCCAAATGAGTACTCACATTCCACTACGACTACTGTCGCAAGAGGTAAATAAAACGTCCGCGTGGCTTTTATGTTCCCGGAAACTGTCTCTTTTCGCGCTCGTAAGAAAATTGTGACTTCTCGTCTTAGCCGTGCCTGGGAGCTATTGAATGGGGATAAACTCCCCTTTGCTTGCAAAAGGAAAACAAAAATAAATGAACCTTTCATTCGTAGAAATAGGTCCTCGCCACCAGTGGGAATACAAACACAGCAAATCGTGCTTTATGTTCTGTGCACTGCGAGCAGATGGTCGATTGCCGGTGAAGCAAAAGAATAGTGGGAAGAAAGACATGTAATTTCGGTGTTTTCCGTGTTTTTCCAGAACGAAGCGTTGCATTACAGAGCGTTCTCTCTCATAATGTGGTTCTGATGGAATCTTTTCCCCTCTCCCGGTCGCTTTGGCTAATGTGAAATCGAAAGAAGTAACATTACCCTTTGCACACGAGTTCTGAGAACGTAATTTACGAACAGTATGCTTCAAGTGCAGTCATATAGGGAAAAACGTAATTTCTATTTGAATGTCATCTATCAAAATGTATGCTAAATACCAAAAATAGGAAATTGCTTATTATTTTTTTCAAATTTTTCAATAATGTTTAATTGCAATTTAATACTGGTGTAGATTTTATCGCCAAGAATAATTGTCTGTGTTGAAGAAAGACAAGAAAGGTAATTATGTCAAAGACGAATTAGTTACAGCATAGTAATAAAGATGGTTTTTATGTACGTATATTCATACGGTCGGACCGTGAACGGCTTAGGCGTACCGGCGACGAGAGATTTATACTTTAATAATAATTACGCTGATACTAGGACTTCGTCTTTTTAAAACAATGGAAACAATCAATATCACACCTTTCAATCTGAACAATGATTTACTTTTTTAGAATCGTGTCCCACTTCGTCGTCTGTAGAAATATACACGTAAGTGAAGCGTTTATTCTACAGGGTGAGTATCACTCGTTTCTGCGGTGGCCGAGCCTCCTCACTCGTTGGGGAAAGCGGAGGGCAAAGTGCGGGTCGGGTCGGGGCGGGGCGGGGCAGCGCAGGGCGGTTGGCGCGGAGGCGGTGTAAGAGGGAGGAGGGTTTGAGGTAGAACAGGGCGGGGCCGAGGCGATGCGGGGCAGGTAGGTTCGCGGCAGGTAGGGCGGGGCAGGTAGGGCGGGGCAGGTAGGGCGGAGCAGGTAGGGCGGGCAGGTAGTGGCGGGGCGGTAGGGCGGGGCAGGTAGGGGGGGCGGTGGCGGGGCAGGTAGGGCGGGGCAGGTAGGGCGGGGCAGGTAGGGGGGGCCAGTAGGGCGGGCAGGTAGGGCGGGAAGTAGGAGCGGGGAAGGTAGGGGCGGGGAAGGTAGGGCGGGGAAGGTAGGGCGGGGCGGTAGGGAGGCAGAGGTGGGGCAATGGCGGGCAAGGTAGGTGCAAGGCGGGCATAGGTAGGGCAAGGCGGAGCAAGGCGGAGCAAGGCGGGCAAGGCGGAGCAAGGCGGAGCAAGGGGAGCAAGGCGGAGCAGGCGGAGGCAAGGGCGGAGCAAGGCCGGAGCAAGGCGGAAGCAAGGCGGAGCAAGGCCGGAGCAAGGCGGAGCAAGGCGGAGCAAGGCGGGCAAGGCGAGCAAGGCGGAGCAAGGCGGAGCAAGGCGGAGCAAGGCGGAGCAAGCGGGAGCAAGGCGGGAAAGCAAGGCGGAGCAAGGCGGAGCAAGGCGGAGCAAGGGGACAGCGCGGAGCAAAGCGAGCAAAGGCGGAGCAAGGGGAGGCAAGGCGGAGAGGCGAGCAAGGCGGAGCAAGGCGGAGGCAAGGGCGGGAGCAAGGCGGAGCACGGCGAGCAAGGCGGAAGCAAGGCGGAAAGGGCGGAGCAGAGGGGCGGAGCAAGGCGGAAGCAAGGCGGAAGCAAGGCGGAGCAAGGCGGAGCAGGCGGAGCAAGCGGAGCAGGCGGAGAAAGGCGGAGGCATGGCGAGCAAGGCAGGAGCAAGCGGAGCAAGGCGGAGCAAAGGCGGGAGCAAGGGGAGCAAGGCGGAGCAAGGCGAGCAAGGCGGAGCAGGCGAGGCAAGGCCGGAGCAAGGCGGAGCAAGGCTTGAGCAAGGCGAGAAGGGGAGCATAGGGCGGGAGCAAGGCGGAGCAAGGCGGAGCAAGGCGGGGAGGGGGGGCGAGGAATGGCGTGCGGGGTGAGGCGGGAAGGGTAGAGGCGGGGAGGGGGGGGCCTGAAGGAGCGGAGCGGGGGCGGCGCGGGCGGCGCGATTGCTTGCGGAAAATGAACCCAAAGCGGGCTTCCAGCTCAGTGGCAGTGTCGCGTGCGCCACGCACGCATGTACGCGCGCCGAGCCACTCGCGGGCCCGCCCCCTCGGCCTCGGCCCCGCCGCCCCAATTGTGTTGGCGTGCGGGACACGGGTCCGCCCTCGCGCCACAGTGCCGCCGGGGTTGTTCGGGATGAGCCAACGCTGACCGCATACCTTGCGCTTTCGCTCGCGTTTAGGGGTCGGACGAAGAAGGCGCTGCAGGAATGGCTTGCCCATTTTGCGGGGAATATTTATGGTTTTGCTTGGGTGTCCGGGATCAAGTGGTTAAATAGTTTAAGAAATGTTTTTATATGCCCATCAATTTTATTTTGTTATTAATCTTTCCTATTTCTTTGCTTTGCGACATTATGTATGCACTAATTATCTACACTCCTCAATCACAATGGATTTTAAACCCGTGTTCAACGACAACTGTTTCTAAGTAGGCTGCCTTATGAATTACCATTGATCAAATAGGCAAAGGTTGAACGAGGAGGCAGGGGAAACGAAGGAAGCCCAACCCAAATCCCACGAATCCATTTAGTTCACTCAAATTCAAATACGTGATCAAGATCGAGAAATGAGGCGAGTCAGCTCAGAAATAAGGCGGTCCAGCTGTGGGTGGTAAATGTCTGCTACTACTCGCGTGCGATAATTATCGTTCAGAATTTCGAGAAATTTTTGTTCCTTTCTGCTTTCTTCTTTAGGTTATTAAACGCGAATGGATAGTTGAATTTGAATATTCTGTGTGATGTCCTAAGTTTGTTTTCTTGTGCACCCTAACGTAGTAATTAAGATACATTGCCTTGCTGGCCAATATGTTCTTCCTCCCTATATATACGAATATTTATTTCCAAAATATGTGCGTTTACATTTTAAAATAGCCTCTTTCGTTTTTAGACTTCGCTTAATACGTGCGACACGCAAAGATTACCATTGATTTAATGTTTTACTACTATCAATTTTCGCATTCAGTATCTGTAAGTGTGGAATTTGAACTGGAATTGACAATATAAATAATCAGAGATAAGGTTGATGCTTTAGTTTTCAAAAATATAACATGGCTTTGTATCATGATCAGGCTACAAGTCACATTTCAGAATGAATTTCGAAATGGCGTCTACTGAAAGGCTATCAGATATGTAATACGTGATATTTGCATTTTTCAGATAAAGTTAAAATTGTGTTCAATTGCATTATGCAATGCACTTGTTTAGTGGTCTCTTACTTCAGATGCGTCAATCTGACAGATGAAATATAATTTCCCTTGAGTACTATTCGTTGAGGACGAAAATTGTTGCGTACTTTTTTCTGATTGTTCATTTTGCCTCATGCGTAGTCGTGTATAAGTGTTTCGAAATTTGATTAACTGTCTCTTTAGGGCCCGTGCTTTTTTTGGCCCATTGATATAAAAAAATCGGCCAGTGTAGCTGCGTCCCTTCGCGGACGGCCGCGGCGCTGCTTTGTCACGCCCCAGTCGCCCGCTGCCTTTAAATATTAACGGCATGCGCCGCCGCAAGCGATGGACGGGCGGTGGAATGCGCTCCCAGCTCTATGGTGAATTCAAGCAGAAGACAGCAATGCTGTCCGAGCGGCAGCACAGCGCTGGTGGAGGGAGGAGAGGCTATGGGGTGGACTGGCGAGAGGGCGGGGGTGGGGGTGGCGTAGAGGGGGGTGGTGTGGTGAGAGGGTGGGAATAGAGTATAGGATGGGGTTGGCGGAGGGGAAGGGGAGGTTGAGAAGATGGATTGGCGAGGTGGGTGGAGAGAGGGTGATATGGCGGAGGGTTCAATGCGAGAAGGGCGGGGTGGCGGGAGAGTGTTGCGAGAAATGAGTTGTGAGGAGGCGGGGTGCGTGAAGGGTGGGGTGGCGAGAAGGCGGGCGGTGGTGAGAGTGGAGCGTAAAGAGGGTTGGGCTTGCGAGAGGGTGGGGGTTGCGAGAGGCGTTGGGTTGCGAGAGGGTGGGTTGGCGAGAGGGTGGGGTTTGCAAGGTGGGGTTGCGAGAGGGTGGGTTGCGAGAAGGGTGGGTTGCGAGAGGGTGGGGTTGCGAGAGGGTGGGGTTGCGAGAGGGTGGGTTTGAGAGAGGGGGACTTGCGGAAAGGTGGGGCTGGCGAGAGTGTGGGGTTGGCGGAGGGTGGGGTTGGCGAGAGGGTGGGGTTGACGAGAGGTAGGGGGTGGCGAGAGGTGGGGGTTGGCGAGAGGTGGGGTGGCGAGAGGGTGGGGGTGATGAGAGGGTGGGGGTGATGAGAGGACGGGGTGGCGAGAGGACGGGGTGGCGAGAGAGTGGAAATGACGAGGGGGTTGGTGGACAAGACGGCAGGGTGGCGAGTGGGTGGGAAGGGTTTGGAGGGCACGAGCAGTGGGCGGCGAGGGGCGAGCTTCCAAAAGCTATCTCCCCCAGGCGACTTCGGGACTGTGCGATCGCGCGAGAAGAATTTTCATGTCGCCCGATGCATATGCAGAATTTTTTTTACGCACGATACGAATATTTCTGTCAGCTTATAATTGTATGGTCTGCGGATTCCTGAAATACACTGCGATGTTCCAGTACAGTACAAGAGATTTCCACCACTGAACCATGATCATTCTATCGATTCGTTCTGCTTAGGTATGCAATATTTTAAGAAAAAAAATGTTTCGTTTCGATCCCCAAAGAATAATTTAGGAGCTCTAGAGACCGTTTTAGAAGCAAAGGGTATCGGTGACTGCGTGATTCTTTATTTTGCACATTTCTAAAATTGGCGGTGGTTCAAAGGAGCAAAAAAAAATATTTTTTTCCAGTAGAATTTAATATGTTGCCCTTTCCTACTGCATATTTTAGCGTTTTGCGAATGGAGAGTATCGGTGAGTGAATAATTAGTTGCTCCGCTGTTCTTTTAAATACAGTGCAACGCTTCAAAGAAATAAAAAAATAAATCTTTGTTGTTTACTTTCATATTAAAAACTTTATGCAGGTCTATGCATTTAATATTTTAAGGAACATATTTCATTTCTTACAGGAGTTTTCAAGTGTGACATTTATAAGCAGATCATCGACCATTCTGCACGTGAGAACTATGAGTGCTGCGCTGGCAAATACTTTTTTTTGTAGAAACATAGTGCACAGAAAACAGTTTTTCAGGGTTGTCGAAGATAAAACTACATGTTTCTCTTCTTCTGAAGAATATTGAAAATTATTTAAATTTCTATCAAATGGGTTTGTTTCCATTTTTAAGTGAAAATATTTATTTCCTTATCTTGATTTAAAAATCGAAGTTTGATATTGATATGTTCTACACAGTTTTTGAAAAGTAAGTAATTTTTGTTACTAATGTTTCAGTTTGTGTACAGGGAGGAATTATTCCTATTATGTAATATGATTCTCAAATGGTTATCAGTGCTAGTGCAATTCCTCTAATCAGTTGGCGTTCCAAAGTGGTGAGGTTTACCATTGAGATATTTACACAACGTATTTGACTCAACGATACGCGGAGAACAATATAAGTTTGTTACAATTTCTGGCCTTTGAAGCCACCAATCATTCCTCGTGTCTCTCAGTTAAATTGTACTTAATTCATCTTAGCAAATCTTCATATGTCGCCCCCAAATCACTAGACCATTACAATGTGTGAATGATGCAATATAGTAATATTAACTTCATTATATAGTTGCATGCAGTAAATATTGACATCTTTGTGTTTGGATTTACCAACTTTCCAACTTCAAATCTTTTATAGTAATCAAGAAACCTACGTCATTCAGTCAGTCCTCACTTTTAAACCACGTTAGGTCACGTATTCAACAAAAAATACGTGAATTCGACGTGACTCTGTCTCCTATTGGGGAACTGATAATTGTTTGCGGATTGTACTAGAAGATTCTAAAAAACTTCTCTAAAATAGCTGTTTTTAACCAAAGGTTTTGTGTGACTTATGACACCTGCAGAGGTGATCAATAGCTCATTCTATTTCTCTCGACAAGACAAATCGTTATCACAATTCTAGGTCGGTTCTATTTAGGATATTTGGAAGAATTGTAGAAATACGCGCCTTTTTAATGTCCTCAATGCATATACCAGTTCAATGATGAAACCCAAAGAATAACTATACTATCCTTCCGGCATTAAATGGATCTTAATGACTTGATTAATAAGGCTGACGATAATTAAACCTCATTTTGTAAAACAGATTAAACAAGTATTTACATTCATAGTACTCGTTCCAGTAATTTTTCAATGCTCGAAAATGCAAGAGCCCGGCAACTGTAATCTGTTTAAAGTATACATTTTTGTGAAGTTGCAAGGCACAAACACAACTTTGTAAAATGAGTGTATTCGCAAGAGGCGCCTCTCTGAGGCAGTAAAAATAATTATGGTGGCATGTAATATAAGCAATAAAGAGATTTTTGATGCGTCAAGTGTTCGGTGACTTAAAAAAAACTTCATTGTGGCCATTGTAGTATGTGAGTGTGTTATACATTTGCAGACGGCGAATTGGGAACTAATGTTCTTTTGAAATTCTCGACCAGAAATCCGAGAATTCTTTAATAATACTGATGTCTAACATCATCTGACCAATGCTGACACCAGCTGGGACAGTCAGGGAAAAAGTTCTTGATTTGTTTTTCTCGTTTCTGTGATGTCCTCGAAAAAAATCAAATCTACTGCGATATGCGAGAACGTGTTATGGCTTTATAATAATTTTAAATAATGTAGTCATTATTGCCGCGAGCAAGTGAAAAAAGGGTTAGTAATACCATTAGAAAGTCTTATTGACAGACCTGCAGTACAATATACTGTGACATCGACAATACACGGTATTCATAAAAGGCGCGGACAATATTTATATTTCTCCTGAGCACATACCTATTACCCAATAGGTATGTTCTTTCTCGCTTATACTCTGCTGTACCCTGAAATGAGCCGATCTATATCCCACTCATCGCCATCTGTATTATAACTAATCGATTGGTGTCTACTGTGGACAGCGAGTGTCATTCAGTCGATAGCGATCTCCTGTAAACAGACCGATGTGCTCAGTCTGCAAATGTAAAGTGGAATGTAATATGTAGTTCGAGCAAAATTCAACCTTGCACATTT
>BOPP01000193.1:2357865-2385485 GCA_017312745.1 Gryllus bimaculatus | reverse complement strand
GGCGCCCCTGATGATCTTCGACACTCCACCGCATGCCCCCCCCCCCGCAGTCTCTGCTTTCTCGCCACCTCTTACCTCTTACGCGGCCCGCGAACTCTCGACCCCTGCTGCAGCGGCCTTAGCCCCCGCTCCAGCCGCTCCCCCCCCCCCTCTCGCTGCCCCTTCCGCACCCTCCGCCACCTCCACTTTCTTTATCCACGCCGTGCTCCTCCAGTGTTAGTGCCCCTCACTTTCGGACTGCTCCTTCCGCCCCATCCGCCACATCAGCCCCTTCCCCACACCATTCTGGCCTCTCCCTTCCCCTGCCCATTCCGATCCTTCTGATCTTGGCGTACCCTCCGCCACCTCCACCTTCTTCATCCCCGCCGTGCTTCTCCAGACTTTCTGACTGTTCTTTCCGCCCCTTCCGCCACATCAGCCCCTTCTTCACCCCATTCCGACCTCTACCTTCCCCCTGCCCATTCCGATCCCTCTGCTCCTTCCAAACTCTCCGTCATCTCCATCTTCTTCACCCCCGCCGTGTTCCTCTACATTTGGTGTCCACACTTTCTGACTGTTCCTTTCACCCCATCCGCCACATCTTTACTTTCCCCACCCCATTTCAGCCTTTCTCTTCGCGCTGCCCATCCTTCACCCTGTCATGCTCCTACACATTTGGTGTTCACACTTTCTGACTGTTCCTTCCTTCCCTTCCACCACATCTGCTCCTCTCCCTATTCCCCTCCACATCCCCCGCCTCACTTCGTCTTCCACTTGTTTCTCCACTGCACTGTCGCACCTTGCAAGAGGCAACTTTAACTCTCGAAGGGCTTGCCAGGGGACTTCTTATTCACAGGGTGATTATCTCTGCTCTTAGAAATGCCCATTTGCTTTTCATTACTTCTCATTTTCACTTAGTGTATACGACTAATGTATGCCGGAATTGGCAGGTGGTATACAGCACCTTTACAATATATGGCGATATAATCAGAGCTTCGTAGTTGATCTAATGACTAGAGAGCGCGCCGCATTAGTGGTCAAAACAGGTAAGGACCTTTATAGCGCTAAGGAGTAAATTTACACCCAGCAAGCGCAATCTGTCAGCAGAGCTAACGGTCTCGTTAGGATCGGAAATGGGTAGATTCGCTCCCGTGATATTCCCTTCCCTGCCTGACACATCAGCATTGCTGTACGTCCCTGCCCAGCACGTACCAGGCCGCCCTCCCCTTTCCACGCTGCACGTCGGGGCGACTTCGCTACAAGAATTTGGGAGATTAGAAGGACTATCGTGACACGTGGAAATTGATCAGGTACTGGTCTTCCTGATAGACGTTTTAAAAAATAGTCTTGAATTACATTTTTTAAATTGGTGATTTTTACTTAGGCTCACAAAAACATGCAAATTTTAATGATTTTTCGCATTTTCTTTAATTAGTGCTTTGTTGTCTTACAATATGTTCGCAAATCCTTATCATGTCACCAAGACAAATACATATTTATTAGATGTCGTTTTTCGTTTTGCTGTTTTAACGTACAATTTTCTTTGTGGTTTTTTAAAAATTTCGATGGGGTTACTTTTGCCTCAATATTTTTAGATAATTTTTACTTTTTCGCTCCACCAACGACCAAATAACTATTGTGTTGCTGCTACTAAGAGTGGCGATTTGTCTCCGTTTTGTTTTCGCGATTATTAACTTTTCTTTTTACGCGGTTATAAAACATTATTAATGTCGTCATTTGTTTGCTTTGTTCTCGGGAATCGCATCAACAGTAAAAAACAAAAACGTCATACAGTTACAGTTCCTACAACTGTTTTGATAGTGGATCTATCTTATTGCTTTAATTTTATTTTAGTGTGAATTGTACCGTACGAATCGTAAAATCTTTCCGTATCCACTCTTTTTATGAATTTTTTTGTGCAATCCAAATACAGAACATTTGTATGAAAAGAAAGTATTTTCACTAAATGATTTGAAATTGATAATCATTTTATAAGCATTCATTTGTATTTATTTGTATTTAAGCAATTGTTTTGTCAGTATTAGAGCTTTAACGTCAATTATTTTAATTAAGTTTTCATCGTGTTTTAAAGTAAAATAATCATATAAAAATGTTAATTGAGCTGCGTAAATATAATGTATTCCATTTCAAAAAAATCAAGTTAAGTTAGTTTTCTGGTTTCTAATCTGATTTCATGATTGTAATACATAAATGTGACCTTTTTAAACGCTTACGAATATAATGTACTTTTGTGTGATTGTATTTGAATTTTCATGTATCTTAAAACAAACTCTGTAAAGCAAAATTTCTGTTCTGCAGAAAAAAAATGAAATAAATAATATGTTTTCTAAATAATGGAATGCTTTTCTACTGATTGTTTTATTGAACTCGGTACTCGATTCGTTGACTCAATGCTGTTAATATTAATCTGTCGATTCTGTCCCTCACAACTGTTAGGATTTCAAATTCTTCGAAAATTACTGTTTTTTAAAGTTTGAATACTACAACGCAAGTTTGTTGCTTGGAATAACGAAATTTATATCCTTTCTACTGCGGTTGAATTGGTTGCTAATATGGTATAGTGTGATTTATGAGCTTGGAGTACATGTTTCCTACTTCTGTGTTGTTTAGGAAAACAATTAGGTGTTTTGGAAAACAATTAAGAATAAATTGATTGCTTGGGTTTAGAAATTGTTGTGAATGCTTTGAAGCAACGCTAATAAGGTGAGAATCCTTTTTGTGTCGTGGAGAAAAAAACATCTCGCTGAGCGCCAGGAAAGAGGCTTCTGATTTCTTTTGAACGCCTCCCTTCGTGGTCATACACCTTTCAGCCAGCTCACCGGCCAACTCCACGTGCTGGTCTCAACGCGAGAGCGACATCTCCGTTCGCTCCTCCCGCCGCCGATTTCATCGCGAGGAAGTACGCGCTGCCCTATCGGCTATCGGAAGAAAATTATGGTATCGTCGAGTAAAAAATACCCCTGGGTACTGGGGTTTTATCAACGTCACTTTGGGAAGATGTTGATTTGGCGGCGTTGGTTGAATTCCCGACCAATTAATAAGATTGCAGCACCAAAACACGTTTTGGAAGTTTCGTAAAATCTGCTGGCTGGATCTGTAAACCAATCATCAGTTTCCCACCAGGAAACAGACGCGTCTGCTGACCCTTCTTTATTTTGATTGGTGGATGGAAAGGGATCAAACCGAGAGTGATGGACGGAGTCTTGCACGCAGGGATGGTTACTCAAATGCTATATAAGGATAAACTATAGCAAGATTTGTCGATTTTTGTCACAATATCTGACAACTGATCCTTCTTCAACGAAATACTACTACCATTGTCAGATGAGTATAAACATTATAGTGTATACACTACAGAGTTTATTTGAGAGCACCACATCTCCTCCATGCAAGAGCCACATCTCCGCCCCCCCCCTCCCGCCGATTTCATCGCGAGGGCGTTCGCAAAGGACCCATCTGGCGCCGCCGAGCCGCCCCATCGGCTCGGGCCCCGTTTGAAAAGAAAGCAAAGTAAATATCGCGGGGCGTCTGTCGCCCCGCCGCCCTGCGCGGGCCCGCTGCGTTTTTCATTACCTCTGGAAACGCTTCCGGTGGCACGTCCCCTCTCAGCCCCTCGGACCTGCAGGAAGCATCTCATTACTAAGGCGCGCCAGGTGCCGGCGACCTCTCTTTCGCGATCTCCACCGCTTTTTTTTTTATTTTTCCCTAATAAAGGACTGCGTTTTCATTATTCTGAAACTCGCTCGTAGGTGCAGGGGTGACGTTGTTGGTATTTAATTAATTCCTCACCCGTTTTTTTTTCTTCCGTCGAGCTCGTCATCACGGACGTCTCGCTAAGAAACGCCACTTGCGTTGATGGCAGGGCGTTTCATTTTTCACGAGAGCTTCATTTTATGCCTTCGTCCTCTCTCAAAGGAGTGGAGTTTCAAACGGGGAGTGTTCTGTGACGCTGTTAACGTTATTGTGTTCTATGCTGAATTGTCGAGGTGATGTTTACTTTGCTAAGGTCTATTTGTTTGTATGAAAGGTGAAGCCATAAAACTGAAATAAAAATAAATCTAATATTATGTATATGAAGTGGAGGAATATTTATTAAAAAAATATTTTTATTACTAGCTGAATGTAATTTTTTAAAGATTCTTTCTAATATAAAAAAATATTCTCAACAAATTGTAAATAAAATGGCACTTTGAATATACATTTTAATTCCTTTCACCCTAGGACGTAGTACGTAAAATATAATATTTCTCTTCTTGTCTTGATGAATGTCTACAGTCTTTGTTAACGTCACGCTACCGTATAATGTAATTTATTAAAATCACGATTATGTAAAAGTATTAAAAAATCTTACTGTCTTAAATTTAAAGTGGAATGTTCTTATCAGTGAATCACAATTATTTGAGATTAACATGCGTGGTGGCAACACTGGAAATGGACCTTTTCCGTCCGGGGGATCCAAGCCAACGGAAATGGATCTAATCAGGAGTGACGGATGGGCGCATGCACGCAGGTACGATTACTCAAATACTGTATAAGGATATTTTTTTGGAAATTGGCCAGAATTTGCCAATTATTGTCACAATACCTGAAAATTGCTACTTCCTCAGCGAAATACTATAACCCGTGCCAGACGAGTATGAACATTATAGTGAATGCACTATATAATTTAGAGTCGATGACCAAGAGATGTGACGGGAGTTCGGCGGCGATGGTGTGACGGTTAGCGTACCGGACTGTTATACCTGTTGTAGCTCTCGGGTTCAAACCCGGTCGAAGCCGTGGATTTTTTGGGGCGACAAAATCCTTCGTACGCCTTCCTTCGGAGGGGAAGTAAAGCCGGCTGTCCCATGTTGGTTGATTTACTTGCATGTAAAAGATTCTCAAACCTAAATGACGCCTCTGAGCTAAATTCAAAATCGCCTGTTTCTCGCCCAAGAAATACCTCCTTTCTCTGCTAGTTCTCTGCTGAAAGGAGCGTAGCGAAATTTGCGTGGGCAGACGGAAGAGCGGGTCTAATGGCCCGAGTCTCGTCACGTAAAAATAAAGCAAATTCAATTCAATTCAAAAAGAGACGTCCAACGTCGTGGAAATTTGTCTCCTAGGGTTTTTATAAATCTTGGTAAGCAGTATTCTTGGTCCCTAGTGTGAGATATTATAGGACGTCCAATTAACATTACTTAGACCAATCGTTTATATCGTACGTGCCTTGTTTCTGAGACATGTATATATCAAAATTCTTTGTTTTCTAGTGCTGACAATGAGACAGTGCATTTTATACCGAATAGTATGTCAACTGCTAAACATTATAAAAAAACTTTTAGTTTTTAAAACTCATACGTCTAGAAAACCCTTTTTATGCACATCATTTCTATAAAAAGCCGATTCCGTTCAAAAGGATACTCTGGAACTGATCGTTAATTTTGCAAAGATCTTTGTAGAGTTCCTTTTTCGTTTCGGAGTAAAAAAGCATGGTTAGGTTCGCGTATGAGCGAGCATCGAATTGACAATGTGTTCGGCGAAATAAGCGCGACGAAGATAGTTTTACGAGCAGCAATTTACTTGAATTATCCAATAAATCCAGTGTTATTACGTTTCGTCGGTTTTTATGAGTCGATAAAGTAGTATCCGGCTTACTCGAGTGGCGCCGGATGTTCGAGAAAATACGGTAATATGCATCTTACGTTCGCGCTCGACCGATTCGCCAGGCGAATGGTAATATGGAACTGTAAGAAATACCAGAGCTCTTCGACTGAAGGCAACGGAGACCGTAAAATGTTTCGCGGTTTCGCGGAAATCGTTTTTCAGTTTTTCCTTGCAGCGACGGCGCGCGGGACTCTGTGAAGGCAGCGAAAATGGGGACTGTGATGTCGATGGGGCCGGAATAGGGTGCAGGTGATGACGAGTGGTCTGTAGTGAGGGTTGTGGTGACGGTGGCAGCGTTATGGGAGTTGTGGGGGTTGTGGGTAGGGATGGCAGGGGAGATTTTTGGAGGTGGAGGGTGTGGGCGAGCCGGGTTAAGCAGTAGCGACCGGGCTGATGAGGGTAGAGACATGTTTATGGTCGTGCGGTGTAAGTGAAGGCAGCGTCGGCGAGGAATGGGTAGAGGAGGGTAAACTGGGGGGGGGGGGTCAAGGAAGCGTAACGAGGTTCAAAGAAGCGCAATTAGAGGTCCCAGTGCAGGATGGTGGAGGAGGAAGTTCAGGCGAGGAGGTCGCGGGGCAGAGAGTAGAAGGAGTAGGAAGTGGCAGAGGCGAGGCCGGGGATGGGTTAGAAGCGCGAGAAAGGGCTGGAGAGCAGAGACTGGAGAGCGGTAGGTACGGGGAAGGAGGAATTTGACGGGGGTGGAGACGGGTGTGTGGACGTGGGAACGAGCCAGAAGCGGAGTCGGGGACGGGGTAGAGATCAACACGGAGACATGGACGTGGCGTGGGTAAAAAGGGAGCAGTAGCTGTGTGGGCCGGGGTGAGAGTAGAGGCGGAAGTGTTGGCGGATGAGGCGGGGCCGGCGAAGGAAGGGAGGATGAGACGGCGTCGACGGCGGCGCTACGCGGCGGGTGGGGGAGGGAGGCGGGGGCGGGCGGGCGCCCGTTCGAGGCAGCCGCGCCGCGCAGCGCCGCTCGGCGTTTTCGTCGCTTTCCGCCCCGTCTCAGACGCGCTCTGTGGCGTATTGAAAATCCATAGTCGTTATTTTCCCTGGTGGCCGTTCATCCTCCTAAGCTTTTGGAAGCGGCTTTGCTTGTACTTCGTACTCGAGAATGCCCCTTAACGATTTTGTACGCGTATTGGGATTTGATTACAATACTCCCTCGCCGTTTTCCATTCTTTTATTTTCGATTTCATTTCCTTTATTGCGAGGGAAAGTCTTTACTGAGCTAGTTTCACAATGGCGAATTCAACACAATGGTCTCGTTTCATTTTAGCTAGTAGCTTAACGTTGTTATTCCAAGAATCTCTAGGTTGAAAGGAGGAAGGATGTTTTTGATCTTTTAGCTACTTCCTTTGCTTTATGCGTTGTGAAATTGTGTTTTGAAACCTTCGGATTTTCCTGTTATCAGTATTTGAATAGAATGTGTTTGTTGGTAGCGTTCATGAGGCTTAATTCGGTGGGATTACTACAACGCGAGACAGTTTCTCTTTATTCATAAGATTTTCGCCGAACGTCGAGCGGAGGCATAAAGAGCCGGGCTACAGTTCTGGCGTGTACTTCTTCCGTGGCATGAAATCTGGAAATTGTGTGTTGGCGACAGTGGCGGCAGCTGTCTGTTCCCTGGTTTCCCTTCCACCTCCCGCGCGCAAACGCACGAAAAATGGCGTCATTGTGCGCGGAAATGAAGGCAGGAGGGAAATGCGCCGCGAATGGGACATCGACCGCGGGGAGGGCGACCGCGCGCGCCGATCGGGGACGGGGAAGAGGGGACGGTGGGGAGGAAGCGTGGGGTGGGGGGCGTGGTAGCGGGATATGGGCAACGTGACATCTGTGAGGCGGGTTGATATGAAGCGGACAAGCGCGGGTTTGGCGAATGTGGCGAATTGGGCAACGCGGGAGGGGCGAGGCAACGCATGGCGAAATGTGGCAAGGCGGAGCAAGGAAGGGCAGGCGGAGTCGTCGATTGTTATTAAGGGGGACATGGGAGGGGCGATCGTGCTGTTAATACTGAGCGGGAGGGCGGCGCGGCGTGCAGAAGTCGGGCGGGGTTGGACCTGCGTGCGAAGGGCGGGTGCCATCCAAAGCCCCCCCCCCACGACTGCGGCTAGCCGACACGACATGACTGTAAATGACGCTTTGACTCTCCTCAGCAACCCAAGGAAACATGCCAACTGCTCTGAGGTTTCCAGAAGCTGATTCTTCTTCCTATGCATATTGCAAATAGATAGCCGTTTACACAACGAAATTAATAAATTGTTTCTAAATTTTGGATGTATTATGTAATTAATAATTTATAAACATTTTTAGTGTGTACTAATTTCTAATTGTATTGAATTATACCGTTTAATAAAATGCTATCAAAATATATACCGAAACCATTTTTATTATACGACTTCGCAATGAGAATATGACTTCGCATATGACTTCTTAAATCTATTGCTTTTATTTATTCGGGTTATTGCCCTAAAGTTTGTCGAGTTGGTGAAATATAAAGGATGATATGATTTTTAAGTGTAAGACGATCATAATTTTGGAAATATTTGTTATTATTAATTTTAAATATTTTTGAATGCTATTTAGAATGTCCATGACTTCATTTATAATTTTCGCAACAATGACACTATACAATATTTCATAGAGTTGGACAATGTCCATGTCGATGTGTCGTTGTGAAAAACATTTACCATGCATCTCATTATGAAGTCAATTCAGCCAAAAGAAGAAAAAAGAAGTAACTTAGTTCGTTCAGTCTAAAGCGATTCCTTGAACCCCTGGGGACACTTCCTCTCCATTGTAAGACTGAGGGAAAGAAGTCCCGCCCTCGACGCAGACACGTGACGATGCGTTGCAGCGCGCGAGGGGCGTGGCGACCCAAGTGCGGAGCGCGGAGTGGCGCGGAGCGGGGCGGGGAGGAGCGACGAAGGGGGAAAGGGGATGAGGTAAAACGAAAGGAGGCGTGGGGCGGCCGATGCTAGTGAGAAAAGGCAAATGGAATGATGTGTGAGAAGGGGTAAAGAGAGAGGGGGTGGGTGGGGTGACAACAGTAAAGAGTGAGGAAGGTAGAGAAATGATGAGAAGAGGAGAAACGATGAGAAGTGGAGAAACGATGAGAAGAGGAGAAATGATGAGAAGTGGAGAAATGTTGAGAAAAGGAGAAATGATGAGAAGAGGAGAAATGATGAGAAGAGGAGAAATGATGAGAAGAGGAGAAATGATGAGAAGAGGAAAAGCAATGACTGGGGCAAGGAAAAGAGAAGGACGATGAGAGAAGTTTGAACGGGGGGAGTGAAGAGGCATGAGAAGGGAAAGGAAGGTGAGGCAGGAAGGGCAGGGAAGGAGTGGAGGGAGGAAGGGCAGGGAGGGGAGGGGAAAGGGCAGGAAGGTAGAGAAACGATGAGAAGATGAGAAGCGATGACTGAGAGAAGGACGAGAGGAGGACGATGAGAAAAATTTGAGCGGGGGACTGAAGAGGCATGAGAGACGAATGGGGGGTGAGGCAGGAAGGGGAGGAAAGGAGAGGAAGGAGGAAGGGCAGGGAGGGGAGGAGGGAAATGGCAGGAAGGTAGAGAAACGCTGAGAAGAGCGGTGACTGGGAGAAGGACGAGAGGAGTACGATGAGAAAAGTTTGAGAGGGTGAAGCGCGGCGAAGGGAGGGGAGAGCAAAGGGCGTGGACGGAGCGAGCGAGCGGTGCGGGGGGGGGGCGTTCCTTGATGAGCTCATTTCACGTCCCATCGCGGCGCGCTCACTCTCCGCCGCCGAGGACTGATCCTTGTCTGCGAAGGGCGAGATGTCGCCTCCGCCTCCGCCGCCTTCGCCGCCGCCGTCCCGCGGAATCGACACCTTTCAGACCGCCTCCGTGTTATTTCCGATTTCCTCGCGCGCCGCTGCCTTTGCATCTCGACTCCCGCCGCTGCCGCCGCCGCCGTCGCCGCCCCCCGCGCGCGCCGCTTGCGGGAACCGGAACAAAGCCCGGGCCCGAACGCGTTTCCGACCAGACGTGCTTTGTGTGCGGAATGATTTTGCCTGCCGATGTGTTGTGGGGGAATTGATTGATATCGAGACAGGCTTAGTTTCTGACATTTTACTCAGTCCTTTGTCGTCGTCTCCATCAATACTTCTCTCCCTGGCTGCCTGCCCCGCAGTTTCAATTCTTTTCCTACCCTCGGTCGCCGTTCCGCGTGATTGGAATTTGAATTTTGTTCAATTATCGGAGGGGCAACGTCGTCAGCTCGCCTGGTACGTTTTTGTTTAGTTATGTGTGAATTTTGCTAGCTTTGCTTGAATTGGGTTTCGGGAGTTCAAAACCGCACATATTTACAGTACAGCACAATAAAGAGGTTTTTTTAGAGATCACAGATTAGGAATTCGGAGTCTAGATTGTTCTGAGGATAAACTCCAAACATGTGACTATGTTTTTCCCTTGTCCAAGGAATCATCCAAATTAGACGTGTCTGATTCGCTGACTTTCAGTAAAGTCTTATTGTTACTTAAATAAAAGATTCAAGCACCAAGATCATTATCTATTATTCTCGCTACTAAATCTGTGACGCGTCTCGCTTAGAAGCAAGAACAGACAATAATGAGCTGGAAAATGATATTATAGGACACTACACATTAGATGAAGCTGTTGGGAGGAAAGCAATTTCATATTCTGAAAGAAAGCTGTGAGAGATATTGAAAAAGAAACAAAAATAATATTTTGTTCGGTGTATATCCAAATATTTTTAGAGATCAATTTTGCTGACAAAATTAAGTCAGAATAAACAGATAAATACTTATTAATTATTGCATCAAATCACATGGCACAACTTTTGCTCATACATTTGTAATTTAATGGTACATTTGTTAGGTATTAATAAATTTCAGTAAAAATGATTGGTAAAAAATTAATTTTAGTAGTGGTTTTAGATAATATTTTCCATCCTTTGGTATCATATCATAAGCAAAAGGATCTGCGTCAGCAGTTATAGTAATGTAGAAGGAAATTTAGTAGCGTACAAGACAGAAAATCTGGGAACTAAGTTATCCGCGAAGGAACGGATTTATAACTGTATCGTTGTAAATATATTTGATATACTTTTAAAAAAAATTACGACGGTATAAACAAACTCATCATCACTATGGAACTCCGAGGTATTTAACCATGTTTTTCCAAGCATATTTACGGGGCGCGAAAAAAACACACAAAAATAAACGTGAGCTGGAAATTGGGAATCCGAATTGCGCCGCCCTGCTGAGGCTCCCCGGAGAGGCGGCGCGGGGGCCGCTGTCGGCGGCCGCGCTCGCGCCCGCGCCCGGGCGCTTGCACCGCTAGAGCGTAATTAATACACACGGGTAGCGCGCCTCCAGGGGGCGCCGCCAGTTACCACGCTACCTGCGCGCCGAGCGGCGCCATGTGACCTCTGTGGCCGCGGTGGCTCCTCTGGAGGTGTCTACGGCGCCCCGCTCCCGGCGCTCTCGCCCCCGCCGCCGCCCGCCGCCGCTGTTACCCGCTTCCGTGGTCCCCGACACGCTCGCCCCGCCCACTCCGCCCATGGCAATTCCGACCCCACTACCTGCGTCACCATCAGATCCGTATCCACCAGTTCTGACCACCAGCTTCGTCCCCACCAGCTCCGCCCCCACCTGCTCCGTCCTCACCAGCTCCGTCCTCACCAGCTCCGTCCCCACCAGTTCCGTCTCCACCAGTTCCGTTTCCACCAGATCTGTCCCCACCAGCTCCGTCCCCACCAGCTCCGTCTCCTCCAGATCTGTCCCCACCAGCTCCGTCCTGCCCAGCTCTGTTCCCACCAGCTCTGTCCCCACCAGCTCCGTCCTTACCACCGCCCAACTCGCCCTCATCGCCGGCCCGTAGTTCACATCCTCACCGCCGCTCATACCACAATCCTTGAAAGCGCTGTCTTTGTCGCCAGCGCCCTCGACATCCCATCATCCCTCGACATCCATTGATCCCAGCAACCTCTTCCCTACGATTCCTGTATCTATTCATTTTCGCCCTCATTCTCCCACTTTCCTCTTCATCCCTATTCTCGTCTCCGTCACCGCTCCTCACCACCGCTGCCAAGCGGGCTCACCTGACCGTCGCTGTCCCCACAATACCCCTCATTGCCATCGCCTCCATTTCACAGCCTCCACCGCCCTTGCCGCCGGCCGGCCGCTCCACCTGCCATATCTTCTGCTTACAGCGCCGCGCCGCCCGCCCGCAACACCTCCTTGTTAGCGGCGCCCACCCTCGCTCCGGCTAGCCCGCTCGGTTCCCAACGGCCCATGAGTTCTCATCCCGGCCGCCCTTTCTAAATTTTCACCCGCCCGATGCGCCGCCGCCGTCACCGCCGCCACCCACGCGCCACCCCAACCCGAAAGATCGCGCCCGTCGCTCCCCGCCCCGCCCCGCCTCGCCCCGCCCCACGCCGCTCGGCCGCCCTCCCCGCCCGTCCCGCCCCGTTCCGCCCTGCCCCGCCCGCTCCCGCCCCGCCCCGCTCCGCCCCGCTCCGCCCGCCCCGCCTCGCCCCGCCCCGCCCCACGCCGCTCGGCCGCCCGCCCCGCCCCGCCCCGTTCCGCCCGTCCCGCCCGTTCGCCCTGCCCCCCCGCCCCGCCCCGCCCCGCGTCGCCCCGCCCACCGCTTGGGGCAAGTGTTTGTGGTGGATTACCGTCTCATCAAGCTTCTTTCGCCTCGCCGGTCCGCGTACACGCAGGAATTGGCTCCGCAGTGGGAGAGGTGTGGGCGCTCGCGAGTAGTTGATTAAAGGCAGGCTTTTCGCATTTTAATGGGTGAGTTTTAAATTCCCGAGATAAAGTGGCAAACCAGTATGCATTTTATAGATACCTTCCACAACGCTCTCTGCATATTATATATATATATATATATATATATATATATTATATATATATATATATATATATTCCACAAATATGCACTTAATTGCGTTATTTAAGAGGCACGTTTCAATTTCTGAGAAGCAAAACGAAAAAACAATTTTGCATGGTTGACAACACTATATTTACTTGTTTTGTATTAATTAGTTTTATTTAATTATCAAATACTTGAACACATCCGGATTTAGCATACGGGTAATTTTCTTTTTGCAGGCAAGTTTAATGTAGACAAAGTTTACAGAAACAGTATTCGTTGTTTGATTTCACAATTATATCATAAAATAAAATATTGTTTGCGAGCATTATTATTATATTATTATCATCATGTTCCTGTAAGTTATTTAATTTATTCAATAATTATGTATGATTTTATCTCGCTATGTATGTGTATATATATATATATATATATATATATATATATATATATATATATGTGTGTGTGTTGCCATTGGATATACAAAATCACTAAAAACCAACATGCGCACTTCTTGCACCAAGCCACTGGATATAATTTTCATTGATACTATTATGGTTATGGTTAGTATTACTTTTATTAATTAACATCGATTTGCTAAGCTCCGAATCTGCCAATTGGAAATAATTCGTATGCTGCATAGAATAGTATCAAATGAACACAGAAATTTGGATTGCTGTCGCTTATCGCCATGTGCCATGATGCCAGTTGTGACTCGAATTAGGCAGTCCGCCTTCTGATATGTCGTCAGTGTCGCTCCTCAGGGAATTCCATTACGAACTACCGCAGTTCAATTCGACCTGCGCTCCGACGCCATAAGTGGGCGTGGCTCTCGCGGAAAATGCCGCTCGGCTTTTGTTGGTTTCCGACGCAAGCAAGAGCTCTCGCCGCGCCCTGCGACTCATCTGTCACGGGCGAGGGCACTCGATGTTTCACCAGCGCGGTTGGCACCCCTGCGCGCGGGATGCGAGTTGCGCGCACCCGGATTCTTTAATTTGTTTAGTGCGCTTTTTTGTTGAGCGATCGTTCAACTGGTTTGTTTGGCGTTCGGGAGGGGAAAAAACGCGTGTTCCCGCGCTTCTGTTACAGAGTCGCAAAGCAAATAGTGGTCGGACTAACGGCTGTTTGGGATCAGTTATGTGCATTGTGTGGATGACATACTCCCATTAACGACTTTCCACGTCGTTCTAGAACTAAATTCATTGGCGGGTGAGGCACGGGGAGGGGATTGATGTGAAGAGTTCGTATAAGCGAATGCTCTCAGAGAGTGTTGATGGATTTCTTGTTGTACTTTGCATTTGAGTGTATATTGCTTCATTAAGAGACATATAAAGGCACGCCTGAAGGAAATTAAGTTCTAGCTGACATGCATGTTCTTCTGTTTACTATTTATTGATTGTAAAGTAATACTGTGCTGTTCGTTTTCTTACTTCGTAATAAAAATAGCGGAAACTCGTTTAAACATGTTTGCGGCGTACTAATTATCTAAACTTTCACTGAAGCGGCGCTATTCTTCTTCTTCTATAGCTCGTTAACCACCCACGTTTCAGTATTGTAAGATTTTATGAGTAACTAGTTCACGATTGAAGCGCACCCTTTCTACTAAAGCGCTGTAATGGAAAAGAAAGTAATCTTGTATAACTAAATATTTTAAGTTCAGATTTTAATTGGTGTGTTTATTTATCTTTGATACACAAGGCGAGGACCAAATGGATCGAGAATCATGAAAAAATACTTTGTTTGAGATGTAGTGTCATTTTGTAATGTCCATTTTTAGTTTTTTTTTTATCAATGTTCCTCAAAATAAACTGGTGCACGTGGGTGTATGTGAAATGACGCGCAATAGTTTACCCATGCCTTTCCACCATGTACTAGATATCTCTCTCTCTCTCTTTCTCTCTCTCTCACTGAATGCCTCATTTAAAAAAAATAAAATATGACAAGAAATGTTTTGTATGATCAAAACTGGTTAATTTTTATTCACTGTGTTATGCACTGTTGGTTTTGTGTTTTTTAATGATTTTCGAAAAGCGCATCTCACAGCCTGAGGGGCAGAAATTCGACCAAAGGTTGGCACTTTGTAGCAAAGGCAGCAGAAATGAAGCATTTTATTGACTTTAATAAGCATTTATCTGACCTAATATTGTCATTAGTTTTGGATGCATTTAACTTTATGGGACAAACGTGCAGCAGCTGGAATCTTACTACAGATTTGTGTATTTTATAAGTACAATGTTGTAAGGTTATTTCTGTGTATAACTGGGTTTAGTTAGTGTAATTTTTTTTCGGTTTGATCGATTTTCATGGCGATATGTTGTTTTCCATTAAGGTGTGTATCAATATATCTTATATTCAATTTTTTCAATTCAATATTGGATGGTTTATTAGTACATTGTTTAAAGTTAAGGGGGATGACGGTGTGTATGATTTGTGTGAAAATTTTTGCTGCAGTCTTAGTTTTGTTAACTAGATCTGGATTTATATGCCCAACTTTCTATTAGGTGTAGGACTAAATGAATTATGATACTTATGTATTTTAGTATAGTTCCAGATGAGTATAAGGCTGTGTCGTCGGAAAAATGTGCCTTTTGAGTTCCTTTTATTTTGGGAATGTTAAAGACGTAAATATTGTTGCGTGGATTCTGCACATACTCCAGAAGGAATTATCCATGCCATAGCAGCAATTCTTATGGAGCAGATTTCGTAATGGCAATGGCACATTGAGAAACATCTACCGAAGGTGTGGTGAACTCATGAGAAATGTCTCGATAACGTCCGCAAACGTGCAGCACGTAAACACACTGAAAAGTTAACAAAACACAAATAGAGTGACATGAATATTGTAATTTGTTGTTTGATTAATATTATAATGTTTCTAATGGAGTGAAGAGCCTTTACAATTGTAGATTTCAATAAATGGTTCACTATTAGTGAATAGTAGAGATATTTCGTTTGTTATGTGTACGTGTTATTTCATCCCCCCATTATCCGAATGTTTGATAATCCGGATTACTTTCGGTTCCTGCAAGTCCGGATTAAGGACGTTCTGCTATAGTTTGGCAGTGCCTGAGGTAAAAGAGCGGTCGATGGGCTTCCTTGGCGCGCTGTCCGCAACGGCTGACCGCGTCACACGTCATCGCGACCGCCCACGCTCTTTCGCTCGTGTTTTCTCTCTGGCGACGGGCGCTGCCCCGGGGCTTCGGGATTGTTGCCTCGGCCTCCTGCGTCGAATGGCGCTCTAGCAGCGCCCCCCACGTCCTTCGCCGCCCTGACATGGCTTGTGGCAACTCATTTTCCTTCTCTTCGAAAGCTTCAAGGAGGAAGTACCGTAACGATGGTTCCGTGAGATAGAACATTTGAGCAAACTACGAAGTACGAAACTGTTTACAGCATACCTACAAACGTTACTGTTTTACTTAGTCATATAGTATTTCATTATGTATTAATGTACGACTAGGGTTTATGTGGGGTATTAATGTACCGTGCCCTGCCAAATTACTACATTCACACTTTTGCTAATTCTCGAGCTAACTGCCCGACTTCCCAATGCTTTTCGACTCTTATAACGGTTAACAAGCAAAATTGTACGACTATGAAATATTTCAAGCGGCACAATGCTTGCAACACTTGATTATATCTCATCGCCATTTTAATTCTCACACCGTTTCGCAAGGATTTGCACTTTTCTCGCTTCCCTCTTTCCTTATATTTTTTTTTTCCTTCTAAATATTTTGGCGGAGCCTCCGCATCCCCTTTCGCTCTCCTCTTGAGTCAGATGTTCTGCCAATGCGTGCATCTCGCGTTGTCGCGACCGACGCCCGACCTACCGCGCCCCCTACGTTGCCGCAGGTTGTTTGAAGCCAATGGGCGTGAACGCAGGCGCCCCGCAGGGGCCCCCGTAGGGAGCCTTGTGTTGGGAGACGGTGGCGACGCGAGATGTCTTGCGCGGGCGCGCAATCACCGACGCCCCGCCATCGTCGCTGCTTTCGCCTTTTGCCACCAGGAGCTCTTGGGCGCTACGCATAATCTCCAAGTTCGACACGTTTTGTTTCCGCCGCCCTCGCTGCCCTGGCCGTCTTGCTCGGTCCTCGCTGACTTGTATCGTTCACGTCACAGACGCTGCCCTTCTTTCCCGCTGGCCTCTCTCAGCTCTCACTGCTCTACACCCATCTTCATCCTCTTTGCTATCTTTCCCGTCTTGACGTCTTGCCATAAGCAGGTTTTTGCACCTTCCCTGTTTTTATCGCAGTGGCCGCCTGATTGCTGTCGTCGTCGTCGTCGTCGTCTCCGCTGCTTTGCCTCTCTCCCTCCTTCCCGACCTTTCCGCCTTCACAATAGTCGTCTCTATCGTCTTCGCAGTTGTCGCCAACATGACCACCGTCGCTGTGAATTCTCTCTCTCTCTCTCTCTCTCCTATTCGGTTCCTGACGCTTTCGTTTTCGCTCCGCTGCATTGCCGCAACAACAGCTTTGCTTCTCTCCGCCAGGCCATCTTCCTTGCGACAGTACCTTCAACGCCCCCAGAATTTCCGCGATTTTATTCCAACGCCTCTACCGTTCCGTTTACAGCCTTCCCTTTCTCTGCGATCGCGCCATGTGTGTCGCCCGCCACCGCCGCGCCGCCCGCGAGGCGATCGAATGGTTTGCACCGTGATGCGGCCGCCAACGCCGCCGCCCTCGTCTATACTGCCACCGCCCCAGCCATCCCCCGCCGCCCAAGCCTCCCCCGTCGCTCCCACCGTCCGCCACCTTCACCGTTCGCGCCGCCCCCCCACCCGTCCCTAGCCCCCAGCCGCCTCCACCCGCACCCCCGCCCCGTCGCTTCCCCACCCACCATGCCCCCACCGCCGCCCCCGCTCACCCCCCTCCGATCCCGCCCCACAGCCCTGCCGTCCCCGTCCCGCCGCCCCACGCTACCTCCACCCCTCTGACCAACACCATTCCCGCTCCGTCCCCCGCCGCCGCTCCAACCGCCTCCACCGCGCCGTCGCCCCTCCGCCGCTGCACCAGATTGCCGCCTCCGCCGCCCCATCCACAGCCCCCCGCCGCCTCTACGCGTTTGCCCCAACCCCCTTCCGCAGCCTCCCCGCCCCCGCGCCATCTACCCTTCCCTTGACGCCAACGCCTTCGCCACCGTCACCGAGGCTTCCACCTACTGGCCCCCTCCCTTCCCCCTCCTCGCTGCCGCTTCCGTCCTCGCCCCTCCCCCTCCTCGCGTCGATGGGCAACCCGACCCCTGCCGCCTCACGGCGTCGTTCCGCTCGCAAACGATTGCCCGGAGACGTCGCTCGGCAGCGGGCTGTGAAGGCACTTCCCCGCTCGGGGGCTTTTCGTTTGCAATAGTTAAGTTCTCTTCATTTGAGAGTGGCGTTCCGATTAAAGCCTACGGAATCTATTAATTATATAACGCATCATACGATATTGTGGAGGTGCTTTGATGAGTTCAGATATTTAGAAAAGTGTAATTAGTTAGTTATGGAATTGAATTATAAAGTCTTAATGTTAGAATGTAATAGATGATAATATTCACAATAATAGTATTTGATAAAAGTGGTGTCGTTCCGATGACGTACGACTACTACGTCTCTTCCGTAGCAAAGGAATTTTCTGCTCACGTAGCAACAAAAACTATACGCAGTTAGAATGTACACGTCGTAATTACTCATCTTCATTCCATGACTGCATTTTGTGTATTTTTAGCGTTGGACTAAATTGTAATTTTATTTGTTTATGTTACCAACGGGAAATTAGCCAATTGTAGTACCGAGAAAATAGTATTACACTTTCAAAGAATCCCTGCATTTTTTTGTTCTCTTTTATTCGGTTCTTCAATCTATTCTTCTATATTTTATTGCTGCGTCAGCTACGAACAGATTATCCAAGAGACGAACTGATTCAAATCGAATGCCAAAACTCAATTTTAACTTGCTCACTCAGCCAGGTTTGTAATCTCGTGCTACTTCTTTGGTGCTTTTATTTTGTATCTGTGGAGGTTAAAGGAGATGTACGATCCCAAAGCACAGGTTTTCGAATAGAGTATTGTGTTATCATTGCGTATTTACTGTGCGGACTTCGAAGACATTGCAGTACAAACCTATTTTAGCACAATTACCCGAAGCATGCTTCAGGAAAATACATACATTAAATATTAATCTCACTTTGAGTCTATTATATTTTAAAAACGGAAGGTTTACTATTTTATCATATATAGCTATTTTCTATTGAAACAGCCAATTTAATCTGTAGAAACGTTGAATTCAACAGTATCTTCAACTCGCCAATGCAATTACTGCGCAAATCATTCTCATTATTGGTTTGGTTTGGTTATCATAATAAAAGAAGATACTGAAGTACGTGTCTCAAATGGTTTATATTCTGTGCATGCGTGCGTACGACGAGCAGTTAGACGGCGCGGCCGTCAGAAGACTTCGCTGCCCCCAGGAACGAATCGCTCTGTTTATCGGGCTTGGAAGATTGACAGGTGCGGTTCGGGGGAAAGTGCGAGGCTGTCCCTCATAGAAAACTTCGCGAGACGCGGAGGCGACCACTGGAAGAATGAATGATCTGGCTTGTCAGATCTGATCCCGCTCGTATATTACTCGCGGATGAGAGAGAGAGAGAGAGCGAGAGAAGTAGGAAATTGTGAGGAAAGGCAGGATCAAGGAAAGCCGGGGGGATGCGGAGGGGGTTGTGGGTGGGGGAGGAAGGAGGAGATGGGCAGAGGGGGCGTTGGCTCGGAGAATGGCCGGAGGGGCAGATGCGCGTACTGAGATAATGCCATTTGGCGTCCCCTCTCTCGACTAAGCTGATTAAACTAACCTCTATAAAATATTTAAAAACTAATGTTAAGGACATTTAACGCGAGGTGCTGTGTGATCATCTCAAGATAAATGAAATACCACACCAAATAGCATTTACATTAAGCAACTTTTACTGAATTTACACATCATAAAGCCATCAGCTCTCTGCAGACTTGGAAAAAATGTTTAACAAGAATTGATAATAGATTCACCCTCCAATCCTCCCTCCAAACGTTCTCCTAAATTTTCGTAAAAACTGAATAAATAAAGGGGTGCTCTGTGTGTCATCGCTGAAATTTTAGATATGTGAAGTATAATTTTAAATTAGATTAAGATAGCTGTAAGTCAATCAAATTTAGAAACTTTTATGTAAAAAATGTTCAATTATATCTCAATAACAATACATTTTAAAAATACTAGTCGGTGGGAAAGTGAACCAGAAGTGACGAGACTGAATACTTTAAAAAAATATAACAACACGTAGAACGCCTGGTAATTTTGAATCGATTATTATTTGTATGGCAAATAACATATTTAATCATTTTATTGTATCTGCAATCAAGAGTTTGTAATTCACAAACACATTGGAATATTCTTAGAATATTGTTTTTTTTTTTAAGATCTTGACACTGACCTGTCTAAAATTCTTCTTTTGAATTATCTGGAATTATGCGAAAAAAAACACTTTTTATCGGTGCCAATAAGAGTTTAAAAGGAAACGAAATTTCCTTCCTGTGCATCAGCAATCCAAATTATTTAGTATACAATAAACGAAACGTAATTAGAATTAAATTTCAGAACGCACAGGTGAACCGCCCCCACCTGCCAGCACGTGCATCGATTTCTTTGAGACGTAGGGTCGGTGCGGATCGGTGATGAATCCCGGAGACCAGAAGCGTCTTCGCTTCCGCCGTCTGCAAGTAGGAGGGGGCGGGTGGCTGAGAAAAAATCGCGCGCCCGCGCTCTGGCGACTGATTGAGAGACGGCGGGCGGCGCGCCCCGTTCGTCGCCTGCGCGGGGCGTTTGCATACAGACGAGATGCGGCACTGAGCGCCGCACCGCTTCCTCCTCCCCCGCTCTGGATTTCTCTCGCTGCGCCAGCCTCCTCCCTGAACCCACCTCCACATCATACGTCTCAGGTACAGTATCCGCGTCTGCAACTGGCATGGCCTCCGCGCCCACCTGCAATTGAGCTGGTTCATCCGTCTTTGAGTGTGTTCCCGCCTCCAGCTTCACACCCGCCTTCTCTCCGCCTTCGCCTCATTCTTGTCCTTCACCTCCCCCTCCGTCTTCGCCTATGCCTCGGTCCCTGTCACCACCTCCATCTCCACATAAATCTCCATCTCTGCCTCGTTACCATCTGTCTCGGGTGCTGCATCGTCATCTGCAACTGCCAGTGCCTCCGCGTCCACCTCCTCTTCCACTGGTTCATCCGTCTTTGCTTCTGCTTCCACTTCCAGCTCAAACTCGGCCCCCTTTTCCGTCTCCGTCTTCGTCTCCGTCTCCTCCTTCGTCTTCGTTTCCGTCTCCTCCTTCGTCTTCGTCTCCGTCTTCGTCTTCGTCTTCGTCCCCGTCTTCGTCCCCGTCTTCGTCCCCGTCTTCGTCTCCGTCTCCGTCTCAGTCTTCATCTCCGTCTCCGTCTTCGTTTCCGTCTCCGTCTCCTTCTTCGTCTCCGTCTTCGCCACCGTCTTCGCCTCCGCCTTCAACTTCACCTCCGTCTCCATTTCTGCCTTCATGTTCGCTTCTTGCACTGCCTCTGCCTCCCACCTCCACCTTCACTGCTTCTGCCATCTCTGCCTCCGACTCCACTTATTCCTCCATTTCTGCGTCCGCGTTCGCCGCCGCTGTCACCGCCGCGTTTTCCACCGCGATCTGCTCCGCGCTATGTCTCGCTTCGGCGTGTCGCGCGCGCTCGATTTGCATGTCACCCGCGTGCAAGAGACGCCTTCGCCTCGCGCGCTTTCCGACGGCCAGCGGATGTGTTCTGCTTTTCCGTTCTGCTACTGCCGATCGTACTGCTAGATTCAGTTTGAGCTGCAACGTTGTTTTCAGTGTGGGAGAGTGAGATGTTTTTACAGTAGCTGAAGCAGTAACGAATAATGTTGATCATCAGAGTTATGCCTACGAATATCGTATAGAATGCCGCGTTTAAAATTGAATGTTCTGCGTATTTGTTATTTGCAATAGTACGTACGAAATACTTTGCAATTCGCACATTCAAGGATATGTTAATATTACTTTCGGATTCCGAGAAGATCTCCGCCCCGCCGTGACTTACTCTCAGGACGTGACATACCGAAGCGTTCTTCCAGATTTTGACTCTTTTCAGAACAATGTCTTACCTTTTATATTCAACTAGTTGAAGTACTCTGTGTTGCCAGGTATATATTAATTATAATCATCCTACCTCACCTGGCTTACCCTGCCTATCCCCGCCCAACCATGTTTGTTACGATCATCATTGCCATAGGCAGCTGTAAAGAGTTGCCGTGTTGCATTCTCCCGGCGAACGTTCAGTAACAACTTTGTCCTTCAAATACTCTGAATGTAATTGCGCTGTTTGAATGATTCAAAATGGATTTGGTTTGGAATTGCATGGGTGTTTAATGCATTTTGGCTGCATTTACTCACAGTTTGCGATATATTTATAGAAAACGCGCACTTTTAGTTTGCTCTAAAGAGTAGGAAAAGGGCATAAAAGTAATTTTCATGACATATCATACAGACAGTAATGTTTCGCTTGCTTTGAAGGGCACTTGCGCAAACTTTTATTAAGATTGCAATAAAACTGTAGATTTGTATAAAACAATTAAATAAAAAATATTTTTTATATAACCGAAAATAATAATTTGAAAAGAGGACCAAACAGGTTATGCGCCTTGATTACTTTCACAAACCACTCTACCTTTCAGTGAAGAGCACATCGAAATTGCTTCAGACGTTCCACAGATCATCCCTAACAAACAGACACACAGCCAAAAATACTGAGAACAATGGTGTGTTTTTTTTATATATTTTAAATAAGCTTATGGGATTATAAAAGGCAGTTTGTAGTCACAGTCAGGCATTCCGATTTTATTTAGGTGTGTAGTGAACTTCGGGGACGGTGAATAGCAAAGACTCAAGGATTCCATTAAGAACGATCAGAGAGATCGTCTGTCTTTTGTGATGTTTTGTTTTTATTTATCTATCATTTTAGAAATTGTACATTGAGTTTATACTATTAGCTAAACGCACTCAGCTATGAGGGTTATTGTTTTATACATGAAAATCGAACTTTTTATCAATCGCCTCTGAAAAGCCTGTGATTTGCTGGTCGTGTTTAGAAATGTTCATTCAAATTGACGTAATTTGGAAGAATAATTTGTTCATATACTGGACTTTTTTTTCTCTCTGAGCAAATTGCCCAAGGGCAATTTTGTACCCAATCGAATGTTTATCAGAATGAGGTGAATTTTTGAAAGGATAGCACAATTTGAGTCTCCACACAATGGCAGTATTTGGTCATGTAAATTTGTTCTTATATTTGGAAATGCTCAGCATTGATAGTGAGAGCCAATTACTTTCATAAACGCGTCTCTTTAATATGTTTGTTCGCATTGTTTGTATTTTCTTATTGAAGAATTGTGTTTGCATTAATTTATGAAACTTGTGTGTCGGGTTAGCTTCCAGTTTTCATTTCTGCCAGTGGTAATGAAAGATGTAGTGGGATGTCCTTTTCACTACGTTAGCATTGATTAGGGTGACGACATGAACTTTTAATAGTCTTGACAGAAAACTATTTGTGCGGCGGAACCTAGTAACGTTTTTTTAAAGATTTTGTTTTGCGTAAAAAAGTCTACAAAGTTTTGTTGCGCAATGAAGTTGTGTAAATGTCATTTTAATGTGAGGATCAGAATTAATGCTATTAATATTCTTATTATTATAATAAATAATTTATCATTTTATTCCGCATGTAAGCACCACCACACTTTTATTATTTACGAGTACAGTGTTTTACTGGTAACTAAAAGCAAATAAAGATAAGTGCATGAAATATTTTTCCATTCAACGAATACAGAATTCTGCATGTAATACTTAATATTAAGTTTGTTTTCAGTGTTTACTTTCTGGATACCGTTATAAAAGGATAACTAGTAAAAAGATTTCTGTAAAACTAAACAAAACAAACAAATAAG
This sequence comes from Gryllus bimaculatus, assembly GCA_017312745.1. Taxonomy (NCBI): domain Eukaryota; kingdom Metazoa; phylum Arthropoda; class Insecta; order Orthoptera; family Gryllidae; genus Gryllus; species Gryllus bimaculatus. Next base: position 2,362,011 of record BOPP01000193.1, on the reverse strand, counting down.
CGTTCGACGTGGGGAAATGAGTAAGCCGTGAATAAATAGCGATAGCGGAGTGCAGTGTTAGAGAATAGGTGAGCAGTTGCGATCTTGATCTTCACTTCAAATATTTCTATTTTCTCCTGTCCTCACTGCTTCGTCTCTTTAAAGTTCTTCTTCCAGAGGACCTCGCTCTTCGACTTTAAGTTCATATCCCAGCTTTACTGCCTCTTCAGTAACCTCCTCGTCTGTCGATTACCTTCAGTTCCTTGCTTCTCCTATTTCTAGGGTTTTCGGCACCAGTTACTCAGCTAGGTCGAAATCGGCCGCTGTCTGGAGGAGAATTCTAGCTACTGGCTGCTGTGATCGGTAGTTTCCCGATGTTTCTCCGATCAACACCAGGCGACTGCCGGAGCAATTCCTTAACAAACGGGCCACGCCGGATCTTTCCTTCCTTTTCCTTGTCCTATCTTCACTCTTGATTTACACACGCGTATAACACACACTTTATTTCCAAACACACACGCACGTGTACGTTACTCTACTACACTTGTCGGGAGGCCAATCGGGAGCCTAGAGCTTATCCCGGCTGGTTCCTTGCCAAGCTGGTGGAGACATCGGTTTGAGAAAAAAGATCCCCACAAACTACTATCTTAGGTCGTCGCCGGATCTCACCTTCCAATGGGGGAGGAAGAACACTACCTCCCGGGATAAAACATGCACTGTTCTTACGGGATTAACGACCTTATAAGTTGACGCTTTCAAAAATTACTAATAAATCCACCCTCCCAGTTCTTTCTCCACTTCCACCTGCCCACTTCCTTCCCTCTTATCTCCATTTCCACCTTCCCAGTTCCTTCCCTCTTATATCCATTTCCACCTTCGCAGTTCCTTCCTCTTATCTCCATTTCTGTACTATCATTTGCCCTTTGCCTCTCGCTCTCGCTGCCTCTTCCGTGACTAACGGAGCGCTTTCTCCTGTCATCGTGCGACCGGCGCACGACCCACACCGTCGTCCAACTTGGCGACTCCACGCGCGGGCGTAATTATTGCGAGCAGCGCCACGAGGACGTGCGTAGGACTTTTATGCGTGAAGTTGATAATCTCGCTCGTAGCTTACGCGCAGCGTCGGGACGGGTAATGAAAGCCTTGCCGCCGCCGCCGCTAATGTTGTTATTTTCTATAGCTTCCGCGCCGTGCCTGCCGGGGGCATTTAACGAAATTTTAATCCATTTTGCCAGGAACCGAGAGTTCTTTTATGCGCGCAGCTGAGAGCTTCCGAAAGAGTTGTTTTTGCGCGCGACTCGGTGGCTCGGCGGTGGAACAATAACGGTCGAGAGGGCGAGAGCGGGAGGGGGTCGGGGGAGGAGGTGTGTCGTGGCGACGCGGTGCGGGGCGTTTAAGAGCGGGTCGCACGTGCCTCTTCGCGCTGGCTAAGCAGGATCTCTCTTATTCCTCGAAAGTTACTGGCTGCTTTGTGTCTGTTACAATGTGCGCATTTCCGTGTAATTTGTATGCTGAGTTATCACATTCTCTGCTTAATGTTTAGGCAAGTGGTTTTAGTTAACATCGTGAGAATAGTGTAATACTGTTTTGAGTATGTGGATTAAGCAATACAGTACTGAAATATTATAAATGTGAGACCTATCAGCGTATTGTATTTTTAATTGTTATTTCCTACTGCTCACTTTTTTAATGATTCTCTTACAGCGATAATTTTACTATTAGTGAGTTTTCAAACAAATGAATAATTAAGCAGTTACATTTACATGATAATTAATTCCGTCATGAGATTGGAAAAGAAAAAATCATAAAATATTCAATCCATCGCTTGAGAGCATCTCTTTTTATTCATGTCCTACGGAACTTAGTGAACGCAATACACTTGGATGATGATGATAATAATAATAATTATAATAATAATAATAATATAATGAAACTTAAAAAGTAATTATAAATATTATTATTTTAATAATTTGTTTGGGTTTATTGCGCATCAGTTGAAATTGCATGGTCGACTGTTGGCACTTATCTAGCTCCACTCGGCGTTTCCCCTTGAAATGAAGTCGCTATTAATGCAAAGAGCAGTTGACGTGCGCTCCGCCATTGGCACCTCGAGCCGCGGGGCTGACACGCGAACGCGAAATTTCTCCGACGCTCGAGCTGCGGTCGGGCAGCGACATCGGTGTTCCTTTCGCCAAGTGCCGACTAACGCAGGCTACGGAAGACGATCTTCTTTTATCCTCTTGCGTGCGGCGGCCGCGGCGAAGTGAGGCATTATGGGAGTGAGGCATTGCATCCTTCGGATGCAGTCTGAGACACGGGTTAGTGTGATTACTACTTATGCCAGCTATTCTGTCTGTGAGTAGCTACTGGAGATTAAATGTACTTCATATGGATTGAGCTGCAATATTTTTGGACTAAAATATCTTGGTCGACTTTTGCATGTATTGGAAATCATGCACAATGCTTAAAATAACACCGCGTTACAAAATCTTTTCGTGGGTTATCTTTTCTAGGTTGTACGATATGTAAAAAATTTTAATTACAAAGGTCAAAACCATTTTTTTACAAAACTACTAACAGTTTTGGTCGACCTTATTTCATTTGTGGAAACAAATTACTTATATGTAGCATTTTAAAATTGTTTTTATCTTGAGTTCAAATTCAGATAAAATATTTGCATAGGAAGTACAATCGCATTTGTGGAATTATTAAGTTATAGCCGATCTCGTTAGACAAGATCGCTGAATGGCAGCTGCCTTATGCCTGAAGGGTCGTGGGTTCGAATCGGGCCCGCAGCATGGATGTTTGTGTGTCCGTGTAAGAGTATGAGATTTCTGCTACCGATAGCTGTACCCCGAAAGTTACAAATTCACTGTTAATTACAGTAGTCGTTATATGACCTCGGTAGTTGAAAACACGAGCTTTAATAAGAAGTTGAGGATGTCTTAATGAAAGTATATTATAAATATTAAGTGTTAATGAAAGGGAATTTTAGATCTCAATTTACTACACGCCTTAGTTAAAAAATTAGATTTTTTAAATTTTATTTGCAGCGAGATATCTAAAATTCAATATTTTTACATTCTTCTTTTTTAAAATAATACAATATAAATAAAAAGGCAGCTTACCATCCTGAAAATGAAAATCATTTAATTGACCTGTAATTATTAAACACGTATACAGGGGGTAATGTAAAAAGTATGAACAGATAATAAATGTTGTCTCTATCAATATTTGTATTTTTTTCTTTCTCTATTTCTTCTTTGCGTGTTTCGGACTATTTAAGTTGAAAAGATATGACTTATATTGTCTTCTTTTCTTGTCTCCGTTTGAAGCCTGTAAACAGAACTTGTGGAACGGAGTTGGTCGACAAGCTTTAACGATCGGCGATTGAGCTAGAGCTGTAGTTTTTGTGCTCGCAATGTTAGTCTTGTGAAGTGTCGTAGCTTATCGTAAATTGGGACTAGTGGGAGTAAGTAGACGACTAAATGGCCTGCAATGATTTAGGACGACGCGTGAGAGTTTGAAAAAAAATGTTTTTCTAGATTTATGTGTTCTCCCTACTGTGGCAGTTGGTCTCGGAATCTTTTGGGCACCATGACTCAAAATAGAAACATGAAACGAATGTCATTAAACGTGTAAAAAAACAATACAAGAACATTGATTAGTTTCTCGGACACATTAGGAAAGTATGTAAAATATGCTAAACGCAATAAAATTGCTGATTTATTTGTATTTATAATTTTCTTAAGTATCTTAAGTTGTCCTGCGTGTACTGGAGAATATTTCATTTAATATAAATGTTTCGTTGGTCAACTATATTTTTGTCCTTCTTAGAAGGGGTGAACAATAAAATGTTTGCTGAACATTCAGTTCAGTGACAAATTTAATTAGTCTATTGCCTGTAAGCATAAACTACCAGCGATTTGTTTTATACTGTATTTGCTCACGTCTTTCTGCTGAAGCATTATATTATCCCATAATCGGTGAGTAGTGAGAGTGTATGGGGAAGGCTAAACGGCATATAATGATTTAGGAAAGTGTGTAGGTGAGAGTTTGAAATAACGAGTTCCAGCAGAAGGTTTATGTGTCCGCTCCGCGATCGCAGTTGGTTCCGGCCGTTTTCTCGCTAGCGCCGCACCGTCCCGCGACACCCCACACCGCCCG
>BOPP01000193.1:2278873-2297225 GCA_017312745.1 Gryllus bimaculatus | reverse complement strand
CGGGACCGAGCGAAGGGGGGCGGGGACGGGGACGGGACGGTGACGGGTGGGGCGGGGACGGACGCCAGCGACGTTGACAAGGGGCGCTCCAACACATCACTCCTCGGTTTAGGCAGGTTTCCTACACTCTCTGTATATCTAATGATGGGAGAATGGTCCAGGATTTATCTACTGACTGTTTGTTTGTATTTTGACATTTATTGACCAACGTTTCAAAACCTGTTTTGGTTTCTTTTTCAATGTCTACTGAAACATTTATGATCATTAAAGTTATAAATGCATGATATAATAATGCAAAATTTGATAAAAAATAGATAATAAATTAATTTTAAAATATCAATAAATGTTCAAATAAGTCTATAAATAAATCCTGGACTACTCTCCTAACACCCTTCGGTTTTCGTCAGATTGTCAATGCACGCTTCAAGTTCTCCTCTTTCTGCAGAGAAAGTGCTTTGTGATTGGAGGTTTCTGGGTTTCATTTAATAATTTAAGGTTCCTATGATCGCTGTCTTATTATCTACTTTTGATGCAAATCTCCTTCCCTTTCTTTATTCGTGCTGAATTACCTGAGTGATGCTTAAAAGTGAAGTAAGAGTTAGCTATGGCACGAATATCAACACAAATAAGGACGTTTATTTGCACTGATTTCTGCGTCATTTACTTTATCCTTTCCTCCTTTCCAGAACCTGTGTATTCACCGTTGCAGCCGTTGTTTTCTGGTCTTGTCATCAAATGTATGGTATATTCTTAAGTCTCCTTCTTAACTTTATCTCAATTTCCCCCTCTCTTCTTGTCCCCTTTCCACTTTAATGTCTTTGTTTTTACTACAATGTTTGAATTTCATGAACGGTTGCTGTCATTATTCCTATCTCACAATATTCATGAGAAAAGCAGCTTCTCTCTACACGTTATTGGCGTACTCCGACACTTTCACAATAATAGAAAAAATGTTTAGATGCAATCATCGCTTTACCTACCGCTTTAGGTTTGCTCATGAGAGCTGTATGAAAACCTGAAGTTTTTCATGATTTGGTAAACTTTCATTTCCTTTCAACATTAAATTATTGATCGAAGAAACCAAAGAAAACTTCCGATCAAATCTGCTAACCGTTGCATTTCTCTGTCAGACAGCGGCTGAATTCGACCCAGCAATGTAGCTGGTGTCGAAAAAGCCGTCACCGTCAGGACTCGAACCCTGGCACCTCCCGATCAGAGGAACTGCATTGACATCAATTGATGTACTGAAGAGCCTAAGCCAGTCAGATTTAAGTGAAATGTACGCATTTGTAATTAGAAGAATTGAATGAGGTCCCGTCAATAAAATTGAGAGAAACTTTCTGAATCTAGAAGTTTTTGTACTACTCCCTTCGCATTTCGAAGGAAAATATATCCAAACGTTCATTTTTTTCATTTCCGCACCTGGCCACATTTAGCATTTTAATCTTCTCTCGCAATTTTAATTTTTTAAATTGCTGAATTTTACATTTACAATTCGCGATGCCACTTCCAAATATTTGTAAATCCACAGGGGTTCCTCTGAAAGGCTCCCGATTGGAAACCATTGCCCTATTGACACACCAATCGGGCGGGCGCACCCTTCTCTCCTGCCTCTGTCTCCCTGACCGAGCTGCCCTGGTCAATACCTTCTCAGCGGCCCTACGGGGCGGTGCGCAGCCCAAAGGCTTCCTTCCTTTCCCTTCTCTTCGCTTCCCTTCCCTACCCTTCCGTTGCCGACCTCCTCTGTATCGGATTAAGGGCCGGCGACTCTACCTTTGAGCCGGTCCGCGCGCTTCCCTGAAACTCGATAAAAAAAGTTTATCCTAAAAATCTTTTCGAGAATCGGGAATTAGCTCCCAATTACCTCCCGATCCCCACTGAACGGTTCTGCGTGTTTTGGGATCGCGTTTGCTCCGGGGAACATCCAGGTCAATTTTTGTCCTAGTTTTATTTTTATTGGTTTATTTGAATTGCTCTGGTGTACATCGTATCGTCTGTGTACTTTTTTATTTATTGATATTGGTGTAAATATAACTTTCTCTTACTATCTGGAACTAAAAGACTATATTCGAGAATACCGAACCATATAAACTCAGTTTAGTTTTATTTAACTCCAATAATTTAACTCTAATACGACAATCTCTACGGAATTTCCAACGTAGCCCTTAATGCTTTTTTCATCAGACTTTTTTACCGAATGTTGTTAAACCTTCTGCAAATACGTAGTGGCTTTGTTATATGAAACGTTTTGAAACCTTCTGTTCTTTTTACATCCGTAAGAGCTCGCCTAACGGTGGACATATAAAATTTTAGAACGTTTTCGTTAAAGCATGCGTGTACATATGTAATGTACGTAGCAACATTTTTTTTGTCCAACATGTTCATTACTCAGTGAATGCTATTAAATTAAGAAATGTGGGAAGAATATATTGAATATGCAAGTATATATATGGGAAGATAATTAAATTTACACGTTTTCTAAGCTTTTAAAGTAATTTTACATGGAGTGGGCGTAAATATCTAAAATAATTTAAAATATAAATATTTTAAATTATTACTTTAACCAGTACGTATGAAACGGTTTTATATAAGCTGATATTCTACCATAATACCACCATGCATTTAAAAGAACAGGATTTTGTCGTGCAGTATTTAATTTGAATAATTATCGAAGTATTATTGCCATTCCATTCATTTTCGCAAAATGAACCAATATATCTCCAAATGGTATTAGGAATATTTTCGAAATCTTATATTTGTGTTCATTTTCGACGTGCAGAAGCATGTTGTAAAACATAAAATTGTGTATATTTTAGCTACAATTATAATGTAAGTTCATGAATCGCTTAAATATTTAAAGAATATAATTATATGCCAAAATTTGTCACAATACTAACGGTTTATCAGAATACAAAATTAAATTCTCGTCCTCCCACTCGTCCTCCTCCAAATTCTCGTGTCTCCGGCACCATCGTACTTCTTCCGCTAGGAAAGTGCAATGCTGTGGCGATGCTTACAGTGCCGGTGTCCTTCTGGGACTTCCCTCCCCGATGAAGCACTTCCGCTGGGCAAATACTTTATTAACAGCTCCGCTCGGCGCCGCTGCGCTGTGCCGCCCTCGCGCGGCGCCTGTCATCAATTACACAAAGCGAAGCCGCTTCGCGTCGAGTTGGCCACGCGGCAACGCTCGGCCTCGTCCATGGTTGGGTATTCAGTGTTCCCGGCCCCAACGACTGTGGTCAACAGTCCCTTAATATGAGGGTGAAGTGCTTCATGCAACCGGGAGGAGTCGGTATGCCTCCCTCGCTGAAACGTGAAATCCGGCGCCGACCTTAACTTTGGATTGCGGAAATATTCATCCTCTAAGTATGTCTCCCAACTCGTGAACACTTCGCCGAATTTTATCCATATTTCTCCACATTCAGGGATCATTTGTGACTCAGGTAAAATGTATGACTGAATGTTGTATGGTCACTTCCACTCCAGTGAAGTTTGCATAAAAACCAATTGTAATAAAACAATTTATTAATGTACTATTTTTTGTGGGGAGGTACAATTAGTTAGGATGTGCAATGTGCTAAATACGTACAAGGTTACTTTAGTTTGCTGATGATTCCTTGCATTTTAATCCGTCTAACTTCGCCCCAAGAAATCTTGATTCATCTTAGTTGCCCACTCCAACTCCTTCAAACTACTGCTTTCCTCACTCTTACTGTCAATGTGATTGGCACTACAAGGTCGCTGCATAGAATTAGCCTGTCAGTGTTTAAACAGTCATGATGGTTCTTGTTCCACGATTAATTATTTAGTGCGACTGCCAATCAGTTACTTATGTTAATCAGACCATAGTCCGTCTCTTCCTGTCTTCGACCCCTTGATCTCTCGAAGCAGCCCATTCAAGCCCTCTCACCGCCTCCTCCCCCGCGCCGCTTCTTGCAGTGCGCGTGCTGCGCCGTCGGCCCCAGCCGGGCGTCTAATTTGTGGGCGCCGTCGCCGTAAACACGGCCACGTCTAATTCCGCGAGGCCCGCGCCGCGCCCAATTACAGCGACGCGTAAAGCTGCTGCCCCTGAGCCTGGAGGACCCAGAGCGCGCCCCGCACACCCCCGCTCGCCCGCGACGGACCGACTCTTTCCCCCTCGGCGCCCCCCGCGCCACACGACTGACTTTGCCCTGCCCGCTCTTGGCCGGCACAGTCGTCTTGCTCGGCCCTCGCCCTCTCTCCCGCCTCGCCGCCTTGCCCGCCTCGCCCGCGCCTCGCCGCCCTCGCCGCCGCTCGCCCGCGCTCGCGCCATCGCCGCTTCGCCCGCTTCTCGCCCGCTCTCGCCCGCTCTCTGCACCGCGCTCGCCCGCTCTCGCCCGCTCTCGCACGCCCTCGCACGCCCTCGACGCCCGGGTCGCACGCCCCTCACACGCCCTCGCACGCCTCGCACGCGCCTCGGCAGCCCTCGCACGCCCTCGCACGCCCGACGCCCCTCGCACGGCCTCGACGCCACCGCCTCGCCCGCCCGCCTCGCCCGCTTTCCTTGCTCTCGCACCGCCTCGCTTCGCTCTACCTCCCCGGCCCTCGCCCGGCCCTCCGCCCGCCTGCGCGCCCTCGCGCCGCCTCGCCCGCTCGCCCGCCTCGCCCGCCTCGGCCCGCCCATCCGACCTCTCCCGCCCTCCGCCCTCCGCTCTCGCCCCTCCGGCATTTTCTCTCTCTAACCATCTCACACGACCCTCCTGCATTCGCAAGTCATGCCTCACTCCTCATCTATCCGACTGCCGTCTGCATCCGCTGGCGTCCTCCTCACCGTTCGCCTCTGATTCGCCTGACCCTCAATCAGCTCGGCCGATCCCTATCCAGTTCCTGCCCCGTCTCCGCCTCCTTTCGACGGTGGCCCAGACCCATTTTCTCAACGGCGCCCTCGCATCCGATCAACTATCCACTCGCGACGAAACGAACCAGCTCTAGAACGAGATGTTAGGCGTGACGCACGTTGTAAGGCAGCAAACCGGCTGCCTGTCATGAAGGAGATCCCGCCGCCTCCTATCGTATTTCTGAGTGACGTGTGGCTTCAGGAGGCTTCACAGTCTGTCTGCTGGCGACGACTCATTTTCAGTTAGCCGGAGATTACAGTAGGGTTAATATTTCGTATTTCGTTATTTATAGTGATATTTTGTTTTTGTGAACGTTATACTGATGTTATGCCTGGAGAACAGCACATAGGTATATGTTTGTAGACTTAATATTTAATTTAAGTTTTTGAAAGCTTAGGTAAGATTGAGTATAACTAAAAGCGCAGTCAAGACTTACATGTTATCGTAGCGAACATCCTGCAGAATTTTCTGAAAATTGAATATTTTTTAAAACGTATCATTTGAAGGAAAAAAATTCCTATCTTCAGTTTGGAGTCTGTTAGTTGGCATATGTCAATTTTTTTTGCAATTTTTCTGAAATTCACCCAAAAATGATAACATTGTGCCATTATTATGAAGCGTATTTTTTCGAGGAATGAAGAAAATGCACAAAATGCATGTTAGAATTTACTTTGAAAAAGAAAATTGAATTTTGATAATTGAGAGGATTGTTTTTGAGAAAGTATGATTTTCTAACAATGCTTATGTTGCTAGACAAAATTGTGCTCGAAAATCTTCTATGTTTTGAATAAATTCTACTTGATCTCATATAATAGAGCTGGTCTGCAAAGTAACATATTTTCTAAAAATACAAACATCAATTTGAAAACATTCACATCTCGAATAGACAAATTAGTCTATGCTATTTATTGTAGCGTACCAAAGGCGCTCTATGCTCGACCAAAAATGTTGGTAGGCATTTTGTGAAAAGTGTTAAAAATGTTGAGCTTCACAGGTAAGTATGTACCGAGGAGAAATAAAATAATCGTTTTCAACATTCCTCAGAGCTTTGGGTGTTCAGCCAGATCGTCGGGGAACATGATTTTGGAAGAAAACTCGTTTGAACGGTTATTGCATTAGTGTGACAGTACAGATAGGATATTTGAGAAAACCAGTTTTCGCGATATCAAGGACCCACAAGTAAGGTTAGATTCTTACTAACATTGACGTACAAGGGAAATAATGTCACTAAATATAGGAAGAAATGTATCAATTTTTTAACAAGGGCTCACTATCCGGTTTTTTTGTCGAAAAGTCCTCGACTTTCCTCTGAAGCATTACAATAATGTCAGAAGGCAAAAATGTAAAATTATTCGTGTCATTTGAAAAAAACTCTTGTGAAATTGTGTGAATTTATTTTGTCTTACTATTTCTCCCTAAACATCAAGTGTGCTAGTTAATAATTTTCCATAATTAATTATTTGCATCTGTGTGCTTTTCAATCAAATAACTATAAATTATACAACTGATACATGCTGCCACTTTCCTTACAATTGGTTAATGTATTTAATGTTATTGTACATGCTGGTCGTGATCAAGATCTCGGATTACAACTGGTGCAATATGCAATTGGGCTAGAAACGACTTCGTCAGGCAAAATTGTCGCCTGCGCGCGAAGGGGTCCCCGGGCGGTGCACCCCAACGGGTCGTGCGACAACGCCGGACCGCGCTCCCACGGCGTGCACTTCGGTCGCAGTCGTCAAACGCCTGGCGCACTCGTGAGCAGCGCACCCCCGCCTCTTACACCGCGACTGGCATGCGGCTCGCTGACAACACCCGCGGGCCTTACGACCGCCGTTTTATATTTCCGCGGCCGCCGCGCCGCCACCAACGCAGACACGCGCACCGACACGCCCCCAGCACCGGCCCACCGTTCAGGCCCGATTAACACCGGCCACTACACCGACAACGACAAACCGACCCGACACCGACACCGCCGCCGCCGCCGCGCCACGAGGCCCGGCCACTCGCGCAACCAGAGCCAACCGCCACCAGCCACCGGCCACGCCACCAATCGCCACAGACCACCCGTGCAGTCACCACCCACCGCCACCCAGCGCCGTCCCGGTTGCGAACCGCCCACGCCCCACACACTGCAGCCACACTCGACCGCCACCACGCCGTACTCCGCCGTCACCGCGACGACCCGCCTCCCCTGCCGCCCCCGCCGTCACCGCCGCTCCTGCCGTCCGGCTGCCCCGCCACCCCCATCGCCGGCACTGCCCGACCACCAGTCGAAGCCATTCGAGGAGTCCCCAGCGGATGATCAGCCACCGCACCGCCTCGCGCGACCCCTTCCGACGCCTTCCCCACCACCTCCACCTCCAACTCCTCGGACGCAGGGCCCTTACTCTCCTCCGTATTCCTGTGCAGAACGAAGTACACGTTTTCCTATTATTTATGCAAGCGTGAAGCGCTGCCGTGAAGTTTCTTGTTTATTTCTACAACACATTGTGATGCCGAAAACATTAACCAAGTGCTAAAGGAAATGTCGGGAGTAAGTCGCGCAAGCATTTCTCTGCCCTGTAAAAAACCCACAAATTTCCCATTCCTCTTCCTTTGACGTTTCACTTCTAAGCAAGCCTGAACCCTTTTCTTTGTTGTGCAACGTGTTAGTAGACTGCAGAATATCTACGGTATTTTGTTACATACGTAAATAATATATTTCGATACCATATATTTCGATAACATTCTTCTTTGAGCTATTTTGAGATGGTATTCAGTCTGTTCCATCCCCAATCCAGTGTCACGTTTCTGCCAGGTATTCAGTCTGTTCGTTTCCGAACTCATTCCTGCTAATTAGTGCTAGTATTTTGTGTGTGTCGGAAATTCTGTCCTTCCCCTCTCCTTACATTACCCCTAACCTTGTACTATTAACTGCCCTATTTTCACTTTTGTGGTAAATCTTTCAAGGTAATTACCTTCATAACTTCTACCTAATCGTTTCAGATCTTTCTCTTTCTTCTCCCAACCTGTCTTATCTTTCTTTCTCTCCTCCTTCTCTTTCTCTCTCTCTCTCTCTCCTTCTTACACTCACTGCTTTACTTTAGTAGTAATGCAATGAAGTTCATTACTTTACACACCTTTTACCTTCTTCTGTGTGGTAATGAAATAATTAAAGGAACCGAGGCTTGATTAACGCTCAGAGAAGATTAAATATCCTTATGACACGTTTATTTATACTCGAATTATTCTGAATTTCTTCCAGGCAAACTAGCTGTAAGAAGGAGGAGCAGAAGAAGGGCAATTAATTTACGGTTGCATTTCTAACGAATTTACGTTGCGCTTCCAAGGGCCTTTTCCTCAGCGCTGCATTCAAAAGAAGCAAAACGTGGGACGCCGTCGCTTTAATTTTAATATCGTCGGAGAAGATTTCAAGGGGCGTGTAGCTGTGCGTTCGGTGCCAAGAGTGCGTTTTCCCCAGAGGGGCCTCGCCGCAGAAAGCGTTCATAAATACGCGCCCCGCCCCCTGGTGGGTGCGTTCGGTGGGTCGCGCGTGCGAACACGTGTGCGGGCGCCGTTTGCGGGTGGCGCTAATGGGTGTGGTGGTCGCGCCTCGGCCGAAGGGACTGCGTCGGCCTCCAATAGCTGTGGCGGTCCGACCAGCAGCGTTTTCAAGCTGGTCCTACTGCCTAGGGTGGCTGAAAAACAATGACACTCGAGTTTCGTTGCTCCTGTGATCGACCGTTTATAATTTTAAGAATGATGACGAAGTTTTCGTATTGATATTTGACGACTTTACTATATACTCTGCAGTTAGCCGTGTTACTCCACTGAGGAATTATAGAATTTGGATAGACGCCACTCTGGGCCGAATATGCACTTTGCAACATTCAGTGCTACGGCTGTCAAACGGGATAGATGCTGTGCAGTAAAAGGTACTAAATCCAAGCTCTTTGAAAATATTGTTTCGACCTACGATATCATTAGATGTGTTTTCAGCCTGTCACGTCTTTCAGAAGTTGTCAAGTACAATCGCTATTGGAATTCAACCGTTGGAGGTTTTTGGCTGGTTCAATCACTGAGCGATTATCCGCTTTGTCAGTGAGAAACACGGTAATGATGCTCTTCAGATTTGCTCCACACCTGATGGTATTAAGGATAATGATGACAATTGTGATAACGGTGATGGATGCAAATCCGTCAAAACCCATTGCCATTGCAGGTCAACCGCCGGAGTTTTGCAGCTGGTTAAACCATATAGCGACACGTTTCTTCGAGAGCGAAACGTTGTCACCCTCATTTTGCTTTATTTTCACTGTACTGCTACAGCTGCTGAAAAGGACTACAAAACCGTCAAAAACTCCAATCTTCATTGTGGATCACTCTGCATTTATATAACTAGAGATGTGGCGCAGATTCAGTGGCTATATGGCATAAAGTAAGCGAGTCCACTTAGTTCTATCATGGTTTGATTTCCTGGCAAAGGGTTCTTACGAAACTGTCATATAAATACAGTTTTGCAGCACAAAGCACTGAAGGTAGCTGTAATTGGGGATGGAAGTTGCTCTTTGTTGATGAAACAAATATGTATCAAACAAATCCTCATCATTAATCTATATCTTTTTATTTACTTCTACGAGGTGGTTTCTGGTTGAGAAATATTTTGTCGTAACTTTCGGCACGGGGGGCGGGGGGGGCGATGATTAAACATTCAAAAGAGGCAAAATGACTTTTTGTTTTAATTTAAATATTGTTGGATTTCAAAGGTACATTCGCGGATTGATGTCTGTGCCCTCAAACGCCTACCATCGGCCATAAAAAACATATTGGCAAAGTTACTTTATAAGTATAAAAAGAAATAATTCTTTTTCAAAGTTCAGTTGTAAGCAACGGTACGCAGTACTTCAACAATCCAATTCCAAATTTCAAATGAAATATGTGATACTACCTTGCATTTTTTACTATTGACTCTCTCAAACAACGAACGAACGAAGAAATTTAATGATTTACAGATATTTTAAGAAAGAAGGCATAACATGTATAAAAACAACGTCAACTGCCATCAATGTAACCTGAAAACCAGTTAAAAAACAAAACTCAGCCAACTTTTCGCAACCACGGGTCGCGTCGCGCTCGCCCCATCGCGCGAAAAATAATTCAGTCGGTTGATCACCAAACGATGGCTAACTCCCCTTAAAGCACACAATTCCGGCGGAGTCTTTGGCCTCGGGAGATTAATGGCGGCGGCGGCGCGGTCCCTCGCTCTAATTTAGGAGACATCGGCGCGGCGGCGCGGCCGAGAGGAAAATTGCGCGGCGGCCGCCCACGCCGGCCCTTCGTTAAGCGATACGCCCACCGCCGCCGCCCCTGTGGAACGCCACCTCGCGCCGCGCCGCGCCGCTTGTTTTGCGTTTCGGTTTCCCTTACGAACCTCCCCACACCTCACCCGTGGATAAAATGCCCCCGTTTGTTGCCTGTTCTCGCACCTGAGTCCTTCGTCCGTTGTTCGGCTGGTGCGAAAGTACTCTGTCTCCAGCTCGGTGGATTTGAATGATGGCGTATCTACCCCTTTTTAGAATGATCCCTTTGGAATGTTTGAAACATGTTTCTGAGGATTATCAGCTTGACGATGTAGAAATAAAAGATACATGCGAAAATCGTGCTAATAGTTATAACTGTTCTCCAATTTGCTGATCTTCTAGTACTTAAGTAGAGCATTTGTATCACATCTCATGGGTACATATTTAGTTGGTTCTATGTTTTGGTCTTTAGAAACTTCGACGGTAGTTCAGGTGGTGCTTTAATGCAGGTCGGTGCATTGAATGACATCTTCTCCTTTTGCGAATATGATACATGCGCCGAAAATTATCATCTCGACGAAGCAGGAAGAAAAAGAGTTTTTGAAAACAGAGTTAGTTGCTTTTTGTTCTAGGATTATGATTGGAAGTGCACATATTTCTTTTTTTGTTCTTGCGCTTGGCCTCTATATTCATTGTTCACTTCGTGCGTGAATGCTTCGGGCTGCAGCTCGGTAGATGAAATGATAATCTATTCTCTTCATTTGCAGAAATGAAAAATGTGGAGAAGTGTCAAGTCGATGAAGCAAAAGGGGTTCTCAAAAACAGTATGAGTAGCTATTTGTTATAGTATTATTTTTTGAAGTGCACGTCTTTCGTTTGTTGTGTGTTATTTTACATATACCTTTCATTCATCGTTTAATTGGTATTTGGAGATCTGACTGCAACTCGGTAGATTGAATGATTGTCTATACACCTAAAATTATACCTTATATCACTTGTATTATACCTTATATATCTTATAGTATTACCTTATATTATTAAAGTGTCCATATTTCGTAAAACGTAGTTTACGCTATCCTAGCTATTGTACCGGGGTTTAAATATCGGTATACATAAAGACTTTTTCGAGAACAAAGCGGGTTTGATTAGCAATCTTTGATTAAATATACCTTTTCTCTTTCGTTCCATGATTGCTCCAACATTCAGAGATTTTTCTTAATACAAATCTGGGTTCCTCATTTAGCGTTGGAAATAATTGAAACTTGGATATGGAAAATTTTAAGTAGTAAATTAGTAAATGTAGTGAATGCTAAATGTGTAAGGTGAAATACATAAAAGGGATATTAAAATAAAACAGATGTCTTTTATTTGTTCTCCGTGCAGTAAATATGGTTAGCAAATACGTCCATTAATAAATTATATTAAAATTTTGTTTTATTAATGGCTCTATGCAAATGTCGCATTTTTATGTAAATATTTACAGAATATGAAATGTTTTCAGGGTTCATTAGTTTACAGGATTAAAGGCTTATAGAATGTATGAATGTACATATGTAATGTCAATGTCATATGCATTTTAATGCCACTCAAATTAAGCGTCAAAGTAAAATAGGACAAATCAATATTCATGAATACATTCTTATTTAAATTCTAGAGCAAAATTCTAGAGCGATAGACATTTGGACAAAGTTGTACATCTTGTACATATATACTTAATGCATTGATGTAAAGGAAAAGAAACGGGACGATTTTAGTGTATGAGATATTTTTAGCTTTTACTTATTGCTGTGACAGAAACCTGTTGCTGGGTTTATTGTAGGGAGTATGCGTACGTATGGATCGATTGTATCTGCGTTCTTAAGTATCTCTAAGATACCAGATGTATTAATCATTATTTCTAGATACTTTTTGTACCGAGTGATATAGCAAAATCTTCATGCGTTTTAGTAATCCCAACTATGTAGTGTTATCTAGGATGAAAATTTAATATGTGGTGTGAAAGCTGCTCTAAATTTTCCAACGCCGAACCGCAAGGGCGTCAGAGCGGAGGGGGGAGGGTGGATGAAGGTTCGCCCCCACAGCGCGACATGCAGCGTGGAAGTTGCCGCGCGTATCTGCATGCATTGCTTGCAGCGATACGAGGGGAAAATGGCGCGAGGTCTGTTGAATATGCATCGGCGCTCGACACGAGGAGCATACTCTTACGGCATCGGGCGGTCCGACTCTTTTGACGCGGGAGCGCGGCCGCCGCGCCGCATCGCCCCCGCTCCACCCCGCCACGCCCCGCCACGCCCCACCCAACGCGGCGCGGCGCCCGGGGGAGATCCGCCTTCATCAGGACGCGACGGACGGGCAGACGGTGCCCTATGCCGCCTGATATACCATTGTCCCTGCTGATCAATACCTTTCTATCCAGTGCTCTAACGGCCCGCCCCTAGTATCGCCTATCTCACCAGCATCCATGTGCCATTTGTGCCTCTTTTTTTTTCTTCCACTTCGAAACGGTCCTCGCCAAACATGACGGTCGACTCGTACACATCTTTCTCCTGCTTTTCTATTGTTCTCATCGTCCCTTCCGTTTAAACGTTAGCATTCCTTCAGTCTGGCCCACGTTCACATGTCATCACATCTCAGGTGTTTCTGTGGAGAATTACATTTGCTCTTTGGCCTTTCTTCCCTTCGCCGTATTCATAATTTTATCTTTCGGCTTGGACAATTTCACCAGCCCCCGTGTGTCATGTGTTCCTCCCAGACACGCACATGTCCTTAGCCACGGAGAACAGTCGTCGCTGCGGAGGCTTTCTCGACCTCTACGTTCTCCACAAACTCCTCCTGTTATTTCCGCTGCCTGCTGTCCCTCTCACTACGTCTCCATCCATTGCCTCTGAGAATTGTCACCACTCATGGGAAGATGGGCCCCAATTGTCCCTCTCGCCCTCCTCTCCCCTAGCGCCGGTATCCTCCCTCTAATCCCACCATCTTCCACGTGTCATTCCTGCCGCCTCCCCCCCCTCCCCAACACCGCAGTAGTCCTCGCCTCGGAGATCGGGCGGGCGCCCGCCCCCATCGGCCTTCCGTCGCCAGTCGTCGAGCTAAAGGGAAGCAAATGTTAACTTTCTGCCGAGCCCTTTAATCTGGACCTCCCCGCACGGGCTTGTAATGTTTGCACGGGGAAAGTTTGCATTCAGCAAATACTCGAACTGCGCGCCGCGCCGCATCGCGAAGCGTCTCCTCGTGGGGGCGGGGACGAGCGGAAGCAGTCGGAAACGTATCGTGTTAATGAAACTGCGAACTGCGTGCCCGCACCAGCTCGGCTTGACGCGCGAAGGGGTTCGACGAAGCGATGGTGCGGGGGTGGGGGAGGCGGAGGCGGTGGCGGGTCCGGCGGAGAGGGCGAGGGCGGGTTCGGAAACCGGGCGGCGGCGGCGGCGGCGGCGGCGGCGGTGGCGGCGGTGGCGGCGGTGGCGGCGGCGACTGGGGAGGCGTGCCGGAGGCGGTGGCGGCGACGAAGGCGGAGCCCTCTCTCATTGGTCTATAGCGCCGGAGAAGAGCGACAGAATCCACGTCGAAATTTATTTGGAATTTATACCAGTGCAATTGTGGGTGTGCTCGGAACTCAGACGGAAAGTTATTAAATCGCATTAAAGTGACTTCCATTGTGCAAGTTTCAAGCTGTATTCTGTACTGCTTCCCTTTGTCCTCCTCCATCTTTCTTCTCTATTCTACCTTACATCAAATCTGATCAGAAGTTATAAACATACCTCTGCTCCGACAGTTCAAATAATGGGAAGGTTCCTGATTCTGTAAAATAAAATAACCTACGTTTGAAATTCAAATCATGAATTCTTAGAAAACGTAGAAACGAATTTCTTTTACCTTGTTCTTACCGTCAAGGAAATTAATTCTGCTTTCTGGTCTTGCCTGTCCTGTAATTTCTCCCCACTGAAGTTCTCGTGAAGGATTTTGCGGGTCAGACAGTTTGCTAAGGGAAGGGCAAGGGGCTTGATTGCCCTCCTTGACGGCGAGCCACTCCGGAATGAGCGTTATCTTTCATGTACAATGACCGCACTGCGCACACAATGGGCTTGGCGGTATGTCGCAAATAGAGCGTACGCTTAACCGGGCGTCAGAGGAATCCGGCCCGGAAGACCAAGCCACGAGCCGACCTCGCCGGAATCCCGCGCGCTCCCCGCTCTGCGCCGAGTTAATTATCACCGATTGCCCTAATCTGGGGGCGGTTTGCGTGTAAATCCGACGGCGGCGGCGGCGCAGGCGGAGTTCTCGCGTTTCCCGAGCGGCTGCCGGGCGCGCAGATAAGTGCGGGCCACCACGGGCGGCTGCGCTTGCTCCTCCGCCCTTCCCCTCCGAAGAGTTAGCACCTCCCGCCCCGCCCGCCCCCGCCCCCGCTGCGCGCCGTCGCTATCGCGCCTGATGGCTTTATGTGGGCCTGGGGCCGTGGCGGCCCCTGAAGAGGGGGTGGTTGTGGTGAGGAGGCGATTGTGATGGTGATGTGTGTGTGGTGGAGACGAGTGCAAAGGGTAACTAAGAAAGTGGGTTGTGTGTCTGAGGAAGTAGATTGAGCGCACGGAGTATGTGAGAGATGACTGGTAAACTCGGAGAATATAAATTGTGTGTGTGTGTGTGTGTGTCGAGAGAGAGAGAGAGAGAGAGAGAGAGAGAGAGAGATTCAGACAAAGAGTGAGAGGGGATAAAAAAGAGATGCGAAGTTTATAGAGGTAATGAAAATGTGTATGCTATTGAAATAGAGAGAAATACTGAACGCATGCGATAGGAGGGAATAAAAGGAAGAAAAAGAGGGAGGATGAGCAGATAGGAGAGAGGGATTGAGAAAAAAAGAAGGGAAGGGTGAGGAGGTGGAGTGGAGATGCAGGTAGTAGTAATGAAGGGACGTTTTTTCACAGCAGTTTTGGAAAGATAGTGGCAGAAAAAAAGAAAACGTGGACTTAAAAATAGTTAAGTTCACAGACAGGCAGCTCTCAAAACAAAAGTGAATGTCACAACACAATGTAAGAGTTTCAGGCAAAGGCAATACAGCCTCATCCTCATGAAGGTGGTGTGAAAGATACGGTGTAAGAACCAGAAGTGGAAACAACAGCTGCTGCAACATGGAACGGAGGGCGGGGCAAGGGAAGGCGACGCCGGCGAAGGAGGCGAAGGGAAGAAGGGCGTGGGCCGTGGCGGCGCGCGGGCGGGCGCGCCGGGGGAATACAGATGCCGGGCGGCCGCAGCTACAACAGCCCCTCCGGACCGCCCGGCCCCGCCCCATTCGCGCTGCCCGGTAGCGGCGGGACCCTTCGGAGCTCTCGGGCTCGGCGGCACGCCGCAACAACTCGTGGTCTAACGAGGAAAATGTGTTCGTGCTTCGCGACACACACATATATATAATATATATTATATATATATATATAATATAATAATATATATATATATATATATATACACCTCTCTATACATAAATAAATGGAAATGCGCATAAGAGTAGATGCAAAAACTACTCGCCCGATTCGCTGAAATTTTCACACTTTGTTCTAATTAATAGTGGAATAGTTTGAAGAGTGTTTAGAATTAAATCGGATATGTGGGAACTTTGTTGATGATTTATTTGTTTATGACGACTCAAGCGCTAGACGCACAGGCAAGGATTAAGTGCGACTTCACTGCATGCAAGTATTATGAACCTGCGATTGTGGAATATCGGCCGGAATTAATACTTGAATCTCGCACAAGTAAATGAAATGTCTCGAAGATAATGTCATAGCGAACGTATGCCCATATTTCAGAGAGACGGTTTAACAATAGCATACATGACAATCCTGCCTGAATCAAACCATAGGACAAACCCATACTTGCGAGACAGTCTTTCATCTAATAGCTTTTTTGTACAGCGTAGCATAAAACGTGATTAACAATCATGTGAACAGTAGCTTGTGATGTGTAATACACTACAATAGCAAATCATTGTCTGGTACACCAGTATAGATATAATATGCAAACTTTGTTCATTAATAATCAGGCGAAAATAGTCATATGCTTAAAACCAACAATCGGGAATGATATATACCACAGTTGAATGTGTAATACTATCTGTAATTATTTTGTAACATTCACACTAATGCCTGTTCTTTTGTAATTACTCTTTTAAATACTTTTTGAACAATTAAAAATAATTATGTTCTATTAAATATGTGCAATTTATTGTAATAAAGTGGAAATATCTTTGAAAATATCTCGTATCAAATGCCTTCAATATCTTTCTTTTTTTGTATACGCATCAAGCCATATATTAGAGACTACTTACTTTCATTACTTCACATCTCGTATACAGTAACACTAAATTTTCAGAAATATTTAAATCACATACGTGTAAGTAGTATATTCATCAGGTCGCAATTACTTCTCCACGGTGATTACAATGTCGTGTAAAGTGGAAATGCAACCAAAATTATTCAAGCGTTGCCTACGAATCCGTTATCGAGGAAGCCATTTTTTTGCAGTCGTAACTTCTTGTGTGCTTTCGCCAGCGCACGAAGGCGAGAAGACGAAAGTAGTTATTGCCGCTATCGTTCACGCGATCAGCCCCGCGCGACGTATTTGATAAACGCTAAATACAGCGTGAAACAGCGCCCGGTAGCACGTAAAAACCTTACTGAACGTAGCTATTAAACCTGGAAGCGTAGCGTGACACGTGCGTGAAGTTCACAAGCCGATTGCGGCCGTAAACTTGGTTGAACGTCTCTGCTCCGAAAACACGAGGAAACAGCGCCCTCTCGCCGCGCAAGCGTTGTAAATTTCTTTCACAACCTTGGGGACGTCGTCGTATGAAACACTCGGACGGCGATGTGGCAGTGCCCGTCGCTCTCGTCGCCGGCGATTCCATGGGATTTGAATTTCATGGGCGGTTTCTCCGCTCTTTTTCGTTCAGTTGGAAGGGACCGCCAGCTGTGACCGAATCACAGTGGGTGGAATTTAAGGTCTATTTCGCGGATTTGACATTTCTTTCTTTGCTAATACTAAATTGTTTGATTCATTCGAGCAGGGTGTTCGCATTTAATTAGCAGCTCGCAAAAATTGAGAAATTATCTGGCTAGGAAATTTGAAGAGTATATGACTAAGTCATAGTAAATGAAGAAAATACTGGGACGAAGAATTTGTTGGTAATTTATATTGTGAAAAATCTTACAGGTTTCTTTATGTACAGTCACGTTGAGGTATCTCCCTAACTGCAACCGCTAAATATTAACCAATTTTATTAATATAAAAATAAGTGTATTATAAAAATTATAATATAAAATTGCAGTAATTGTTATACTTTTAATGTTGATTAGAACGTGATGTGTTAAACTCATAATGTAATAAAAGTATTCCGTTTTAAGATAAGAAAATCTCCCCCAAAGTGTGTAAAGTAGTAGCAAAATAATAAATTATCATTATATAATATGCCCTCAAAAAAATAACGAAGAAAGTTGGTAACAATGAAAAGCATGTCATTGGTTTACCTCGCGTTCGATTTTCTCCAGATGAACCTAAATCAACAACCACTGTTTTTTTTGGTGAGATGTCAGCCATATTGACCTTTAATGTTATGAAAAGACTTAATATAAATTATTTTATACACTGATGTAATTTAAAACTAACTTTACGAAACTGACATGAGTTTCGTAGTCAATATTTCTAGAAGTATTCTAATAATCGACGGTCAACTGCCGCTTTCCCGTAATTTACCCCATAGCTCAACAAAAACTTTTTAAAAAGTTCAACTCAAAAGCGATGCTTGTTTCGCTCTTACAACTATTTTGCCATGCCCTGCTGTGAAGTATCTGCAGATGAATCTTCCTGATGCCTATTTCGTCCTTACACCTATGCTAATGTTCTGCTATGATATATCTCTAGATGAATCTTCCTGAACATTCAGTCGCGTTGCGCTGGTGTTACCCCAGCACGCGAAAATCGCGATGTTATCCAGTGCTCGGTGTTTACGGCGGCTGATGCGTATTTGTGCGTCCTCCAGCAACAGTCTCCAACGACATCATAGCCGCAATCGCACTCACACGCACCGGCCTGACCGCGTCTACGTCCTCATTCTCGACGCCGTCTCTAACACCATCACCATAGCCATCACAGTCGCCGTCGCCATCTCTAACGCCATCCTCATTCCCGTCTCCGTCCCCGTCTCCGTCCCTGTCTCCGTCC
>BOPP01000193.1:2246650-2271372 GCA_017312745.1 Gryllus bimaculatus | reverse complement strand
ACACCGCGGCGGGAGCCGTGGGCGGCGCGGCTGGTGGGGATGGGCGGGGAGGCGCTTGGGACCGGCAGACGCGCGAACGGGGCGAATGGATAGACGGGGAGGCGTGTCGGCGCTGGCGGGAGGGTTGGCAGACGATGCTAGGGTGGGCGTTGCAATTGGCCAGTCGATCGGGTGGTGGCGGCGGTGGCTCGGGCGCTTAGTGGGGCGTGGGCGGAGTGGGCAAGGTCGGCGGGTGAAGGGGTGCGGGGGCGGTAGAGGACGGAAAAAGTTTGTGGGGGGCGGGGCGGCTGGCGGCGTGGGAGCGTCGGGACGGGCGTGGCTGGGCCGACGACTTGCGCGCAAATGCGAGAGTGAAGCTGGGAGTGATGGCTTCTATTGAACAGCGCCGGCCGACCCGCGTGGCCGGAGAAGAGCTTCTCTATTTACACTGGCGCGAATGGGCAGGGCCGGCCCCGCCGAGAAGCGCGCGGGTGTGTACGAACGCGACGACGCAAGCGACACAACTACCTCGCCCTCCGCCGGGGCGGCGCGTCTTCGCCCCGCACGTGGCCGCGGCCGCCATGCCTGTTCATATCGCTTTAGCCCCTTTTACCCCGGGCTTCTTCACAGATTATCATTTTCTTTCCTTCTCGATTCAGTTTTTTATGCTGCAACTTCTTATTCCGCTCGCGCTTATTTAATATCAGATTTATTTATCGGCCTATTTCTATGCTCTCCCTGTCCTTATCGTTGCTGATTGCTACGATTAGAACTGTTATAGAAAATTATAATACTTGTAACTTTTAATTCTCGGGATGACCTGCGTTTTTTTTTCAGTCACAGTCTGTAACTTCCTCTTACAATCTACATGTCATTTTGACTTTCCACTTTTGTTCCTGATTTTCCGTGTTATATTATAATGAATACACATGTTTCTTGACAGTGCTCCTTAGCAGCTTCGCACGACTGGCCCGGGAAGCTCACGATTTTCACTTCGGTTCTTTCCCGATTGCTTCGCTTAAATCGTTTCCTATGGCATGTGTTTGCAAACGTTCGCTGTGGCCTCCCTCCGGACGTTCGTCCGTTTCTCCGTTCTTGCTCGTTATTAAACCTGCAGCGGGCAGGGCTCTGTTGCTCCGCGGCCTTCGCTTCCGCCGTCTGGCCAGAAGATCGGAGTGTGGGCGGGACGGGCGCCGCACCCACGCACAAGAGCGGGGCACCAACGCAGCCCCCGGGCCGCCGAGTGCAGCGCCCCGCGCCAATGACCACCGGCTGGACCAGACGGCCAGCCCAGGGCGAGCCCCCGGTCCCCCGCACCGTCCCCACTCGCACACGGACCACGGCCCGCTCACGCACCACCACACGCGAGCCCGCCGGCGCTCCATTGCGCTTTTCGCTCGCTCCCACCTATCCCGTACCTGCACGCCACTCACCCTTCCCGTTTCAACCATCCCTCCCCATCCACTTTCTGCCCCCCGGAGACCGTCCCCGTCCCACACTACCGAACTCCTGCTCTCACCCATCGCCTCTGAGGACACCAGCAGCCCACCCACCCCGTACCTACCCGCCACCCACCCAAACTTCCTGCCCGCCCTCGCTCGAGCCCGCCCGTCCCCTTCCGCCACGTCCCCTTCCGCCCGGTCCCCTTCCGCCCCCGGTCCCGTTCTTCTTCCCGCACTCACTTGTGAACTTACTGGCGGCCCAGACCGGACCGACCCCCTCCCACCCGCAACAAAAAATAATCCAGATAATACAAAAACACAAGGGTAGAGACAAGTAATAACTCATAACAAGTCCAAGAAAACAAGTTAAGAACAACAGAAGCTAAAACAGGCACCACGGTCTTTATCCACCAGTTGCGCACGAACAAAACCCTTAGCCCCCCACACCCCCGCCTTGCATCACCCCACAACCACCTGCACCCACTCAGGCCCACCTAACACTAAGCCCGCCCCAGCCCCCTTCGCAGCCACTCGCACGCCCCTCGAACCCCCTCACATCCCCCTCGCATCCTTTCCCTTCCCCCCACACGCAAGCCGCGCCCCGCCGTCTGACCGCCTGCTTAGGCCAGCCCGCCTTCCTCCGCGCCGCCCACGTCGGCCCCCGAGGACAGCCCAGAGAAGCGGCGCGGCTTCAGCCCTCTGACGGCTTGGCATTTGTAAGCTCGTAGCTGCAAATACAGCGGCAGCTGTCCCGCGCGAGGGGCCGCTCCATTTTTCCATTCCGTAGGACGGGGAAGCGGCGACAGCGGCGATCAAGCGGCCGGGGCACGAGGAGCAACCCGCCCCTCCCGCTCTCCGCCCCCCCCGCCGCCCGCCCTGCCCCCGCGCCCCGCCCCTTGCCCCCCGGCGCCCCGCCCTGCCCCCGCGCCCGGACCAGCTCCCCCGCCCCCCGCCATCCCTGCGCCCGGACCCCCTCCCCCGCCCTTCCCTTCCCCTCCCCCGCCCCGCCCTCCAGCTTCCCCGCACAACCCCGCCCCTACCACTCCCCGCCCCCCCGCCCCCCTCCACTCCCCGCCCCCCCCCCCGCGCCCCTCCACTCCCCGCCCCGCCCCTTCCACTCACCGCCCTCCCTCCTCCCCTCCCCGCCCCGCCCTCCCCGCCGCCCCTCCCCGCCCCTCCCCTCCCCGCCACCCCGACCCCTCCCCGCCCCTCCCCGCCACCTCCCCGCCCCTTCCCCGCCCGCCCCTCCCCTTCGCCCCGCCCCTACCCGCCCCGCCCCTCCCCGCGTTCCGGCCCCCCGCTGCGTCCGGCCCCCCGCCCCCGCGCCCGGCCCCTGCCGATAATTCCCTCGAAAAAAAGCGCGCCTCCGCCGCCGCCGCCGCGGAAAAACTGCGCGCCAAGTATTGGGGGAATTGGCCATTGCTAGAATTGCGTCTGTCGGTCAGCTTCCAGTCAACGGTGGCGCCCGCCGTGGCGCGCAGCTCATTCCGGACGGGGCGGCAGCGCAGCGCCGTGCCCGCCACGCCCCTCTCCCAGTTAGCGGCATTAGCAAATGGTCGCGGAGAGATTGTGTAAAAGTTCGTATCAATTTTTTGGAAGTGTGCGCAAGCTAAACGAATGCTTCGCTAATGACGCGTGTTTTTTTTCTCCTGAAATTAATTAGTACGCTGCAGTTGGTGATTTTAAAATAAATAGGCTTTCTGCAAACAAGTTAATCGGCGTGCGTGGAGAGAAAACGAGAAAATTGAAATATCTTTCTAGGTGAGAGAAGCTGTGTTAGCTGAATTGTTCTTTAAACTTGAAACCCAAAAGACGCTAAAATAGTTTATACAAAGATGATGTTATCTGTATGAAAATAACATATTTGAAATAATTATAATTTCAATTTTTCTTTGAAATGTGTGTCGATAATAAATATAAAAATAAGTAGCGATATTGACCTTTTAAAATGTTTCATATAGCCCACTTGACGTGGAAATTCTTTTTTACAATAATCTTGTTTCCTATATGTGTTTTGCTGCCTGAATTAGACGATTTCGAAGTAGTATTGAACACAACGAATTCATTGAAACAATTTTTTTTTTATTTCAGAGCTGCACACATCTGGGGAAAATAGTTAACTATCTGGCATTGTAATCTTTATTACGACTAAATTTTATTGGGATCTACCATTCAACACTATTGATTTTTTAAGTAATGCAAAAAAGTAATTTTACTTTGCATATGCTATCATGGAATGAAAAACTTTTATCTAAAGGGAGTAATTTGCACTTTATGAATTTTAAACGCATATTGACTCGTTCTGAATTTTTGCCTACATTACTTAAAAACTTTGTATTAGATTACATATTGCAAAAAAGTTATTTTGAATTACAAATATGAAGTTTTACCAACAATGTACTCGTAATTTCATATTAAGACATTTTCATACATATTAGGCACAAAATTCATCATTGATGTAATTTTTTTTATCGAAAATTACATGTTTTGAACTATCGTGTATGTAGGTTGTACGTTTAGATAAACAATTCATTTTAATGACTAATTTTATTAACGATGCAATATTAAATTGAAACCCTATGATGATCGGTAGAGAACTCTCATTATACGGAACATTACGCTATTAAAGTGTTCTACATAGTTCAGTTCGCAAGTAATGGATATTGATGTTGTCGAACGTGGATTCATGCAGGACTCATTAGCGATCCGGTGTCATGTTACGTCCATATGTAATCACGCTTCCACTTCACGTCACAGATAATTGCCGTTGTCGGAAGAACTACGTCAGTCGTGAAAATACCTTTGGATATTTTTTTTTCATCTTCGATTTTGCACGATAAATCTCGGCAGTATTATTTTTGTTGCAAAATTCAGCGTGAAACTCTTTCGAGTGTATTAATGGAAATCGAATTACAATATCGACAGTTTGGCAGCGTTCTCGTCGGCCAGGTCCGCGCTTAGTGGTGTGAGAACGATTTACTATGGTCCGAAAAGGGGTAAAAACGGACAAAAAAATTTCTACAATTTCACAAAATTTTCAACTAAAGCTCCGTACATCGTGATAGGCTTATTTTCTTACTCCGACGTTGATGAAAGTTTGTCATAACTGAATAGTTGAGTTTATCCGATCATTTCTTGGTTGAGGGTTCTACGAAGAAGCCGGCTGATCTCGTCTATCAGATCTGTTCTTTTTTTTAAAAAAAAAAAAAACTCCAGAAGAATGCTCTGTCAGTGACCTTGAAAACGAGCCACCAGCTGCGCAAAATCTTTCCTTCTGAATCCAAAACTATGCGGTAAAAGTTAATGTGAACTTTTATATTTAGCGGAATTTGTAAATAAAACCTTAATTAAAGATGTTGTCATTGCCAACAATGTTTTTTAATTCAAAAGCAGCTTTCGATGGCTTAGCCATCATCATCAGTTGTCTGCTAGATGGAAGCCACAAAACGACTACTTCTGATGATGATGGCTAAGCCATCGAAAGCTGCTTTTGAATTAAAAAACATTGTTGGCAATGACAACATCTTTAATTATTTTAAAAATGCCAAAGATATCCTACCACAACACCTATGCCTATAAATAAAACCTTGCCAAGATTTTCCTTAGTATTTACGTTAGTTAATACATTAGTTAGTTTAGTTTGTACATTAGTTAGTTTAGTTAGTACTTTAGTTACGTTAGTTATTACGTTGGGAAGTTATTACATTAGTAAAAATTGCATGTCTAATTTTCTCCTATTCCCTTTCGTATGTGAGGAAACGTACGAATTATATTGTATATGGTAAGCTTAACTAAAAACAGTATTTAGTGGCAAATGAAAGTGTTAAATATTATTTTTGTGAAAAAGTATATAAAATGAAATGTGATTTCACGAAATAACTATTCCATTTTCGTACAATTAACTGCGATATGTGGATCCTAAAATTAGAAAATATGTATGGTAGTTTTCTTTTTAATTTCCTCACGTATGCTCGTCTTCTACACAATAAAGATAAAAACAAATATGATGATTTAATGTGAAACATGAAGCATTTATTTTCGTGTGTGCTTGCATCATGTAAATTAGGCAAGTTTGGTACAACGAACTTTTTCCGCTGTCTGCTCCCTTCCACCCACCGTGCGCCGAGGCAGGGTTACAGAGGCGGCGCTGGCAGCGAGTGGCGCGGGCTCAGCCGCCGGGGACGCGCGAGGCACATCATTCAATAAGCGTTAATCACCTCGCCCCTGGAATAAATAATGAACGTGCGCGAATGACTGACATGACGAGTGGCGTGCGGTTAGAGCCTCGACGTGCAGTGGAGACCCCCTCTTCCCTTGCAGTGACTTTCCTAGCGACTTGTTCCCACCTTGGGCTCGGGTGCTGATACATCACCTAGGTCAGGGCTGCTCAAAAGCAAAAAATTGAGGCCACACAGTTGTCCGCGTGTAACTGGCCTTTCACTAGACTAGAGCAGATCATGCCCGAAAGTGATCGCTGTTTGTATGTTTCTGTCTGCTTCCCCTACCAATATGCGTTGTGAAGACTGCATTTGTGTTTTCGTAATTTTAATTTGACTCATTTATTCTCGTTTGATTGTGATTGTAACGTGGTGGTGCCTTCAATGATTTTGTTTTACGAAATGGGTTCTAAAATAATGAGATCAAAAATAAAATCGTCGAATGTAGCTCGTTTATTTAATTATAATTAGGAATTATATTATTTTTTCATGGATATCTCAGTGATCCGTAAGTTTGATGTGTAAACAATCGAAAAATATGATTTGGAGCATCACAACTCAGTTTGTCTCTATGAGTATGCCAACTACGATGCCGATGAGAGGGTAAACAGATTTGAAGAGCTGAAATGTTAAAGAGTGAAATCGGTCCGCCTCCCCTCGTCGTCCCTGCTGATGGCCTAACTGAACAAGTAGCTGGCCACACCGATAAACACTGCCTCGGGGTAGGTCAAGTGGGCCACCCACGTGAGCTGTGACCCAAGTAACCTAAATATGTTGTCCCGTAATTATTTAAAGCAATCACAAACACTGTTCTCGTGATTTGAGTAAGGTTAGTGCAGTCCGTGTCCAATTGGAAAATGTCCTTTCCCGGGAAAATTCGTCTTCTTTGCCGTTCTAGACACGCAATTCCGCACTCAGTGGTGCGCGGGCATGCGCTTTCTACCTCGTTGCATTTAGTGCAGGGCCGGTCATTGGTCTCTTGCAGTTTGTACAGGACTTGCGCACCCCCGGGTTATCCCACA
Organism: Gryllus bimaculatus; assembly: GCA_017312745.1. Lineage (NCBI taxonomy): Eukaryota > Metazoa > Arthropoda > Insecta > Orthoptera > Gryllidae > Gryllus > Gryllus bimaculatus. Next base: position 2,264,712 of record BOPP01000193.1, on the reverse strand, counting down.
CTTCAGAACTCGAGATTTGCTGAAACAGAGGTGGTAAATATACCTAGGCAAATATTTTGTGGCACCCTCCCCAGTTAATTTAATTAATTTTGATTTTAATGTCTCAAGGCAGGCAGTTTGTAATTATAATTACAAGTAAATTATATTGTAGTTTATTTTAAAACTGTTTTTGATCATACATGAATAATGTATTTCAATGTAACATTATAATTTCTTTCGTCGAACGTATTGGCTTGCATATTTGTTGATTATTTCACAATCTATTCGAAGTAAAATATATTTTTTCTATTCCCAAATGGAAAGTGAATTTATTCTACTTTCTCCCATTGTTGATCTTAGTAGCTTTTGACATATTTTAAACCGAAAACGATCTTTTGTACGAACAATTTGAAAACGGTGTACACATATACATGCGAAAGACGATATCAACATTTGGAAATTATGTATAAAGGTTTTGAAGAAACTGGAGCAAGTCCTGCAGTGATTTTTTCCTTTAACGTATAAAAATATGTAAAATTGTACGTCCAATTTTATGTTTTAAAATTTAACTTAATATTATACACACATCACTAACTAAACAAAGTTGCACCGAAATTTTACCGCTCCTCCAAATCTTGCCGCCCTTGGCACGTGCCTAGCTTTGTTTGCCTATTCATAAATCCGGCACAGCGTCTATCCTTCAACACTGAGCGGTTGCAGGGAGTGTTTGGGTGCGGGGAAAATACATGTTTCCCGCCCAGGGATAATTTTCTTAAAACAAAAATTTCTGACGGAAAACTGATTGCATCAAACTCACTAAAAAACGAGAAGAGTCTCCTTTTTTCAAAATAATTAAAAGTCATTCTTCATAAAATGGATAGACCGCTTCATCGGACAAGTGCACTGCCTTAAGGTTATGAGTCCCAATAAAAGGTTTTTTCAGATGTCATTTCATCTTGGAGTGACATATGGAGAAAATGTTTCTCACTAGCTATCCGTTTCATCCAGGAAGCTCTTCCAAAAAAGCATCATAAGATTGATACCTGTCTAGATCTAGCATAGATCGTTGACACATAGGCTTCGGATCGTTGGCACATAGCCCTCGTATTCAAGTTAGTCGTAAAAACAATAGGCACCTAGTTTATTTGCTCAGCACAATAAACAGTGTCCTAACAAACAGATTTTACAGTTGCTGTTGAGAATCACACTTCAAACTCCAGATATGTTCAGTTAGGCTTCCCCCCAAGATCTCCGCTACCTTCAACACTCTTCTACCTATACACAGCAGTATCCAACTACAGTATCGGCCAATTAACTGCCGATACCATTGGGCTCAGTTATTCAACCAACGTAATAAGAAACAAGATACAAAGGCACCTAGACAAAATAGACGATACGAACCGCCCATAAAATGGAAACGAGTTCAGTGCTTCAAAACGTGAAGCAAACATCTTTTCTTTTTCACGAAATAATCTGTATCGCTACCAACACGTATGTTACGGTATTAGCAACTGTTAAATGATGGCGAATGCTAAAAGCACTCAACGGCATGTCAGTTCATGCGTGGCTTAACCACAACATGTGAAAACGTTGCACAATTTCGCATATCCATAATTTTGAATTCTAACCAAGGTGTAAAAGCTTTCATAATCATAATTTTTGTTCGCGTTTTCTATTTGGTGTTAAAATATATATTTCCAAACGGGTCTTCAAACCAGAGTTAGCTTGAAAATTTGAAGTCTAAATCTTTTCTAATTTCTTGTAACTTCCGATTTAAATTGCGTTCACATTGAATACGGAAATTAGAAATACTGAACATTCAATACGTTAAGTGAAGGACACAAGTACATTTAATTTTTATTCACTTCAACTTTAAACTTTTATTTATTTTGTAGTGTCACCCTTGATCCCATGTAAGGATGAATTAAGTTGATTAAGGTACTATACAAATTCTCCAATGTACCAAGGACAAGCAATAGAAATGAAACGAAAGTTTCCGATGCTGAGCTTCAGCTTAAGTATTGCTCCTTCTGTTTCCTATGCATTCGCTTTCCTCGTTTCTATATGAAATTGTGGCAGTAAATTAAACGAAAAGAACCCTCTAGATTTTAAGAAATCGCAGCCACTGGATGTTAGTCCTAAGTCTACATTCGAACATACACCAACGTGAACATACGGACGTCCAAATATTTGTGTGGGAATATGTTAATATACAATATTCTGCACACAGGAAAGAAGCAGCCAACTTGCTAGACGGTAGTCTTATATTACCATGAATTTGTGAGAGGAAAAACTAAAATGGTTTTTATTATTACTGGAAACGACATGATATAGGACACGCTGTGCAGCCTTAAATCACGTGGCGTATGAAGCTGGAAAAGAGAATGCGACATGACTGTCTCCGCCAAGAGTTTCTATAATAATTCTCTTTAAAACGATTTTGTATGCCGTAGAAAGCATTGAATTTTTATCTCCCTTCTTTTTCGCAGTATAAATTCCTTATTTTTAAAAAAAATATTTTCCTCATTGTAAAAGTAAACTGCAGGTAATACGGTATTGTGAAATGGTCCTACATGCAACTTCGTCAAAGCTGTAAATATTAATATTGCAATCCACTAAAAGTAATATTTTACACATTTAACCATAACTTTATCGCACGGTTAATATTTAGATATTTATTAAAACTGTTCGATATTTACGTTCGAATTTACGTGTCACTAGCTTAAAAAAATTAAATCTGAGTAAGCAATTACTATATCCCAGTAAGGATTCTTTCTGTGAAAATTTGAAAAAATGTGAATGTATGAAGTAAAAAAGGAAAAAAGTTTTCTTTCAAAACGTCTATATTTTAAATGAGTGCAAGTGTATTTTAAATACTACAAAATACACTTGAACACATATTGTCCTTTCTGTAATAACGCGGGAAATATAACATTTTTTGCAATAAATGAGTCCGTTCGTTGTTAAATATACAGATACATGATTAATGTAGTTATACTCAGTTTAAATTCTATAGAATTTGTTCATAATATTTCATTATTACTAGCATAATGGTCTCCATTTAATGAATATTTTTCTGACGGTGACAGATTTTCTCTTTAGTATAACAGTAGAGCTGGAAGTTATAATTATTTTGTGCAAATCATGCAATACGAAAAGAAGTGCATTTATGTCAGAGTCATTTATTTCATGAATATAAATTCATTTTTCGATTTCTATGTCTTTCCATAAAATTTCATGGAATGAACTGCAACATGAAATTTCCTGGAAATTTGGGCGAAATTTCGCGTTGCAACAAAATAGATTTAGGAAAGCCAATTCAGAGATAACAGAAAGGGCTGAATTGCTTATGACCTCGCACATTTAATGGAAAGCATTCAGATGCAATACAATTGCCTGGCTATGGTTCAGTAACCTAAATATGATCCGAAACAAAACATTCTCATAACTATTCATTACATTCCATCGTCATATAGCTACTGGCAATGAGAATACGAATTTGCGTAAAATGAAGGCATGAAACATCAATATGAAACGGTTAAATTTTCATTGCCATTTCTTCAGTCTGGAGATTATTTTTGAGAAGATATGTCCCCATTTCGGTTCTGTACCACACGTTTGTGGTCAATTGGATCACACAGAAAAAAATAACGCGTAAATTAAGTTCTGAATGACTTAACCTTTAAATATTTGAAACAAATTTGTTGTACTTAGAGAAAATTAACTTACACTTATTTGCTGTACTCCATTTGTGTGTAAAAAGATATAATATGTCAAACGGGTTAACCAGATACATCCGTTCACAATTCCAAGAAGTGATTCAATGTTGCAGTTTTCTTCAGTGGTCCAAGTGAATATTTTTTGACAAATTCTGCATATCAAAGGTTTGGTAAAGAAATATAAATATTCGATTTATGAAATTCGAAGCACATATGAAATATTATAGTCCGATTCCTACTCGCCTAACGCTGTCCCTGGTACGCAGCTTTCGAAAAGGTTTGTCGATCTAGAAACGGCGCTGTGGCATTAACCGTGCGGAGTGAAACAGCGAACACAGCGAACACCCCACGCTGTGAGAGGGGGTCCGCTGCACCGAGGTGTGCTGCGGTGTGCATTCGGTGCGGGGAGCGAGCGAAGCAGCGTGGCGTGCACGCCTCCCCCTCGCCCTAGCGATCCCCGCCCCGCCACCCGTACGTTTTCCCCGCCCCCACAGCTCTCGTTAACGAGCTGCCGCGGTAATTATAAGATACCGTGCGGCGCCGGGGAGGGCGCTCGCACATTAGCCGGCGCTTCGCACGCCGCTGCATATTTTTAGTTGCGGGCGCAGCGGAGCGGCGCGCGGAAACGGGCGCGGGGGCGGGTGGGGGAGGGGCGCGGGGCGGGCGCGGGACGGGCTAGGGTGGTTTGGGGCGGGCGCTGGGCTGCGGGGGCGGTGCGGAAAATAGAGCGGGGGGGCGGGGGCGGGTGCGGGGCGAGAGGGGGCGGGGTGGGGGGCGGGCGCGTTAGCGAACCTTAAGGGTGGGTTGGCTGGGCGTGCGCGGGGTCTGCGCTTGGGCGGCACGTGGAGCGGCCGGAGGGGCGAGCGCGGGGGTTTGGACGGGGCGGTCGCGGGAGCGGACGCGGGGGGACGGCGGGGCGGAACGCGGGGCGGGAACGCGGGGCGGAACGCGGGGCGGACGCGGGGCGGACGCAGAGGCGGACGCGGGGCGGACTGCGGGGCGGGACGCGGGGCGGACGCGGGGCGGACGGGGCGGAGCGGGGTGGGCGCGGGCTCGGGTGCGGGGCGGGGGGCTGAGCAGGGGCCTGCCGCTGGCGGGGCGGGGACACAGGTGTGAGGGAGGGAATGCGCGGGGAAGTGCGGTGGCGGGGGCGGCAGCGTGGGCGCGGGCGCGGGCCTCTGTGCTAAGTTGCCGATGTCTACGCTCCCTCGCTCTGCACCGTGTTGGTACCGCTGCTCTGCGCCGCGTATTCCTTCGCCTGGCGTTTTGCTCCGTGAATCTACGAGCTCGTGGGGCGGGAGAGCGCCTGGGGAATTTGATCGTTATCTACTGTATGCATGGGTTTTGTGGATGTAGCATCTAAAGATAAAGACAAAAATTTATCGTAGTTGAATCACAATAATCTTGTATGGAATATTGTATTGGAAACCGATGTTGTACATTTAAAATAGAAAATGTATTTCAGAATGAACATAAAATCACATTTTTAATGAAAATAAAGAGTTTGACGAACAAACACTGATTAACTCCCTACAAGTATTAAAACTTCAATGGCATACCTAATTACAGGTATCTTTTTAAATGCCTTGCAAGAAGATATATTATTTTAAAAAAGCATTCAAAAAGAATCAAAAATTAAAATACATGAAATATGTCTTTATTCATTTATAATATACTCTATTAGAATTACTGTAGCGTATAACTTGTTATGTGAACAATTTCTAATTCGTGCCTTAGAGGAAATGCCTTAGAGATGTATAGATCAAGTACTTGGGAGGAGACCGGGGTTGCTGAGGAGTCTCTGGCAGGGGGGCGGAGGACATTTGACGGCGCGCGGCCGCGCATCGTGTGCCTCGGCGGGGCGCCTCCCGCCTCGCGTCTCGCGCCGCCCCCCGCCGCGCCGCGTCAGCGCACGCGATATTGAAGAGACTCCTCCAGCGGCGGCCTTCATAACGCGGATATTGCGCGAATGGAGCTCCATTACACGGCGGTCTTTGCGTCGGACGCCGCCGCCGCCTTCGCCTCCGCCTCGTGCCGTCTTTTCGCCCGTCCGTCCGCCCGCCCGCCGTCTCTGCCGCCATTCCGTCTGCCCGTCCGACAGACATCCCATTGACCATTCTGCTCAATTATCCCGTGCACCGTTTTTACCATCTTAATGCCTGTCTCTCGTATCACTACCGTTCTCCCGTTTGTCCCTCTGTCGTGCCGTCTACCCGTCGTCCTCCTGCCTTTGTGTCCGTCCTACCGCCTCTCCGTCCGTCGTACTGCCTGTCTGTTCGTGCTCCCATCTTTCCGTCCGTCCATCGTACCGTCTACCCGCACGTCCTCCTGTCTTCCTGCCCATCCTACCGTTTTCCCATCCGTCGTACTGCCTGTGGACGTACTTTACGTCCTCCCGTTTGTCCGCCCACCCTGTCTCTCGTTCGTTATGCCGTCTGTCCCTCCGTCGTACCTTCTACCCGTGCGTCCTCTTGTCTTCCTGCCCGTTCTATCGTTTTTCCGTTTGTCTTGCTGCCTGTCCGTCTGTCCTCCCGTCTGTCCGCCCACCCTACCTCTCGTTTTTTCTACCGTCTGTCCCTCCGTCGTAGCGCCTAACCCTCACGTCCTCCTATCTTCCTACCCATCCTTCCCTTTTTCCGTCCGTCTTAATGCCTATCCGTCCGTTCTACCGACTGCCCGTCTGCCCTATCTCTCGTTCGTCCTACCATCTGTCCCTCCGTTGCACCGTCTACCCTCCCGTCCTTCTATCTTCCTACCCGAACTACCGTTTTCCGTCCGTCTTGCTGCCTGTTTGTCCGTTCTACCGTCTGTCCGTCTGCCTGTCGTGGCGCCCGCCCCAGGCCGCACCCGCCCCCTCACTCGTGCCGCTGCGTCTCGCGCGTCTGCCGTCGGCTCGGAGGACGGAGCTCTCTCAGAAGGACAATTTTGCGAAATTAAATTTTATTTCGAGTGCGGCAGCGTCTGCGCCCGGGGAACCGTGGGCTTTCCTCCCTTAATGAAGCGGTTTGCGAGAGCGTCGCCCGGCCCGCGTCTTGCGTCGCCTTTTTTTTCTCTTTCCTTCTTTTTTTTTCTCGGCTCCCGCCCTGCCCCTTCTCCGCCCCTCCCTGCGCCCCCCCCCGCCACACTGCTCGCTTCCTGCCGGGCGTCTTGGCTGGTTTGTCGACCACCTGAGAGTGTTTTCCGCGTCTCTGGCGGTGGAATTTTAACGCAGGGCGACGCTGTTTGAGGCACTTTCTTTAGCTTCACTTAGCGTTTGTTCTCCCGGATATTTCCTTTCTTTCTGAGCGAGTGTCGTCTTAAAATGTTCCTTACGTTGCTTGCGAGAGAAGTACGAAGCCTTTGTCGCGTTGGGAAGAAACTTTAGAAGTCGCTGTAAAATTTTCGTGTACGTTCTTCTACGCTCTTTCTGCATTTTCTTTCGTTCCGCTCTGCGTTTCACTCGCAGACGCTTTTCACTGCTTTACGTTTCGAATGTTCAGGTGTATTCCAGTTGTTTTGCAACTTATCCATTGGACTGTACGTTTGTATTGTTACTTTTTGTATCACATTATTAGTTTGCGTTGAACATGTCCGTTATTAATGTATCTCTTCGAAAACATTTATTTCCACCATCCCGGTCTAATACTTTAAGCCTGAAATCTGTCTTACAGGAGGATTATCCATATTCCTTGAGCCTTTCCCCGCAGCGAAGCCTGGAAGTTTCACAGAGGGCGGTCGGGATGAGCCTTTTTTTCCGCGCTGCTTCTTTGGCAGGCGCGTAATCGCCCGTGTTGACTCCAAGCCGCGCCGCCTGCCAGTGCTCCCTCGCCCGTCCCTTTGTCGCCGCCGGAAAGCCGGGCCCCGGGGTCTGTGAGCGCGCGCTGCCGGCCATTTGCCTCGCGGAGAGGCGGCGGCGCCGGCGCCGTTCAATTGCAGGGAGATGCAGTTTCCGGAGTGGCTTTGTGCGCGGGTGGGGGGGAAAAGGCGGTTCGGGGAGGGGGAGGCGGCGTCTGGCGCGGCGGCGGGAGTCGCGCAGCCCTTTTTGTTGTCGCCGCGTCTGCTCCGCCTCCTAATGAGTGGGCGCTGCTAGCGGCGGCGGATGTGCGGTGGTTTGGCGGGGGCGGAGGGCGGCGGGCGCGAGGGGGCCGACCGCGGGGGCGCGGAGGGTGGGAGTGGCGGGGGGAGAGGGCGGGTGGAGGTGCGGAGCGGCGGGGCAGCGCGGGCGGGCGGTAGGCGGCGACAGGCGCCGGGCGGTGGGAGGCGGAGCGGAGGATGCGACCGGGACGAAGGGGTAGCAAGAGCGGCGGCGGCCGGAGGGCCGGGCCTTGCGATGAGAGGCGCTCTGTTCTTAGCATGTGTGTCGTCGCCGGTGTACGCGCGCGTTCGATTTGTAAGAGTTGTTTCATGAAGGAACGGAATTTATCACATTTTCACGCGACGTCTTAGAAACTCAGTCACCTATGTTCTAAATGTGAGGACACGTTCCTCGTGATAAAGAGCAGTTTGTGAATGTTCTTGGCTACATATTTACGTAGAAATGTTTTGACGTCAAAAGAGCGCGTGGAAAACCTGCTGAGATCTACTTAAAAAGGGTACGTTAGCTTCATTACTGTAAAACCGTGATATTTCAATACAGTTGTCGTTGAGACCGAGCCTTTATTTTAGAAAAGGCTGTTTTCTTTACTAATTTAAAGATGAATTTGCCCATGCAGATGCATGGTATAAAATCATTTTAATGAAAAATGTTTCTTAATTATTTTCAAGACAGCAGATCAGTTTTTCTCATCATCCATAAACGTATCGTAATTCCCGTCGACAAATCAGACGACACAGGTCAATAAAACATTATTCCCTAATAGAAGTGTAAAGAAATATTGCGATTATGCTTATTAGAGCCAATGTTCGTTTGTGCTTCCTTTAGAACTGAAGACGATCATTAGAAATGAAGTCACCTTAGTAACAGTTTCAGAAAAATATGTTGTCCATGTCCTCTGCCATGTGTTTGTGGTTGGTTTTGAACACATAGAAGTGTTTAATAAAGCCAAAATATTTTAAAAGTGTTGTAATGGATGATCACATTTTTACATACACGCCTCGTATGTGTTTTTATTTATTCTTATGAACATTTTTGGAAGAATGATTTGAATTTCGTTCTTCATGCGTGCAAAAACTTATAAGTAAGTAAAGCATTACTGTTTTGCGTCGAGGACGTTTGGGGCGTAATTTTTCAGAATTGCTGATGAGAGAGTTTGAGATGTGTGCGGACGTGAGATGAGCGCAACAAACGCCTGCCTCCAAGATAATAGAAACTGGCTGCTGTTCCACATTTGTAATTGGCATGCCACCCGGTGCGGCGTGGCGGCAGCGAGCGCGCTTTGCGGGCCCATCGCGCCGAGGGGCGGCCCTCTCGAAATTGGAAATGCCGCAATCCTTTATCGCGGACAGCCGCGGCGCCGCGCCCCGCCGCCCGCTGCCCGCTTGCCCGCGCCCACCGCCGGCAGAAGGCATTTGTTCCGTCGCGACCCGAGCTGTTGGCGGCGAGCGGCCTGCAAAGGCCAGGTGGGCCTCGTCAACCTTCCTCTTTGACGCTTCCGCTTCCCCTCGGCCTGGCTGTCGCCCTTGGATTCGCCCTGCTTGCCTTTCTCCTCGCACCGACCCCGCCCTCACCCTCGCCCTGCCTCGCCCTTCGTCCTCGTCGCTCGTTCCTCGCCCTCGGCCTCGCCCTCGTGCTCGCCCTTGCACTTTGCCCTTCGTCTCGCCCTCTCCTTTCACCTACGTTCTAACCCTCTTCCCCCGCCTTGTTCGCGGCTCCTCGCCTTGCCCTCGCCCTCGCCTTGCTCTCTCTCCGCCTTTGCTCTCGCCCTCGCCTTCACTCACCCACGCTAGCCTCTCCCCCCGCCTGGTTCGCGCCTCTCTCGCGCCTCGCTCCTGCTCATGACCAGGAACGAATGCAATACTTGAAGGAAAAGTGTTCATATCCTTACTTTTTAAATATATCTTACATCACTATCTATTTAAGTGATTATCATGGTAACTTCGATAACGTCTGATAACGAAATACCATAAATTGATATATCAGCATCCGCAGTCCGATATCGACGTTACAATCCTAATGATTCAACTCGTTAGATTTATGTCTTCTATGTCTTTCATCTTCGTCTGGCAGCTAAGTATCGGCATCATAGTCGAAATTGACTTATATATCGTATCTTATTGCATGACTCGATTGCATTAAGTCTATCTCTTTTCAATGCCCGGCTATCTTATGTATTTTTTTATGATACTCTGCAAGCACACCAGTGCATTCATAACTGACGTTTTTTGGGTGAGCTGTCCAAATTCCAACGCACTCCACTTGATTCACTACATGCTATACATTTTACATGTTTTAATTACATTCGAATTGGAATTTTTTAAAATTAATCTTAGCATTCCATCATTTAATATTTGGTTCTGTTGCTGATGTTTTATACCAAAATAATCATATCAACCAGGTATCTCAACAACCCTAGACAGAGCGAGTCAACGACCACTTCTTCATCAATCTCCTGCTCTGGTGTTCCACCACCAATGTACGTCAGTATCATGCACAATTCACGACAAAACAACCGTTCTGTGACTATGCTTTGCGATGGACCGGCGAGGTCTTTCCACTTCCCCACGCAACTGGGTCACTTCCCTCACGCAACTGGTTCTATGTAGGCTATACTACGACGAGCTTTGTTCGAATAGATTTGCTAATGAATGTCTGAAAAATGGTGAGAAATGGGCATTGGTGTATATCAGCATCAACGCGTGACTGTAATGATAATGAACTACGGGACTTTTTCTGCTGGCGGACAACAACCCTTTGCTTTGTTCTCTTCGGCTTTGGCTTGTTGTCTGGTCTATTTGCTTTCATCGTTTATTGGCAAGATGTGAACATTCGTCATAAAACAGCAACAATTTCTGCAACCGGGTGTGGTTACTTTTAAACCTAAATCTATGTTGTTTCTACTCGTGCATAGGGTACAATCTCATACGGACCTCCGACTAAATGTCACACCTCTTCACTACTAGTCTCATTTACACGTGAACGGCAGATTCGTTCCGGCGCCTCTGTAAGTCTTTCTGCCATTGATGCCCTTTCGCCTGTCGCATTGGTGGAAGAGGGAGTTGCGTGAGATTGGACTGTGCACATCTGTCACGACCAATAGAACGTCATTTGCTATGCATACAGAAATCTTTATATTATTTAATATTGCTGGCTCTCTGGTTGGGAGGAATATAAATGGGAATCATCTGAAGACAGAATTTCAATTTCCTTCACAATACAAAACCAAGATATGAGTAAATATTATAACTAATATTGAGACTTAACTTGTCTTAAACTAAGAGTGAATGTCCAATTGGTTTCGAATTTTCTTCAATGTGTTTCCATAATTTTTATTTTTATAAGTGAGACTACAAAATGTACAAGATAAACGTATTTGATAAAGACAAATAATTTTGAGATGCAGTGGAATATATTGAAGAATTCGCCTCTGCAAAGAACCAAAGATTAAACATTCCGTTTTTTTTTGTTCGAAAAACTCAGATAATTTATTTATTAAATAATGTTCTTCCCACTATCTTTTTACTGATAACTCTGCATATGAACATTTAATGTTTATTGATAATTATAGATTTCTTAACCGCTCTGAAAACTGTTGATTGTACGGAATTAGAACATATTCCTGAGAGATGCAACACATCCACAACCCCTCATAGGCACAGATGGAAAAGAAATGGGGCGCATCACTTTCCAACATAGTCCTAGCATCCATCCAGCTACCGCTCCAGCGGCTCTCGGCCACATACTCTCATTAAGGAATAAAGTTAGGTAGATTAGATTATATTGGCTAGAAGGTTTATACAACACTGTGGCAGAACACCTACCAATTAACATATTACAGTTAGATATTGATAAAATGTAATTTAAAAACCTTTTAAGACCAATAATATAAATAATAATAGATAATAATAAACAATTAATAACAATATAAACAACACAAAAATAATAATAATAATAATAATAAATAATAATAATAATAATAATAAATAATAATAATAATAAATAATAATAAATAAATAATAATAATGTCGGCCCCGATGGCGCACAGACGGTTGCGCAGCCGTCGTCTGTGCCGAGGAGGCTGAGTTTGAGTCCTGCGGTAGACATGGTCGTATTTGTGATTGTCCCTTCACCTATCATAATCATAAATTCACACTTCAAGGCGTAACAACGTTGTTGTAAATCCAAGGATTACTACGCTGAGAAGCTGATCCTGGAAGAATTACACAGTTAATCGTGTGCGGGTCAGTAATGGCCTATACGCCAATAATAATAATAATAATAAGAATAATATATAATAATAATAATAATAATAATAATAATAATAATAATAATATGTATAAAATAAGACAATAATAACAGCATTAACTCTACGTTTTATGACTGTCCTGCACACACATTTTAACTAATAAAAACACCTTTTAAATATTCTCCACGTCACTTCACTACACTTGCCCTTCACTTCTCTCTCTACTTCTCTATTATTTCGCAACTTACGAAAGACGCAACACTCTCCGCGGCTTCGCCCCTGGGCTGGGCCAGGGCGTACGCTGCTGGTTGCTGGTGGTCGCTGGCGCACGCGCGTGTGATGGGCGAGAGGCCCGAGGGGCGACGCACGCGCCGGCACGGCCCTCGCCTCGTCGTGGCGCGCCATCAAATTCCACGGCGCCAGCAGGTGCTTCGTCCCGCCGCCATGTGAGGCCCCGTACGATGGCGGCGGCGGCGGCGGCGGCAATGGTGTAACGGTTAGCGTAGCGGGCTGTTGTACCCAAGTTTGCGGGTTTAAGCCCGATCGAAGCCGTGGATTTTTAAGGGCGAAAAAATCCTTCGTACCCCTTCCTTCGGAGGGGAAGTAAAGCCGGTTGTCCCATGTTAGTAGATTTACTTGCATGTAAAAGATCCTCAAGCCTAAATGACGCCTCTGAGCTAAATTCAAATCGCCTGTTACTCGCCCAAGAAATACCTCCTTTCTCTGCTAGTTGATGAAAGGAGCGTAGTGAAATTTGCGTGGTCAGACGGAAGGGCGGGCCTGATGGCCCGAGTCTCGCCACGTAAAATAACGCCAATTCAATTCAATGTCGTACAATGAGAAATGCAAGGATGAGAAGTGTCACGTTTTTTACACTACGTCGGTTGGTAATTTAATAGGAAATTACGGTGGTGGTGCTGACGAAACAACTTTGTGATATGGAATTTAATTGTCTTGTTACGTTCGGTAAATTTAATTGTGTTGTTACGTTCGTTGAATATAAGAAATCACATTGTCGGTAGTGGCAGTGACCACTAATGACGATATCGGAATGCGAGACAATATTTGGGATAGCGAGTCTGCAACAGGATTCACAGAAAGAGACAGATTTGTCCTCAAGCCCCAACTGTTGGAAACAAGCAGGTGGAGGAAACGCAGCAATTGCAGTAAAGCTGGAGTGATGGTAACGGTGAGAGTTTGTCAACGCAGCTTCCTGGATGGCTGGCAGGGAGGAGTCCTCCCTCACGCCCTGCCGAAAACGGGTTTTGAATTCACCGGCATTGGCCAGTTTGTTGGTGATAACGGCTACTTCCACTCCCCGCCGGGTGGCTCCTTCTGCTAGCTCGACGGCAGAAAAAAGAAGCGCTCCTTTAAATAATTATTTCCCAGTCTCCATATAGTTACGTCTAGCTGTAATGTTGATGGGCCCTCGCGGTTTACGTCATTTATCAGGGAGCTCGCTTTCCATGACGCGACCCCGGGTTCGATTCTCGATCGGGGAAGATTATAGGGTGCGTTTACCTTGCAATGTTCCAACATATGTTGCTGTGTAATGATGAGAACTTTTGGGGTTTAGAAGGCCAGAATACGATGTACGGATTTCTTTTTGATAAAAACACGTACCTCGAAACCCATTGCTGCGAGGCTAGGCTGCTAGTAGTCCCTGGTCTGTACGCGGGCTGTCGCGCCGCGTACAGACAATGTCAATGGTTCTAGCAAAACGTGAACAGCGACTTCCATTGTGATGATTATGTTTGTAGTAAAATTTGTTGTGAATATGTGAGTCAAAACCAGCAGTTGTGTCGCTGACTCTGAGCCCGACCACTTACGGGAATATCTGATTCTTCGAGATGACGGGAGTGGCAATGGAATTCTGGCATATTCGCAACATGAAGGCAAGAGAGCAAGGAAACTGGCGCCGTGGGATGGTCGGTTGCGTTGAGCGAGGAGATGGCGCAGCCACTGGCGGGGCGAAAGTGTCTGCTGTGGCAGTGGCTGTAGCAGTGGCTGTGGCTGTGGCAGTGGCAGTGGCTGTGGCAGTGGCTGTGGCTGTGGCTGTGGCTGTGTCTGTGGCTGTGGCTGTGGTTGTGGCTGTGGCTGTGGCTGTAGCAGTGGCTGTAGCAGTGGCTGTAGCAGTGGCTGTAGCAGTGGCTGTAGCAGTGGCTGTGGCTGTTGCTGTGGCTGTGGCTCAGTTCCGCTGCGCGCCGCCGGCGTCGTAGCGCGACGGTCGCGCGTCGGCCCGTGAAGATGACGTACATCTCGGCGAGTGGCGCGGCGCGCGTATATTCCCCCAGAGTGCGCCGAGCGGGCATTATCTAGATTGGATTTTTTTTTGTGTGTGTGTGTGGGTGCTCGCGCGGGGTGGGGTGGGAGGCCTGATTTCCGACTCTTTTCCAGCGTGTCCGGGCGCGAAGTGTTTTTCCGCCTTGTTTCGTCCGCGCGCGCGTCTCTCGCGGGAAGCTATTTGCGTTTCCGGATGAAAGAGTGAACTCATTTGTATTTAAATGTATGATAAATTCGCGCTCGCGCGCTGGGTGATTCAACAAACGCGTAATGTTGCGCGCATCAGCGGCTCGGCGATTTATTGCCTCGCGTGCCATTGGCGCTGGCGGACAGGAAGGAAGAGCTCGATGCCCGCCCGGCGTCGTTCCGCCGGCCTCATCTTCAAGTGCCAGTGCTCTAGCTGTTTCCTGGCTGTTGCTTATTTTCGGTAGCAGCTGATTGGCCGCGTTCCAGTAAGAAACGCTGTTTCCCCGCCTTATTTTTATAGCTGTGTGTCAGTTTCTCCTGTCTATATTGCTTGTAGACAATTGCGCCTAAGCTGCGAGATTGCCAGTGAACACGAAATGGCAATAGAAACTGAAGAGTAGGGAAAACCGTAAGGAGTTTTTAAAATTTGGCCTCAAAATTTATTTGGAATGTCTGGAATTCAGTGTTTGCTCTCAGAAATGAAAACGTAGCAGTCGCAAATCCCTTAGTTCCTTTTAACATCTAAGTGTATTCGAAGTACTCTCTTGACTAATTGTACTAATTCTTGCTTGTGGAGTAAAATGTCTACATTAAAAGGTTTCTTATCTGCCTAATTATTTTGAGAATGAGAAATTTATTTTAGTGAAGCACGAATTAGTGTTATTTGTAAATTTTTTGCTCTTGAATAAAATGTACGTCGTACTACAATTTCAAAAAAAGTGTAAACAATGGCTTTATAAGAAAATGTGTCTGGTTTTACCCCAAACTTTTGTACAAATATTGTGACAACCAGAATTGTGATCATCACAGTGGGAGCGCGTTAACTTTCTGGGATCTAACGTTGATAGATTCCAGTTCCAGCATGGGTATGGGAGTTTGTCGTTTCCAAATCAACTTTCATAACCATTCTATCACATGGCAATATTAACTTTTACAGTTTACAAACGTTGGTGTAATCTCGGTGGACTCTTCTAGAAGAAGAAGCCTTCAGAAACATACACAAATACCCTGCGTGTATGATTGGGGAAAGTGTTTCTGAGCTCTAGCTCTGTGGCAATATTTAAGTCATGTGACCCGAAGGGTCCGGATTAGAAAAAAAACAAGTGGCTCGTATTGTGAAAATATGTGCCCAATCGATTTCGTTTACGAAAGCTCTCAAAGACACAAAGCTTGCGAGCGTGTGGTGCGCGTCGAGACCTGGCTGTGGAAGGAGGACATTAGGGAAAGTCAGGCGACCGGATCGATGCTTCGTTCTTCTCATAATGGGCGTCGCGAGTGCTTTATTTTCGTGCTCTGTTATGACGAACAAAGTTTGTACAGAGTAGTAAAATTCGATGAAGATTTCCTTATTACGTTCCCAGCGCACTGCTGCATTGTGCGATATAGAACGTACTTCATTAAGTTTCGTTAACGACGCACTTTATTACTTGGTGTACGTGATAAGTGTCTAATGATTTCTTCGTGGACATATTTTAAAAGACCTGTTAGTACTAGCTTAACTAGAGAAGATGTGGTAGCCATAAACAATACCAAAGTGTTCGGTAGGGATACTGAGTTATTAAAATACTTCGTTTCATTTCTCTCGCAAACAAAGGTAATATTTATATTGAGGTCTATTGATTTGTAATCTCTACTATCTTTATTAGATTTTTGGGCAATTTGTTTTACGCGCTTATTAGTTAAGTTTAATGTATTACGATTCTAATATTTTTTTCAATAATTGGTAAATATTTCTTGACCCCTGATAATTAGCATTTGTATGGATGATCATCGAAAAGAACTGTAGTATGTAGACGTGAGATATTTAGGCAAGTACTTGATTTATTCTTGTGACGTAGACACTTAAAATTAGTTATAAACATATCTAACGAATGAGAGAAGTATGGCGGTAACAATACTGTCATCTCCGTGAAAACTAGCAACATCCATGATCATAAGAAGTAAGAGAGTATCTAATTTTTCGAACATGAAACTTTGTTGGCTACACGAGAAGTATTGTCCAAACTCTACCTCAGTAGCCGGAAAGAGTAACAAAGCTTTTGTTTACGTACATTTTACAGTATTCCATTCCCATTAAAATCGGTGCCTGCAATCGCGACCGTTGCCTTTGTCCAGAGCTTTTGAGCCGGCGAAGCGTAGGTGTGTTGATCTGGCTATTATGGTGAATTAACAAAACTGAACCAGGTTTGCAGTAAAGTCGTGTGTGGCAGCTGCACGTTGTGTTAAATTCACAACATTGTTCTTTCATGCGCTGCATCGAGTTGAAATAAATATGTCAAGTTAATGCAACAATGGACCTGTTTAATACGGCTGAATCAGTCCACAATCATGAAGCTATCGAAACCTAATTAACTTTGTTCCAATAATTTCCATTAAACGCATCAGTTATGTTTTTCTCTATCACTTTACAAACGAAATTGCACGTGAGCACGTTTTTTCTTGCAAAATTCTATATTCTCAATGCAATGTGTTCTGGAAGGGTTTTTTTACATTACTGGAAGAACCATTTGATGAAATATCTTATAATGTATAAATATGGCATAATAAACTGACAAATTACGTGAGAGGTTTCCTGGTAATGATTATTGGATGAAGCTCGTTCACTATGCTTACAAAACTTATTCGATTCAGACTTAGGCTGTTGATCGAAGTACATTTCAACTCTTACTATAAAGTTTCCCTCAACATGCAGTCACCTTTTCATTATTCTGTCTACTGTATCAGTTACTTTGAGTTTCTCTCACATCAGTACGATCTAAGGTTTGAATGCAAAGCGCAGAAAATAAAAAGTCCAAATCGGAGAGATTATCAACCTCATGTCAAAAAATATTCATTTTCTTTTATTATGGATTGCATGGCAATTCTTTACCTCTTGAGTATTTTTCTTTTTCTGTTTGGGCGATATCGACATCGAAGCATAAGGGAAATACCAGAAAATTTTCCACGATATTCAACCCAGATACTGCCTTTTTGCACAAACTAGAAAAAAAAGTGCTTGAGTTTTAACTTCCAAGCCGATGTAGAGATATAATGAAACCGTAATTACTTTTTATACCTCGATGTAGTGTTTGTTTGATGAAATTATTCCAGACGGTGCAAAAATGATGCGCGGATAAATTGATAGCAAAATTGATGATGTGATAAATTGATAGATATTTGTATATAATCAGGTGAAGTGGAGATATATATTCGTACTTTAAGTCATGATTGTATAATTTTATATCGAATCTCTCACAACGATCACTGCGATGACGTATGAATTGACGTGATACGCAACTATTCCTTAAATACCTCAGATACTTTCTCCCTCGAACATAATCCTATGGTTCCCACGCTAGACTAGTTGATCCCATGGTTGCAGCTGCCTGTGCGTCGCGCATTAGTATGCAATCCGGCGACACAACGGACTGGCGGCGCAGGCGCGCCCGCGCTTCATGAAGCAACTAAACCTTGAGTAACTCCGCTGATTATTGCAGATCGCGCGCCACGCGGGGCCTGCAGCCCCCGCGCTGATTGCACGAGATTCCCGCTCGGGCGCCGCCCTGTGTACGCTCCTCTCTCCCCCCAACCCGCC